>CM056599.1:11180369-11780369 GCA_029721355.1 Tegillarca granosa
TTGACCAGAACTTGTTTTTAATATCTTCCAAAAATCTTTAGGGCATTTGGTACGTAAATTTTTCAACTTTATTTTTGTATTATATTTATGTTGAGCATAATAGTTTTTTCAAAGTTTTGTTTATATACTTTAGTGGAAACGTTTAAATTTTCCTTTGAATTATCTGTACAATTTTTCAAATAGATGCGATTAGCATTATGAAATTTTTTTCTCTTTTCAAGACAGTCTTATTAAACCAAGGCTTACTATTATTTCGAAAATGTTGTGACCTTTTAAATCCAAACGATTTCCTAGCAGCAGAATTAAAAATATCTGTGATTCTATTTACAGCTGTGTTAATAACATCTCTTGCGTTAACAACCGTACATTTATTTAATAAATGATATAATTCTGTCACATCACTATTAGTTACATTATCAACAAACAAAGTGGATTTCTCTTGTGACCATTTCTTATGTACACTCGTTTCCTGCATTTTAGTTTTTTGATTACAAACATTTACATCACAATCTAAACTTAACAATAGGCGAATGTTTATCAGATAATAAATTACAAAAAATCTAAAACATAAAAATCACTTATATTTGCGAAAATATCCGGCGAGCAAACAGCATAATCAACTAAACTTACTCCCTGCGAAGTTACCTGTCCAATATATTTATCCATACCAACCCTCCCATTAACAATAAATAGGTTTGTATTCTTACACGATATCCGTATGCATTGGGTTTTTTATTATCTGCCGAGTATCTTTCTAAAGGAATACGTAAACTACGAAGTAATTGACAACCAAACAAAAAGCTATCAAAATCAGAGTCCTTATGAAGAAGTTCATTAACAAAATTATCAGGTTCGACAAAATCGCACAAATTCTTAGTTCTGGAATTCCAATCTCCTAGGATACAAATGTTACTACAATGACTTGAAGCTTTCAGAATTTCGTCTTCTATTTCAGAAAAACTTTCTATATTAGAGTACTTGGAATCAATAGGAGGTAAATAAATCGCCCCAAATATAATATCTTCATTATTATAAATTCTCCAAGCTTTAATTAATAAAATATAATCGCTTTTAGTTTCTATTATGCTTAAAAACTCCCAAATAAACTCTTTTATAAATATCGCCATGCCCCCTGATTTTGAATTCTCTCTGTTTTTGGAAAAGGAACGAAAACCTTCAATCTTGATTTCATCTAGTGCACAAAGTTTTGTTTCAGAGAAACAAATTATATCAAATTGGTTAACAAAATTGATAAATTCTGGAATGTGCAGTTTCGACTTAATGTCACAGACATTTAGAGAGCATATTTTTAATGATTTTCTCACGTTTCTAATAGGATTACTTGTGACAAAAAAAATTAGAATCAGACTTGCAATTGTTTTCACAATTATACGAGTCATTACCTAGGAAAGCATTACAAAAATCAATATTAACATAACTATTTGCATTTACATTTCTATTATTTACATTAAATCTTTCCTTGACCTGTTTATCTGTCGTTATAGTCTGTTTGTCAGTCAAATCAGATACTTGTGTATTAACCTGTTCGTCAGTCACATCAGATACAAGTGTATTTTTCTGTTTGTCAGTTACATCAGATACAGGTGTATTAACTTGTTCGTCAGTCACATCAGATGCATGTGTATTAACCTGTTTGTCAATTACGTCTGATACTTGAGTATTAACCTGTTCGTCAGTCACATTAGATACAAGTGTATTTTTCTGTTTGTCGGTCACATCAGATACAGGTGTATTAACCTGTTCGTCAGTCACATCAGATGCATGTGTATTAACCTGTTTGTCAATTACGTCTGATACTTGAGTATTAACCTGTTCGTCAGTCACATTAGATACAAGTGTATTTTTCTGTTTGTCGGTCACATCAGATACAGGTGTATTAACCTGTTCGTCAGTCACATCAGATGCATGTGTATTAACCTGTTTGTCAATTCCGTCTGATACTTCAGTATTAACCTGTTCGTCAGTCACATTAGATACAAGTGTATTTTTCTGTTTGTCGGTCACATCAGATACATGTGTATTTACCTGTTTGTCAGTCACATCAGATACTTGTGTATTTACCTGTTTGTCAGTCACAACAGATACTTGTGTATTTACCTGTTTGTCAGTCACATCTGATACAAGTGTATTTTTCTGTTTGTCGGTCACATCAGATACTTGTGTATTTACCTGTTTGTCAGTCACATCAGATACTTGTGTATTTACCTGTTTGTCAGTCACATCAGATACATGTGTATTTTTCTGTTTGTCAGTCACATCAGATACTTGTGTATTTACCTGTTTGTCAGTCACATCAGATACTTGTGTATTTACCTGTTTGTCAGTCACATCAGATACAAGTGTATTTTTCTGTTTGTCGGTCACATCAGATACTTGTGTATTTTTCTGTTTGTCAGTCACATCAGATACTTGTGTATTTACCTGTTTGTCAGTCACATCAGATACTTGTGTATTTACCTGTTTGTCAGTCACATCAGATACAAGTGTATTTTTCTGTTTGTCAGTCACATCAGATACTTGTGTATTTACCTGTTTGTCAGTCACATCAGATACTTGTGTATTTACCTATTTGTCAGTCACATCACATACTTGTCTATTTACCTGTTTGTCAGTCACATCAGATACGTGAGTATTTACCTGTTTGTGAGTCACATCAGATACGCAAGTATTTACCTGTTTGTCAGTTACATCAGATACTTGAGTATTAACCTGTTTGTCAGTCACATCAGATACTTGTGTATTTACCTGTTTGTCAGTCACATCAGATACTTGTGTATTTACCTGTTTGTCAGTCACATCAGATACTTGTGTATTTACCTGTTTGTCAGTCACATCAGATACTTGTGTATTTACCTGTTTGTCAGTCACATCAGATACTTGTGTATTTACCTGTTTGTCAGTCACATCAGATACATGTGTATTTACCTGTTTGTCAGTCACATCAGATACGTGAGTATTAACAAGTTTGTCAGTCACATCAGATACGTGAGTATTTACCTGTTTGTCAGTCACATCAGATACTTGAGTATTAACCTGTTTGTCAGTCACATTAGATACAAGTGTATTTTTCTGTTTGTCGGTCACATCAGATACATGTGTATTTACCTGTTTGTCAGTCACATCAGATACTTGTGTATTTACCTGTTTGTCAGTCACATCAGATACATGAGTATTTACCTGTTTGTCAGTCACATCAGATACTAGTGTATTTACCTGTTTGTCAGTCACATCAGATACTTGTGTATTTACCTGTTTGTCAGTCACATCAGATACATGTGTATTTACCTGTTTGTCAGTCACATCAGATACTTGTGTATTTACCTGTTTTTCAGTCACATCAGATACGTGAGTATTAACAAGTTTGTCAGTCACATCAGATACGTGAGTATTTACCTGTTTGTCAGTTACATCAGATACTTGAGTATTAACCTGTTTGTCAGTCACATTAGATACAAGTGTATTTTTCTGTTTGTCGGTCACATCAGATACATGTGTATTTACCTGTTTGTCAGTCACATCAGATACTTGTGTATTTACCTGTTTGTCAGTCACATCAGATACATGAGTATTTACCTGTTTGTCAGTCACATCAGATACTAGTGTATTTACCTGTTTGTCAGTCACATCAGATACCTGTGTATTTACCTGTTTGTCAGTCACATCAGATACATGTGTATTTACCTGTTTGTCAGTCACATCAGATACGTGAGTATTAACAAGTTTGTCAGTCACATCAGATACTTGTGTATTTACCTGTTTGTCAGTCACATCAGATACTTGTGTATTTACCTGTTTGTCAGTCACATCAGATACATGAGTATTTACCTGTTTGTCAGTCACATCAGATACTAGTGTATTTACCTGTTTGTCAGTCACATCAGATACCTGTGTATTTACCTGTTTGTCAGTCACATCAGATACATGTGTATTTACCTGTTTGTCAGTCACATCAGATACGTGAGTATTAACAAGTTTGTCAGTCACATCAGATACTTGTGTATTTACCTGTTTGTCAGTCACATCAGATACTTGTGTATTTACCTGTTTGTCAGTTTCATCAGATACGTGAGTATTTACCTGTTTGTCAGTCACATCAGATACGTGAGTATTTACCTGTTTGTCAGTCACATCAGATAATTGTGTATTTACCTGTTTGTCAGTCACATCAGATACTTGTGTATTTACCTGTTTGTCAGTCACATCAGATACGTGTATTTACCTGTTTGTCAGTCACATCAGATACGTGAGTATTTACCTGTTTGTCAGTCACATCAGATACTTGTGTATTTACCCGTTTGTCACTCACATCAGATACATGTGAATTTACCTGTTTGTCAGTCACATCAGATACGTGTGTATTTACCTGTTTGTCAGTCACATCAGTTACGTGAGTATTTACCTGTGTGTCAGTCACATCAGATACGTGTGTATTTACCTGTTTGTCAGTCACATCAGATACATGTGTATTTACCTGTTTGTCAGTCACATCAGATACGTGAGTATTTACCTGTTTGTCAGTCACATCAGATACTTGTGTATTTACCCGTTTGTCACTCACATCAGATACATGTGAATTTACCTGTTTGTCAGTCACATCAGATACGTGTGTATTTACCTGTTTGTCAGTCACATCAGATACGTGAGTATTTACCTGTGTGTCAGTCACATCAGATAATTGTGTATTTACCTGTTTGTCAGTAACATCAGATACTTGTGTATATACCTGTTTGTCAGTCACATCAGATACGTGAGTATTTACCTGTTTGTCAGTCACATCAGATACATGTGTATTTACCTGTTTGTCAGTCACATCAGATACGTGTGTATGTATCTGTTTGTCAGTCACATCAGATACATGTGTATTTACCTGTTTGTCAGTCACATCAGTTACTTGTGTATTTACCTGTTTGTCAGTTTCATCAGATACGTGAGTATTTACCTGTTTGTCAGTCACATCAGATACTTGAGTATTTACCTGTGTGTCAGTCACATCAGATACTTGTGTATTTACCTGTTTGTCAGTGTCATCAGATACGTGAGTATTTACCTGTTTGTCAGTCACATCAGATACGTGAGTATATACCTGTTTGTCAGTCACATCAGATACTTGTGTATTTACCTGTTTGTCAGTCACATCAGATACTTGTGTATTTACCTGTTTGTCAGTCACATCTGATACAAGTGTATTTTTCTGTTTGTCGGTCACATCAGATACTTGTGTATTTACCTGTTTGTCAGTCACATCAGATACTTGTGTATTTACCTGTTTGTCAGTCACATCAGATACATGTGTATTTTTCTGTTTGTCAGTCACATCAGATACTTGTGTATTTACCTGTTTGTCAGTCACATCAGATACTTGTGTATTTACCTGTTTGTCAGTCACATCAGATACAAGTGTATTTTTCTGTTTGTCGGTCACATCAGATACTTGTGTATTTTTCTGTTTGTCAGTCACATCAGATACTTGTGTATTTACCTGTTTGTCAGTCACATCAGATACTTGTGTATTTACCTGTTTGTCAGTCACATCAGATACAAGTGTATTTTTCTGTTTGTCAGTCACATCAGATACTTGTGTATTTACCTGTTTGTCAGTCACATCAGATACTTGTGTATTTACCTATTTGTCAGTCACATCACATACTTGTCTATTTACCTGTTTGTCAGTCACATCAGATACGTGAGTATTTACCTGTTTGTGAGTCACATCAGATACGCAAGTATTTACCTGTTTGTCAGTTACATCAGATACTTGAGTATTAACCTGTTTGTCAGTCACATCAGATACTTGTGTATTTACCTGTTTGTCAGTCACATCAGATACTTGTGTATTTACCTGTTTGTCAGTCACATCAGATACTTGTGTATTTACCTGTTTGTCAGTCACATCAGATACTTGTGTATTTACCTGTTTGTCAGTCACATCAGATACTTGTGTATTTACCTGTTTGTCAGTCACATCAGATACATGTGTATTTACCTGTTTGTCAGTCACATCAGATACGTGAGTATTAACAAGTTTGTCAGTCACATCAGATACGTGAGTATTTACCTGTTTGTCAGTCACATCAGATACTTGAGTATTAACCTGTTTGTCAGTCACATTAGATACAAGTGTATTTTTCTGTTTGTCGGTCACATCAGATACATGTGTATTTACCTGTTTGTCAGTCACATCAGATACTTGTGTATTTACCTGTTTGTCAGTCACATCAGATACATGAGTATTTACCTGTTTGTCAGTCACATCAGATACTAGTGTATTTACCTGTTTGTCAGTCACATCAGATACTTGTGTATTTACCTGTTTGTCAGTCACATCAGATACATGTGTATTTACCTGTTTGTCAGTCACATCAGATACTTGTGTATTTACCTGTTTTTCAGTCACATCAGATACGTGAGTATTAACAAGTTTGTCAGTCACATCAGATACGTGAGTATTTACCTGTTTGTCAGTTACATCAGATACTTGAGTATTTACCTGTTTGTCAGTCACATCAGATACGTGAGTATTAACCTGTTTGTCAGTCACATCAGATACGTGAGTATTTACCTGTGTGTCAGTCACATCAGATACTTGTGTATTTTCCTGTTTGTCACTCACATCAGATACATGTGAATTTACCTGTTTGTCAGTCACATCAGATACGTGAGTATTAACCTGTTTGTCAGTCACATCAGATACGTGAGTATTTACCTGTGTGTCAGTCACATCAGATACGTGAGTATTTACCTGTTTGTCAGTCACATCAGATACGTGAGTATTAACCTGTTTGTCAGTCACATCAGATACGTGAGTATTTACCTGTGTGTCAGTCACATCAGATACTTGTGTATTTACCTGTTTGTCAGTCACATCAGATACTTGTGTATATACCTGTTTGTCAGTCACATCAGATACGTGAGTATTTACCTGTTTGTCAGTCACATCAGATACGTGTATTTACCTGTTTGTCAGTCACATCAGATACGTGTGTATTTACCTGATTGTCAGTCACATCAGATACATGTGTATTTACCTGTTTGTCAGTCACATCAGATACGTGAGTATTTACCTGTTTGTCAGTCACATAAGATACTTGTGTATTTACCTGTTTGTCAGTCACATCAGATACGTGAGTATTTACCTGTTTGTCAGTCACATCAGATACGTGAGTATTAACCTGTTTGTCAGTCACATCAGATAAGTGAGTATTAACCTGTTTGTCAGTCACATCAGATACGTGAGTATTTACCTGTTTGTCAGTCACATCAGATACGTGAGTATTAACCTGTTTGTCAGTCACATCAGATACGTGAGTATTAACCTGTTCGTCAGTCACATTAGATACAAGTGTATTTTTCTGTTTGTCGGTCACATCAGATACATGTGTATTTACCTGTTTGTCAGTCACATCAGATACTTGTGTATTTACCCGTTTGTCAGTCACATCAGAAACTTGTGTATTTACCTGTTTGTCAGTCACATCAGATACGTGAGTATTTACCTGTTTGTCAGTCACATCAGATACATGTGTATTTACCTGTTTGTCAGTCAAATCAGATACGTGAGTATTAACCTGTTTGTCAGTCACATCAGATACATGTGTATTTTCCTGTTTGTCAGTCACATCAGATACGTGTGTATTTACCTCTTTGTCAGTTTCATCAGATACGTGAGTATTTACCTGTTTGTCAGTCACATCAGATACTAGTGTATTTACCTGTTTGTCAGTCACATCAGATACCTGTGTATTTACCTGTTTGTCAGTCACATCAGATACATGTGTATTTACCTGTTTGTCAGTCACATCAGATACGTGAGTATTAACAAGTTTGTCAGTCACATCAGATACTTGTGTATTTACCTGTTTGTCAGTCACATCAGATACTTGTGTATTTACCTGTTTGTCAGTTTCATCAGATACGTGAGTATTTACCTGTTTGTCAGTCACATCAGATACGTGAGTATTTACCTGTTTGTCAGTCACATCAGATAATTGTGTATTTACCTGTTTGTCAGTCACATCAGATACTTGTGTATTTACCTGTTTGTCAGTCACATCAGATACGTGTATTTACCTGTTTGTCAGTCACATCAGATACGTGAGTATTTACCTGTTTGTCAGTCACATCAGATACTTGTGTATTTACCCGTTTGTCACTCACATCAGATACATGTCAATTTACCTGTTTGTCAGTCACATCAGATACGTGTGTATTTACCTGTTTGTCAGTCACATCAGATACGTGAGTATTTACCTGTGTGTCAGTCACATCAGATACGTGTGTATTTACCTGTTTGTCAGTCACATCAGATACATGTGTATTTACCTGTTTGTCAGTCACATCAGATACGTGAGTATTTACCTGTTTGTCAGTCACATCAGATACTTGTGTATTTACCTGTTTGTCAGTCACATCAGATACGTGAGTATTTACCTGTTTGTCAGTCACATCAGATACGTGAGTATTAACCTGTTTGTCAGTCACATCAGATACGTTAGTATTTACCTGTGTGTCAGTCACATCAGATAATTGTGTATTTACCTGTTTGTCAGTCACATCAGATACTTGTGTATATACCTGTTTGTCAGTCACATCAGATACGTGAGTATTTACCTGTTTGTCAGTCACATCAGATACATGTGTATTTACCAGTTTGTCAGTCACATCAGATACGTGTGTATGTATCTGTTTGTCAGTCACATCAGATACATGTGTATTTACCTGTTTGTCAGTCACATCAGATACTTGTGTATTTACCTGTTTGTCAGTTTCATCAGATACGTGAGTATTTACCTGTTTGTCAGTCACATCAGATACGTGAGTATTTACCTGTGTGTCAGTCACATCAGATACTTGTGTATTTACCTGTTTGTCCATGTCATCAGATACGTGAGTATTTACCTGTTTGTCAGTCACATCAGATACGTGAGTATTTACCTGTTTGTCAGTCACATCAGATACTTGTGTATTTACCTGTTTGTCAGTCACATCAGATACTTGTGTATTTACCTGTTTGTCAGTCACATCACATACGTGAGTATTTACCTGTTTGTCAGTCACATCAGATACTTGTGTATTTTCCTGTTTGTCACTCACATCAGATACATGTGAATTTACCTGTTTGTCAGTCACATCAGATACTTGTGTATATACCTGTTTGTCAGTCACATCAGATACGTGAGTATTTTCCTGTTTGTCAGTCACATCAGATACATGTGTATTTACCTGTTTGTCAGTCACATCAGATACGTGTGTATTTACCTGTTTGTCAGTCACATCAGATACATGTGTATTTACCTGTTTGTCAGTCACATCAGATACGTGAGTATTTACCTGTTTGTCAGTCACATCAGATTCTTGTGTATTTACCTGTTTGTCAGTCACATCAGATACGTGAGTATTTACCTGTTTGTCAGTCACATCAGATACATGTGTATTTACCTGTTTGTCAGTCACATCAGATACGTGAGTATTTACCTGTTTGTCAGTCACATCAGATTCTTGTGTATTTACCTGTTTGTCAGTCACATCAGATACGTGAGTATTTACCTGTTTGTCAGTCACATCAGATACGTGAGTATTAACCTGTTTGTCAGTCACATCAGATACGTGAGTATTTACCTGTGTGTCAGTCACATCAGATACTTGTGTATTTACCTGTTTGTCAGTCACATCAGATACTTGTGTATATACCTGTTTGTCAGTCACATCACATACGTGAGTATTTACCTGTTTGTCAGTCACATCAGATACTTGTGTATTTTCCTGTTTGTCACTCACATCAGATACATGTGAATTTACCTGTTTGTCAGTCACATCAGATACTTGTGTATATACCTGTTTGTCAGTCACATCAGATACGTGAGTATTTTCCTGTTTGTCAGTCACATCAGATACATGTGTATTTACCTGTTTGTCAGTCACATCAGATACGTGTGTATTTACCTGTTTGTCAGTCACATCAGATACATGTGTATTTACCTGTTTGTCAGTCACATCAGATACGTGAGTATTTACCTGTTTGTCAGTCACATCAGATTCTTGTGTATTTACCTGTTTGTCAGTCACATCAGATACGTGAGTATTTACCTGTTTGTCAGTCACATCAGATACATGTGTATTTACCTGTTTGTCAGTCACATCAGATACGTGAGTATTTACCTGTTTGTCAGTCACATCAGATTCTTGTGTATTTACCTGTTTGTCAGTCACATCAGATACGTGAGTATTTACCTGTTTGTCAGTCACATCAGATACGTGAGTATTAACCTGTTTGTCAGTCACATCAGATACGTGAGTATTTACCTGTGTGTCAGTCACATCAGATACTTGTGTATTTACCTGTTTGTCAGTCACATCAGATACTTGTGTATATACCTGTTTGTCAGTCACATCAGATACGTGAGTATTTACCTGTTTGTCAGTCACATCAGATACGTGTATTTACCTGTTTGTCAGTCACATCAGATACGTGTGTATTTACCTGATTGTCAGTCACATCAGATACATGTGTATTTACCTGTTTGTCAGTCACATCAGATACGTGAGTATTTACCTGTTTGTCAGTCACATCAGATACCTGTGTATTTACCTGTTTGTCAGTCACATCAGATACATGTGTATTTACCTGTTTGTCAGTCACATCAGATACGTGAGTATTAACAAGTTTGTCAGTCACATCAGATACTTGTGTATTTACCTGTTTGTCAGTCACATCAGATACATGTGTATTTACCTGTTTGTCAGTCACATCAGATACATGTGTATTTACCTGTTTGTCAGTCACATCAGATACGTGAGTATTAACAAGTTTGTCAGTCACATCAGATACCTGTGTATTTACCTGTTTGTCAGTCACATCAGATACATGTGTATTTACCTGTTTGTCAGTCACATCAGATACGTGAGTATTAACAAGTTTGTCAGTCACATCAGATACGTGTATATTTACCTGTTTGTCAGTGTCATCAGATACGTGAGTATTTACCTGTTTGTCAGTCACATCAGATACGTGAGTATTTACCTGTTTGTCAGTCACATCAGATACTTGTGTATTTACCTGTTTGTCAGTCACATCAGATACATGAGTATTTACCTGTTTGTCAGTCACATCAGATACGTGTATTTACCTGTTTGTCAGTCACATCAGATACCTGTGTATTTACCTGTTGTCAGTCACATCAGATACATGTGTATTTACCTGTTTGTCAGTCACATCAGATACGTGAGTATTAACAAGTTTGTCAGTCACATCAGATACTTGTGTATTTACCTGTTTGTCAGTCACATCAGATACTTGTGTATTTACCTATTTGTCAGTTTCATCAGATACGTGAGTATTTACCTGTTTGTCAGTCACATCAGATACGTGAGTATTTACCTGTTTGTCAGTCACATCAGATACTTGTGTATTTACCTGTTTGTCAGTCACATCAGATACTTGTGTATTTACCTGTTTGTCAGTCACATCAGATACATGTGAATTTACCTGTTTGTCAGTCACATCAGATACGTGTGTATTTACCTGTTTGTCAGTCACATCAGATACGTGAGTATTTACCTGTTTGTCAGTCACATCAGATACGTGAGTATTTACCTGTTTGTCAGTCACATCAGATACGTGAGTATTTACCTGTTTGTCAGTCACATCAGATACGTGAGTATTTACCTGTTGGTCAGTCACATCAGATACTTGTGTATTTACATGTTTGTCACTCACATCAGATACATGTGAATTTACCTGTTTGTCAGTCACATCAGATACGTGTGTATTTACCTGTTTGTCAGTCACATCAGATACGTGAGTATTTACCTGTGTGTCAGTCACATCAGATACGTGTGTATTTACCTGTTTGTCAGTCACATCAGATACATGTGTATTTACCTGTTTGTCAGTCACATCAGATACGTGAGTATTTACCTGTTTGTCAGTCACATCAGATACTTGTGTATTTACCTGTTTGTCAGTCACATCAGATACGTGAGTATTTACCTGTTTGTCAGTCACATCAGATACGTGAGTATTAACCTGTTTGTCAGTCACATCAGATACGTGAGTATTTACCTGTGTGTCAGTCACATCAGATAATTGTGTATTTACCTGTTTGTCAGTCACATCAGATACTTGTGTATATACCTGTTTGTCAGTCACATCAGATACGTGAGTATTTACCTGTTTGTCAGTCACATCAGATACATGTGTATTTACCAGTTTGTCAGTCACATCAGATACGTGTGTATGTATCTGTTTGTCAGTCACATCAGATACGTGAGTATTTACCTGTGTGTCAGTCACATCAGATACTTGTGTATTTACCTGTTTGTCAGTGTCATCAGATACGTGAGTATTTACCTGTTTGTCAGTCACATCAGATACGTGAGTATTTACCTGTTTGTCAGTCACATCAGATACTTGTGTATTTACCTGTTTGTCAGTCACATCAGATACTTGTGTATTTACCTGTTTGTCAGTCACATCACATACGTGAGTATTTACCTGTTTGTCAGTCACATCAGATACTTGTGTATTTTCCTGTTTGTCACTCACATCAGATACATGTGAATTTACCTGTTTGTCAGTCACATCAGATACTTGTGTATATACCTGTTTGTCAGTCACATCAGATACTTGAGTATTTACCTGTTTGTCAGTCACATCAGATACTTGAGTATTTACCTGTTTGTCAGTCACATCAGATACTTGAGTATTTACCTGTTTGTCAGTCACATCAGATACTTGTGTATATACCTGTTTGTCAGTCACATCAGATACTTGAGTATTTACCTGTTTGTCAGTCACATCAGATACTTGAGTATTTACCTGTTTGTCAGTCACATCAGATACTTGAGTATTTACCTGTTTGTCAGTCACATCAGATACTTGAGTATTTACCTGTTTGTCAGTCACATCAGATACGTGAGTATTTACCTGTTTGTCAGTCACATCAGATACTTGTGTATTTACCTGTTTGTCAGTCACATCAGATACTTGAGTATTTACCTGTTTGTCAGTCACATCAGATACTTGAGTATTTACCTGTTTGTCAGTCACATCAGATACGTGAGTATTTTCCTGTTTGTCAGTCACATCAGATACATGTGTATTTACCTGTTTGTCAGTCACATCAGATACGTGTGTATTTACCTGTTTGTCAGTCACATCAGATACATGTGTATTTACCTGTTTGTCAGTCACATCAGATACGTGAGTATTTACCTGTTTGTCAGTCACATCAGATTCTTGTGTATTTACCTGTTTGTCAGTCACATCAGATACGTGAGTATTTACCTGTTTGTCAGTCACATCAGATACGTGAGTATTAACCTGTTTGTCAGTCACATCAGATACGTGAGTATTTACCTGTGTGTCAGTCACATCAGATACTTGTGTATTTACCTGTTTGTCAGTCACATCAGATACTTGTGTATATACCTGTTTGTCAGTCACATCAGATACGTGAGTATTTACCTGTTTGTCAGTCACATCAGATACGTGTATTTACCTGTTTGTCAGTCACATCAGATACGTGTGTATTTACCTGATTGTCAGTCACATCAGATACATGTGTATTTACCTGTTTGTCAGTCACATCAGATACGTGAGTATTTACCTGTTTGTCAGTCACATAAGATACTTGTGTATTTACCTGTTTGTCAGTCACATCAGATACGTGAGTATTTACCTGTTTGTCAGTCACATCAGATACGTGAGTATTAACCTGTTTGTCAGTCACATCAGATACGTAAGTATTTACCTGTTTGTCAGTCACATCAGATACGTGAGTATTAACCTGTTTGTCAGTCACATCAGATACGTGAGTATTAACCTGTTCGTCAGTCACATTAGATACAAGTGTATTTTTCTGTTTGTCGGTCACATCAGATAGATGTGTATTTACCTGTTTGTCAGTCACATCAGATACTTGTGTATTTACCCGTTTGTCAGTCACATCAGATACTTGTGTATTTACCTGTTTGTCAGTCACATCAGATACGTGAGTATTTACCTGTTTGTCAGTCACATCAGATACATGTGTATTTACCTGTTTGTCAGTCAAATCAGATACATGTGTATTTTCCTGTTTGTCAGTTACATCAGATACTTGAGTATTAACCAGTTCGTCGGTCACATCAGATACTTGTAAAGTAACCTGTTCATGTATATTAACTCTCTTTATTTTCTGTCTTAAAAACCATTAAAGTTCAAATTTATGATTTCTTACCTCTTGAAGTGGGTGACTTATATAAATGCTCTGAAATTACATCAGTTTTAGCTTCAATTAAATCTTTTAAACATGATTAATTATCAATTTCATTCCTTATTCTAATGTTGATAAAAAAAAAACACCTTCTCGTTTGCAGGCATGCGCACTGATCCACAGTCTTACTTTTACAAAATACATGAATTTGTTCCAACAACTAAATTGAATATATATATATAAACTTCAAGTATTCAAATGTTTTAGCTTATATTGTAGAGCTAAATAATGGAATGATACAATGATACAATTAATGACAACTAAGGGTGAACATTGGAATCATAAGATTGGCTTATATACAAGTCAACTGCTGACGTATGGAAGTACTGCACGTGGTTTAAGTAGAACCCATGGCTATACATTTTCATTTGCTGTGTGGAATTTACATTTTTTCCAAGCTTGAAAGTTTTGCATCCATATATGCCATAAATCATAAAAGCCAAGAAACTCCGTGAATGCATATAAAATGCAATAAACAATCCTGAACTACAATATCATAGGTAAACAAACAGGGTTGTTATTTTTGTTACATTCGAGACAAAGCTGACAAAGTGCATTTACGAGATTTTACAAGAACACTTTAATTGTTAAAAATTCACAAAATATAATCAGTGAAATAATTAGCATATAATACAAACTTTCACTCCGAACTTCTTTGCAAATTCTTGCACTTCCAACTGTGATAATTGAAATGACGCCAAACGGTTGTAGCGGCTACACGGTTTACACACACGCTATTAGTCTGCCCTATTTTTGGTATGTAGTACCCCAGGGGAAATTGGAATGAAAACTCATTTTATTTTTAGATATAATAATGGCGTTTTCTCGATATTTTAACATGATAAATTTATAATAATAATAATAATAATAATGTAATAAAAATAATAATAATAATAATAAAGTGTCTGTAAGTACTAAACCTTCTTCAGTGCTCGGTAGCCCTGTGATTTCTGCGATCTTAACAGAAATACATGACAAATATGTCGTTGTCAAAGCTGATAAAGCTTCCAACAATTGTACTCTCGTTTTTTAAGAAATTCTTTGTAGATTGTTTTGTTAAGGATCTTAGTTTGAATAGTCAACCGGAGAATTCTGGATATACTAGAACTAATCATACCAAAGATGAAATTCTCTCTAACTATAGAGGAGTTTTTGAGATTTAGATAAAACAGGAAGAACTTGAACATCCTTATTTGTACTGGATACCTAATTTCAGAAGAATCCATACAAGGTAATGTTATAGTAGGTTTCCTACTGTTAAATCTAACGAACATTTTGACACTCGTCAAAAACAACTAAAATTTTTTTTATACATTTGACATCAACCAAAACAATTCTGAAGAAAATCTTTTGTAAAAAATATTAAAACATTTGATTTTTCTACATTTTATACAAATATACCTCACTTATAATTAAAAGAACGTCTTCAACAAATTACTCTCTCATATATATGTCATTGTTTTACAAAAATTGTTAGCCAGGAAGCCAAGTTATAAATATCTAGTGCTTAACAGGTATTACGGTTACTTTGTTAAACAACTGAAAACAAAAATATACTGAAGATACCAGCAACAAAATGTAAGAGTTTTTGACACAAACATACCAGTCCATGTCGAAACCAAAATCCCCCTCCCCCAAATAAAAAAAAGCTGGCCAACTTAGTTTTAGTTATACACATGAACTTCTGAACTTTCATCAAGGAGGCCGGTGCTCTGGAAGAGTAACCACCTCCTGTCTAGCTAGCAGCACGCATCACGTGCAAAGTCGAATTTAGGAATGAAAGGAAAATGGAACTATGGTAAGTTAAATATATCAAGTATAAGTTTGGATACAGTGACTCCATACTATCAACAATATTGTAATGGCGGCAAAAAAATTGTGACCATAAAACCTATTTGTTGAGTTTGGCATTTTAACGATACAACAGTAACAAATTGTGATCATTGCTTGTTTTTTTCGTTTTTTATTCATATAAAGCAGAATGCATAAAGAACCTTGTATAATCTGGAGAAAAGACTGTCACAAAATCATTTAACTCTAAATACAGATATTTAGATGACGATCTATCTCTTACTCTTCCCAAATTAGGAGAATATGTAAATGCCATTTATTCTTTTGAGTTTGAAATAAATATAGGACTGATTCTTCATTTCTAGTTTTAATTTAGATTTAAACTACATTAGCCAGTTTTCAAAGTTTTTGCTTTGTTTTTGTTTTTTTTTTTTGGGGGGGGGGGGGTGTTATGGTTTGGACATTGACTGGTATGTTTGTGTTTATAGTCTTTAAAAAGTTTTCACTTTGCTACTGGGATTCTGATTTAAACTTGGACCGGTATGTTTGTGTTTGATTAAAGCCAAATTTAAAACCAAAAGGGTAATTAAGAGGAAAATATCTTACATTTGTTTTTTTTTAATTCAACAACCTGCGAGGGATATTTCCTAAGGATAATCTTTGCCTTAATATCTTGTATAGCGGGTTGATGCGTTTAACTATAATATTTGTCACATTTTTTAAACTTCTATATTAATTCCCGAAGTGTAAGCACAATTTTATCAGAATATAAAATAAATAAATAAAATAAATAAAAGAATGAATTAAAAATTACATCTCAGAATTAGAGTTTTTTAAAATCGTTTACTTCAGTACCCTGACGTGTTGTCATATTTTTTTGAAAGACCCAGCCTCCCGGCCTAAGGTGAAAAGAGAAAAAGGGTGTTTGTCAAGGTCCATTATTGGCCGATTTTTTTTTTCATTGCCATTTATCTAAAATATTTCGCATTATTCACCAACTTCATCAACGACTAGCATTGTCATTAAACGGGTTTGTATATGAAGTAGTCACACACATAATAAAAAAACTTACTAGTTATATTATAATATTTGCAGTTGCATATAAAAATGTTTAGGTTTCCTTTTCTTTTACTGCGGTAGCTCAGTTGGTAGAGTGCTCGCTCCGTAAGTGGGTGGTCATGGGTTCGAACCCTGGCTGGGTTTGACCCAAGACTTGAAAGTGGGTAGTGACTGTTCTTTCGCCAAGCACTCGGCATTACGAAATAAAAGTCACGGTTCTTTCAGATGGGAACTTAAAACAAACGAGGTCCCGAGTAGGAGTGAAACGATAAAAAACCCTGATGTATAATGCCATCAGCGGAACGCACAGGCAGAATTTTTGCACTTTCGCCTATAGCTGGCGACGTCTCGATGTAAGTGAAATATTCTTGACTGGTACGTTAAACACAATTACTCAACTCAACCCTTTTACAAGTTTTGTTATATTTGTATGGTACAACAGAATTAAATGGGTATTAATGTTAAATGTTTTGCATGCACGACTATTCAAACGTAACGAAAACGTTGCAAAATAGTTTCAAAAATGTAGGGGGATTGCAAGGCTAGAAGGATAAGCCTAATTCTTGGTTTTACCTTAAAAATAGACTTGTTTTTTAAAAGTTGAATTTGTAATTTGATTTGCTCGTACCAGGGACAACAACTTTGCTTCCAGGTAGTTTTTACATTTAATTTCAGAAGGGTGAAACTTTATTTTTAATCAACTATGTATTAAGATTTATATTTCCAATATACACATGTACATTATATATTGCATAAATTAATTAAGTTGATAGCTAGAGTAATCTTTCTGAATAACTTTACTACAAAATGCTTGGTACAGTAAGTCTGGTGTGTTTTTTTTTAAATATGCTTTCTCTGTTACCAATACCGATAGTAGTCATGCAGCTGAATATAAAACTTTTAAGTCTATATGAAGTATTCTTAACTTTGTCTGATACTGCAGATTTTTTTTCGATCTCGAAGTTCAATGTGATAGGCTACGGGACTCAAAGTTTCTATGTGTAAAAATTTCCTTTCGGTCACCAAGAAGCAATTAAGATTATTCGACATTGTAACCGAGCCATGTGTTAAAGAATCATTGAGATAAGGTATAATGGAGGATAAGCATATGCAAACCACGTTTTGAAATAACTGTACTTTTATTCAAACATTCAGGGTTTATGCTTGAGGTTGAGGAAACTCAATGCAGATATTTCTGTTCGGCGATTATCTATCTTCGCAAGTGAATCTTGCATTGTAAGCTCCTAGATTTTTAAAAAATGAAGCACTATCATTTCGTTCAGACTCGGTTGTCTGAATTTGTTCCCACTAAGATTGTCTGCGACAATGTTCGAATTGCCTAAAAAATGTGCTATTTTTTGCTGAGTATTGCTTTTCAGAGCTAAATTCAGAAATCCAATATTTTTTAACATAGAGGAGACCGTGTCCTCTTACTTTGTTGATATATTGTACAATAGCGTAGTTATCGTATGGACATCGGATCAACACCGAGTGTTCTTTCAAGTTGATTGAATTATTTGATTCCCGATAAAAGATTCCGACTCTAGCATATATGTAATTTCTTATTGAGATGCCAAGTCCGTAGTAAAACAAAATTCCTTAGATGACCCCAATAACCCATATCTCTGGCACCTGCTGTACTGGTTTGATTTGTTTCGTTTTGCTGTAAGGCAATGTTCATTTAATGCGAACTGGATTAACAACCACTTAAGACGACAGATTGGTAGAATTATGATCCTTGGCAGTTGAGACACTGTTTTCGAAAAACCACGTCAGATGAAAATGAATAGGTGCCAATACCAGACGAGCACAGGGAATAAGTTTATTCGTTTACAAGACATGGACTGGTATGTTTGTGTTTAATTTATACAATAAGTCATTTTTTCAATTAACTGTAGAAAATCCTAAGCTGTTTTCTGATGCCTTATTATTGTCTGCTTAATAACATTTTTGTTCTTTTTTCCCATGTCCAGATAAAAATTCTTTGCATTTAATTTATTGTAAGGAAATCAGACTACATTTTTCTTGTTAACTAGAAAATCAAGTGAGCAAAATAAAAAATCAAACAAAGGTCTCAATCTATGTATTGATTTTCTTTTGTATGGCTAAAGATTGACTAATTGTGTAAATTAACAATCAGACAGATATTTAAAGTTCTGAGAAATGAAGGGGCTATTAAGAATTCTTTTGTACAAATTCGAAGTGTTTTGTTGACTAGGATCATAGGACTTTCCATCGGTAACAAAATCAATGACTCAAAAATATAAATATAAAATGGAGGTGTATGCATCGCTCAAATTGACTAAACTTGCAAAATCGATTGCAATCGGTCCAAAAATTAAACATTTCTAAATAGTCCAATTTGAAAGGTTTTAGTAACAACTTTATAAGTAGTCTCATATTTATCACCGGTATCAAGTCTCCCGACTGTCACTTGCACCGACCGTGTTTTCGAAGCATGAAGAAGGTGAATCAAGAACTGACTTTGTCAGTAATATATCCACCTGTTTCATGTGCATAAATCATTTCATTGTTGGAACCTGGATTATTGGAAGAATAAGGTGCGTTGTTGCTATTCAACATATTATACTGTATCAGGTCAAATCGCCCTACGATAAAAATCGACCCCGTCAAATTCTCCCACATTTTCCAAAAATTCGCCCACATGTCAAAGTCGCCCCCGTTCAAAAACGACCCAAATTTTTGCAATATCGCCCACTGTCAAAATCGCGTACTGAAAATCTTTTTTGAAAAATCGCTCCCTTTTCGGAATGACTAAGATATGTAACACAAGTACCAGTTAAATTTTGATATGCCAGATGTGCACATTTCGAAAATTCATTCCTCATCAGTGACACTAAGACCAAAAAGTTTGATAGATAAAAAACAAAAGCCAAATAGTTGAAAAATAATGAGTCTAAAAGTTCCAAAATTATATAAATCCAAATCCAGCTAAGGAATGCTTTGCATGAGGGAACAAACCTTATATATTTTAAAATAAATTTCAAAATTTAAGATGGTTGAAAATTTTGCTAAATTGTACATTATCTAACAGCACAAAGTACTGCCTATTCGGTTATGGATATCTGATTTTTTTGAGATTTCAAAAGTATACCTTATAATGCCATAAGGATTTCTTTGGCGATCAAATTCCACATATTTTGTGTTACTGTTTGTAAATATGTATTGTTTGTACTGCAATGCACCATGTGTTGTGCTTTCATACAAATGTATTGACATAATAAAGGTATTTAATACCTTAGAGAGTCCAGGTGTGTTGTGATTACTGTCTTCAGTAATTAAGTGACAGAAAAAATTACATCTTTTGTCAGAATTTTATAAATTCATTACAGTGGGTACAGTAAAAAGAATATGCGTAATGTTTATAAAAGATAATGTTTAAGGTGGGATGCAAGAAGTGTTTTCAAGCATACTTTGATTTTACTGCAAGAGGCACCAGATATTCGTCTCGAGTGGGATTCAATCCCAGGCGGCGTACAGCACTGTGATCTGTAAGTATTTGCTTTAGACCACTCGGCCACTTAGACCACTTACCGGTAATTGATGTAAATGACAAAATGATGTACTGTAATTATATACTCTTTGTATTAACTGTAATGTCAGTTTACCAATAAAAGAAATTATTACCATTATTATTATTATTATTATTATTTTTATTCAGGTAAACCATCTCAACTGTATAACTGATCGAATCCACACTGGGCTCCTATTTTAAAGTAAAACAGCTTAACACCAAGGAAGTCACAGAAGACAGCAAAAAAGGCAAATAAAGACTTTGACAGGTATTCACAATAATTGTAAAAACTATTGGGATGTAGAGTGCTCATTCCATCATTTTTATGTAGAATAAATTCTAAATACAGACGATGGCGGACTTGAGGTCTGAAAAAGATGGCAACTTTTAGAAGTGAGCAGAAACATGTAACTTTTCTTTAATTTATTGCCTAGGTAGAACAGCAGTAACTAAGTGTAAAGTACAAGGTTAGGTTTGTACCAAATTTATTATGGAAAATAGAGTGAACATTTCAAAGGAAAAATGAATTTGAATAATTTGAATTACAGAATGAATATATTTTATACCAAGATATCAGCATATAGCAAGTTTCTTTTCAAAAGTATCCTTTTAGTGAAATGTTTTTCTATTCTGCTATGGCCTTTTCAAAAATGTACATATATATATATATATTTTCACTTTTATATGTTGACAATAACTTGAGAGTGACTAGGCAATGGAATGAGGTAAAAGTGTTTTTATATACATGTACAAAATATATATCATGTACATTCATTTTCTAATTATCTAAATCTTGGAGGTTTTTTATTTAATACACACAACAACAGGAAGCATTATGGTAGAATAACAATGAAACAGAACATTATTAGCTCTGGCCTTAATCTAGGACAGTCACAGGTCATATTGCTGATTTGCATTTCTATGCATAGTGGACGGTTACATGAAATTGATGAATAAAAAAGGTTATGACATACACTTATGCTTTACATGGAAAAAATGAGGACTTAAGAGACTTTGTCAATTTACCATCATTGCAAAATTTCTCATTAATACTGAATAATTACAAATTTATCATGGAAAGCTTAAGTATACAATGTATATTGGGTCGAGTGAATGTAAATACATTTTATCAAGAAAATAAAAATCTTTTCAGAAGTATAATTTTTACAGACAGATAACTGAGTGTAAACATTTCTGATTATACTTTAGTTTGAGATGTCTAATTGTAAGTAAAATATATTGCAACTTGCACAACAACTTTATAACAGTAACACTAAGATTAAATGATTTTTCTTCATTAATCATGCTTTTAACCTATTTTTGCTTTGTCAAGTTATACTTGATATACTTTTTATCAAGTAAATGTGTATTTCAATATTTTTTTTCAGGAATGTTAAATATGATTCATTTTTCAAACTCATTTTAAAAAATTGTTATAATTGAAAAGTTTAAGTATTTGGTTTTTTTTTTCTTTTCAGAAATAACAGAGTGAAGGAGCAACAAGCAAATAAAGAAAAACATTATGCTGCTAAGGCTGTTCAGGATTTATTTGAAAATTAGTTGAACATTGCAGTAGATCTGAACAAGATACAATAAACCAGAATGCACCCTTATTTGTAAAAATGGACACCTTCGAACCAGACAAGATACAATTCTTGAAATCGGTTACAGAATAACCATCTATTGACAAGAGTCAAATTGACAATGAATTTCATTGATAACAAAATTATCCATGATTATCAAAGCAAGGTTATTTTGTTTACTTGAAAGTAAATCCTGCTAAAGGACAAATTTTGCTTTGTCTAAATACACAAGTGATATCTTTTCAGGCATATTGTAGTATGTATAACTTAACCTTTAGATAGATTCTTTTATATCAAATGGTCATATGTCCTTAATGAATATATGTCCTTTAGTATAAAAATTAAGATAATAAATCAAAAAATCAACATGAAATGGAACTTGTTTTTATTGGCAATACTTTTTTCATGTCGCTGTTAATGAAATTTTTCTCAAGATATTTCTTTTCATATTATTAAAGTACCCTAACATTAGGGCCTTCGTGGGCAAGTGGTCTAGGTCACATGTTTATATGATTATGGTTGCTCAGTTGGTAGAGTCCTCGCTTTGAATGTTGGATGTCGGAGTTCAAACCCAGACTGGGGCTGACTAAGACTAGAAAACTGATAGTTACTAAGTACTCGGAGTAGACCTTAAAAACTGATGTCCAATGACACGACATGCATGGCACACTAAAAACCCTCCCTACACACTGCCATAAGTACACTGCAAAGGTAAATATTTCTGCCACTTCACCTACAGCTGGTGACGTCTTGATATAAGCGAAATATTCTTGACTGGGATGTAAAGTCCCATTAGATGAAATTACAGATCAAAGTACATCTCACTGACTAGGTTTGAATCCCACAGTGACAGAACCTAGGATAAGAAAGTTTTTCACTTGCTTGTCGAAAGCCTTTGTCTATCTCCAGGCACTGCAGTTTACTCCATCAGCTTAAGACTGACTACCTTGATATATGAAAGATGGGCATCTTGAGGGGTTCTAAAACACCATTTGCCCTCTCCACTTTACTCCAGTATACCCTTTATAGAATCAAAGTTGGCATATAATCAGAAAACTAATAATATTGGCTACTTATACAACAGACTGCATCATTTTCTGCTTTTTTCAACTAGAACGAATAATGATAGAGACAAACATGCAGCATTAGTTTTTCAAATTACTTGTTTAGATAATTAAACTTTCAGACTTGCTTCTAAAAACATTTTAACTGTCCTACATGGTTTGATAACAACCAATGAAAGGCATAATTTCTATTTCAAATTTAGGAACAACTAATTGTAATAATTCTACCATTGTGTGTACTCATCTACAGTATATTTCATGAAAACATTTTTTAATTAATTTTTTCACGAGTGGCATGTATGTAATTTGGCTCTATTTAACAAGCTTTATGCCTTCATTGAAGAAAAATATGTTCAAACAAATACTCTAAAGCATTAAATGAGAGGTTTGTTGGTTGTAATGCTGTTTTATGTTGCAGTGGCAATTTTTCGACCAGTAAGTAGAACAAAAGTAAGTTTGTTCATTTCTTAGGATAAATTAAAGAAGTTTGTGCATATGCAAGATGTGTAAGTGTGTTTTACTGTTTGCCATACTCTGCAATTTTCGCATGCTTGCTCCTAGAGTCAGTCTGCTTCAGACAAGTACCCAATCCTTATTCACATTATGACAATGTGTCAACAGTCAGTACTCTCTCCTCAAATTATAGCATAGTATATGGATAACTAGTTCAGTGTCAGTTTGTACGTCTCTAATCTTTTCTTGAAAACTGTTAACTTTTTTATAAATTGAAATTGTTAATTATCTTAAATGGTCAATGTAATAGAAATTATTCATTGTTTTATAGTTCCTGTGTGCTTATTAGCTACTTATAAATAAGCTTTGATTAAATTTTTCTTATTAAGTATTGATTTTTCAACTTTTCCAATAGTTTTTGCATATATGTTTATAGTGTGTATACCTTAAGCTTGCCTGAAGACAAAATATATATAAATGCGACCTGCTATGAATGTTAACAATAACAACAGTCATGTAATAATGCAATGATAAATGATCTGCGCTCAAACAACTGAACAGATCTCAATGAAACTTCAATGACCAAGATCAAATGCAAGGTCATTCGTCTTTCGTACTTTTGCGACTTTTTAAACATTTTTTGGAAAAAATTACTTTTTGATGTATTAAGACGGGTTATTAAGCCAAGTCAAAGATCGTGAGTAAAAGGACTAAGATGTTGGTCTTCCTGTATTTAGGTGGTTATTTCGGATACATGTCATTACTAAAGAGGATTTTATGTTATATCAAAACACTTTTACCGGTTATTTTCTATCAGATGAGCCTATTTGATCCCTTTTTTTCGAAATAAAACTTAGCAATGGAGTAATGGTGTTTTACACAATCACAGTAAACAGTCTATTCAAAATTGGGCCTGATCTAAAACTAAATACAACATCATATAATTTGTGACAAATATAATGTACATAATTCCACAAAGCTTAAGGTCTATCAAGTTTGTTCAAGTGTCGCAGTGGTTAGCAGCTTCCGCCTATCACCAAAGCGACCGGGGTTCGATTCCCTGCGTCGTATGTGATAAGGTATGAAGGTCACCTGCTTGAGCACGTGGGTTTTTCTCCGGGTTCTCCGGTTTTCCTACCACAATAAGACCTCACGCGCGCTACAATTCGGGCCAACGAGCTAGATTAATATAAGTTGCACAACTCGTTTCTAAATCGTTGTAAAAGAAATAAAGTTTAAATAAAATTTTACCAAAATTCAATCAAAGGGCTGTACATTTTTATTGAGAAATTGAATTTCTCCAGGGACTTTCTGTTAAAAAGGGAGATAATCAAAATAGTTATCCTAACTTTCCAAGCTACCAGGCTAACCGCTTTCCAGTACCTTCAGTACTTTGATTTAAATAATATCTTTTGAATAACCCTCAATGGAATGGAAATCTCCAGTCTATAAAGTTGATATAGTATATATAATGTGCTCAGAAATCACATTTAATAATACATACGTTTTAAAATGTTTGAAAAAGTATTATATGTCTTGCATCCTGCAATGTCCTTGGTGTTCTGACAGAGTTTCAGAACCCCAAAGAATGAAACAAAAGGCATTCACCTGAGCCCAGTCAGTCCAGTCTAAAATACTCACTCATTGACCATGAGTAAAATGATATGCAGCAAATTTACAAATACATTACATAACCATTACACCACAAAGGAAAACATTGGAAAAAACAAGTTACACAGAAGAAGAGATGGTAATAGAATATTTTAGACTGGATTGACACAGAATTATTATCAATTGTTTACAGATGTATGAAAAAGAAAATAAATAAGTAAATAAATTTTATTGAATTAATTATATAAACTGAACTAACGTAATTACATTACTTACATATACTACAGTATGTTGAACAAAATGACCACTCAATGCATCAATAAGATATATATATATATATATATATATATATATATATATATATATATATATATATATATATATATATATATATATATATATATAGTAGCTTTAATAATCGTATTTAACCTTGTATGCTTATGGTTTTAGAACTTCTTCATAATTGCAATAAAAAGGTTATACATATTATTATTCTAGACGTCAAGTGTTTACTTTTTATAAAAGCATGCATGCTGCATATTTCAAAATTGAAGATGTATGTAACTCAAAACATAAAATTATGTCATGAAATGCCTTACTGAAACAAAAATGAATATTTGTACTTCTCAAAACAGCAGCAAAGTGAATTAATAGAGACAAAAAGACAATTGCTGCGAAGTTTTAAAAATGCTGTCGTAAACATGGTCGTTTTAACGTAAAAAGAAATTACAAATAGCTCTACAAACCGAAGTTTTAAATGCAACTTCTTTATATGATTTATCAATTGTTTCGAAAAGGAAACCTGTACTGTATGATTTGCATGGCCTATCTTCAACATTTTAAAGGCCGAATTTAAAGTTGGCATTATTACTTAATGAAATTAAAAAGAACATGACATGGTAAACAAAATTTATTTTATATTATACCGGTCCATGTCATAAATCAAAATCAAAATCACAATCCCCCAAAATAAAAACTTTGAAACACACACACACACACACACACACACACACACACACACACACACATATATAAAGAAAGAATTTTTCTGCAATATTTTAACTTCATCAACACACGAACTACATTGTGACCCGTAGATTTTACGAAGAATGGAGTCAAGCGGCTTTGAGCAGTTTTCTGTTTATGACGAAGGTAAAGGTTGAAAAAGCTTGCCGGAAACAAGTTGACATCGAGAACTGACCTTATCATATTGATGAAATAATCTTGACAGCGGATCTGCATACAAGTTCTCGACTCCATTTTCAGCCTTTATTCACTTTAACATATAATCAAGTGGTATAATTCGAAAAGTTGTTCGCAATTTGCGTTAAAATACAATGCAGTGTAACTAATGTTTGAAATTTGAATAAATCAAATGACTATTAGTATTGCATCTGTTTTATGCAAATTGCTAAAATCTTTCCGAATTAAACCACTTAATTCATTGGGGAATTATTGAGCTAATTTCTTAACGAAATTTATAGAAATATCATCTTATATTACAGAAGCATGATGTCTTCTTCATTTAAAATATGTAGTGAAAGATAAAAAAGACAAAAGATTAAAATTTACACAATTAACAGACAATGAGATAAAACTTAGAGTTATGTAATGTGTATTAATCTGTCAAAATAAAAATTTGATTGATAAACATGAGAATTTTAGAAAAAAAAATAATTGTGCTCAATTATACCCAATCACAAACTAAGGTTAAAGGGAAATCATTTCTGTATGCCTGTCCGTCGAACTGACAATTCATCTTCCTGTCAATAAAACTTGTGTCCTCCTCATTTTCATTTCTAGGATTGAGTTAAGTCCAACTCGGCTTAAAAAAATTAAACCAGCATAGGACGATATGTTGCGGTCCACATTTAGTAGTGTAGGTAAAAGTACGTAAATTGCATATAACAACAACTTCAATTATCTCTGTCTTAAATTATGTGAAATGTTTTACAGGGACAGCTAATGGTTAGGTAGCCGTTATCGTTGCATACTGAAGCACTTAGCGGAAAGTTGCGAGGCAGCTAGACAAATCAAATGAGGATGCTTTCGTTTATATAGTGGCTTTAACACAAATGATGGAGAAAACCCTTGTCCAAAAAAACTAACTACCTTTGACAAGCCACGGACAAATATTCTCATACTATTACAAACCACAGTGAGATTCCAAAGTAAGCCGTGAGAAACCTTCCACACTGTCGTACTTATAAAACAATGTTCATCATGACGGTGCAGAACGTTTATGGATATCATCAACTATTTTTTTATGATTATAAAATTATATATTACACATTTTCCAATCATAATTGATATTATAGTTTCCAGCTTGTTTGTTCATTGATTAACAAAATAAGGATTATTTTAAAACAAAATATTTGTCTATGTACCTACCACTAAGTATAAGGTGAGTCGAGTGTTAAGGCTCTCAAATATTAAATTTGTTTTGTCTTTTTGTTCAGAAATATTATGTTATACACACTATTTGTCAATCCAGGAACAACAGTTATATCTTTAACTTAGAAAAAGTAATGAAAAAAATTAATAAAACATCCAATTGTAGAATAAACTATAGCCTGGATTGAATTTGACATACTATGAACAATCCTTTTTTTAGATCATTCCAGTCTTAGATCTATTTAAATTTTTATTTAAATACAAGTCATGTCCTCTCGATGATATACTTTTCCACATTTGTTCTTGTATGTTCTTTTATTCTACCAGCTTTTTTTAAAACCAAAAATCAAAATTACCATCCGGAGACCAACATTATATAGGATTTTTTAAAGCTCCTGTAACATCAAAGTGGCAATATAATTACAAATGAAAGACCATCATTTTGATGAAAAATATATACAATTACTAAGTGAAAGGAATAAGGGTAACTTTTATTTACCCTAAATTGCAATAAATTACTCTTGTTCCCACTAAGGGGATATTTACAACGAAGCAGAAAGCTGTTAACTGTTGACGCAACAATATTGTAGGCCTAGACTTATCAAGACCCTCAAAAGTTCCATGGCCTTTATTGCAATGTGGTTGTAAGTATGAAGTCCCTTCCAGAGCAGACGGCCATCAACTCTGGTGCAAATTGCTGTTTGCATTCTCAACAATACAAAATCTTACATGCTATAAGTTTTTGTGAAGATGGAAAATTTATCTGTTTTCGATAAAACAATTACAAAAATATGTTTAATTATTTGTTTCCAGATTATTATTTTTTATATTTTTTTTTTTATTTTGAATTCTTTATGCTGGTTTGGTATAGAAGAAAATCTTCCTCAAAGTGCTGAGCGTTGATAATATATAAATAAAAGCTTTTGAAATGTATGAATTATATAGAATATAGATTAAATGCATTTTATTGGATTACATGTTTATCATTTGTTCAATCATTTTGTGTTTTGACAGATTTCTAACATATACAGTTTTGCAGTTTCACCTTGGAAAATATATCATATCCTTTATAAATAATGTCATTATTTATTTTTGTATAATGATCAGATTTTTGTGTTTGCTATCTCTTTTTAAATTGATAATTTTGATGCAAAAAAGTGTTAAAGTTCTGTTTACTGTCCAATCCAATCTATAAATACGTACATTTGTTAATTTATCGTACGAGAATTTACTAAACACTTAAGCAATCTTGTTTTAATCTTGAAACACATTCGACAAAAAAAGGTCACGACTTTAATTAAAATAGAGAGCTTTGTTTTCATTGCGTGTTTATGGTTTCGTAAGTTATTGATAAGCAAAAAGTTTCAGATATAATATTTTAATCTTTGGTCTTAATTTCGTTTCATTTCAATTAATTTGTTATTTGTTTATTTATTCACCTATTTATCTATTTATTTTTATTTATTTTGATTTTTTTGGTTATTTATTTATTCATTTATTTATTTATTTTGATTGGTTTTTTTTTTTAGTTTTTTTGTCGACCAAAAAGGATTGCTCTGAAGACAAGCCTTGTCTGTTCGTCAGTAGTATAGACAATGTTTAAACCATGTACGTTGTTGTTTTTTGACTTTTTTAAAATTGAAATCGGTTATCCCATATATATATATATATATATATATATATATATATATATATATATATATATATATATATATATATATATATATATGTTAGCAATGGAAGGATGCTGATAAAAAGGGAATTTTACAAGAACGTCTATAAAAGTGTGACAAGTATAAAAACGATAATAAAGAACCATGCTGTGAATAACAGGATTTTTTTTAAAAATTCAATCTTCGTCGGACAGAATAATGAAGAACGTCATACAATATATGTCGACCTAAAAGGATTGCTCTGAAGACAAACCTTGTCTGTTCGTCAGTAGTATAGACAATGTTTTAACCATATACGTTGTTGTTTTTGACTTTTTTAAAATTGAAATCGGTTATCCCATATATATATATATATGTGTGTGTGTGTGTGTGTGTGTGTGTGTGTTAGCAATGGAAGGATGCTGATCAAAAAGGGAATTTTATAAGAACGTCTATAAAAGTGTGACAAGTATAAAAACAATAATAAAAGAACCATGCTGTGAAATAACAGGATTTTTTTTAAAAAATTCAATCTTCGTCAGACAAGAATAATGAAAAACGTCATACAATATATGTCGTCCAAAAAGGATTGCTCTGATGACAAGCCTTGTCTGTTCGTCAGTAATATAGACAATGTTTAAACCATATACGTTGTTGTTTTTGACCTTTTTTAAAAAATCGGTTATCCCATATATATATATATATATATATATATATATATATATATATATATATATATATATATATATATATATATATATATTAGCAATGGAAGGATGCTGATAGATAAGGGCATTTTATTAGAACGTCTATAAAAGTGTGACAAGTATAAAAACAATAGAATAAATAAAAAGTGGCGAAATAACTGCTCTAAAAACAAGCTTTAAGTTTTATTAAGATAGTATAAAAATGTTAAACAAGAAACTTGTCATTTGTTTTATTTTTAATTGTTTTTAAAACACCGTCCTGTTTTGAAATTACTTGTTTATTGAATTACATTTCTAAGTCACGGTTTAGAAAATTCAAAACTTTATTACCATTAATCCAAACGTTTTTGTCTGTACTTGTATTGTGTTTGCTGCTTGTTCTTGATTTTGATGACAAGTAGAGGTCATGCTACATTAAACGAAAAAAATGTCGGTTCGAAAAATCACAGATTTAATCATTATACTTTTCGATTTTTTTAGTTCTGCTTGAAATAAGGATTTGAACATGTCATTAACATAGTAAAGTACATCTATCCTCGTGATACGTTTAGCATACATGGTAATAATTAGAATTTATTATCAAATCGTGCTGTGAAAAAATAGGATTTTTATTCAAATTCAATCTTCGTCAGACAAGAATAATGAAGAACGTCATACAATATATGTTGACCAAAAAGGATTGCTCTGAAGACAAGCCTTGTCTGTTTGTCATTAGTATAGACAATGTTTAAACCAAAAACGTTGTTGTTTTTGCCTTTTTTGAAAATTGAAATCGGTTATATAGATTAGTAATGGAAGGATGCTGATAAATGAGGACATTTTATGAGAACGTCTATAAAAGTGTGACAAGTATAAAAACAATAGAATAAACAAAAATTGGCGAAATAGCTGCTCTAAAAACAAGCTTTAAGTTTTTGTAAGATAGTATAACAATTTTAAACAAGAAACTTGTCATTTGTTTCCTTTTTAATTGTTTTTAAAACACCGTCCTGTTTTGAAAATACTTGTTTATTGAATTACATTTCTAAGTCACGGTTTAGAAAATTCAAAACTTTATGACCATAAATCCAAACGGTTTTGTCTGTACTTGTCTTGTGTTTGCTGCTTGTTCTTGATTTTGATGACAAGAAGAGGCCATGCTACATTAAACGAAAAAATGTCGGTTCCAAAAATCACAGATTTAATAATTGTACTTTTCTACTTTTTTAGTTCTGCTGAAATAAAAATTTGAACATGCCATTAACATAGTAAAGTACATCTATCCTCGTGTTACGTCTAGCATACATGGTTGTAATTAGAATTTATTATCAAAGCATGCTGTGAATTAACAGGATTTTTATTAAAAATTCAAACTTCGTGAGATAAGAATTATATAGAACGCCATATGATATATGTTGACCAATAACTGATTGCTCTGAAGACAAACATCGTCTGTTTTTCATATTAAACCAGATACGTTGTTGTTTTGTCTCATTTAAAAATCCAATTCATTTCATTATAGCTTAAGATCATTAATACCAAGAAGTTGGAAAGAACATTTAAGAACAAACTTTTGTTTGAAATTACTTAGACTTATCAACCAGTATAAGAATTAAAAATGGCAAAAAACTTTTGATATCAATATAGAAGAATTAAGAAACATTTTCATTACCTTTGAAAGTTTATTCAGAAACCAAATACATAGTCTTCAAATATAAAATATTACACAGATTTATACCTCATAGTATGTTTTTACATATAATGAACCTTATTTCCTCACCATATTGCAATATGTGCCACAACATGTAAGACATAATTGGACATAGATTTTTTAATTGTGCTATTGTAAGAAAATTTTAGGCCACTTTCAATGATTGGTCGAATAGTATTTAACCAAATAATCAATATGTATTAAAATGTCAAGACGTTATCTTTGGGTTTTACGATACTTCATGTGACATACTTAACCATTGTATAATGTTTGATAAATATTTTATACACACTTCTATATATTGTGAAAGAATACCACTATATGTTTTGCAATTTATAAATTAGACAGTTTATTTTGCTGTCAGAAAATATACTATTAAGTAAAATTTTCAGCCGTCTTTATTGTGAAATTTATTTAAAACTAAGGTTTGTTCCCTCATGCAAAGCATTCCTTAGCTGGATTTCGATTCATATAATTTTGGAGTTTTAGATTTATTAATTTTCAATTGTTTGGCTTATGTATTTTATCAAACTTTACGACCGCTACTGTCATTGATGAGAAATGATTTTCCGAATTGTGCATATATGGTACATCAAAACTTAACAGGCATTTATTAACCCCGGTCCAATGTACACAATGTACTTGGGAACTTGTTTCTTGTTGTTATTACTAATTAATTTAAGGGATAAGTCTTAATTTATTTATTTATTTATTTATATAATTAAAACAAACATATCAGTTCTTGTCCATATCACAGTCCAAAAAACAAAGTAAAATCTTTGCAAACTGGCAAAATATGTTATACATGTGAACTTCCATTAATGAAGTGAGGCCGGGTGCTCAACAATATTGTGATGACGGCCATAAAACTTTTTAAGGGCCCTGATTAGCCTAGGCTTGCAATATCCTTGTGTCAACAATTTAATTGTAAGTAATTTGCTTCGTTGCAGAAAGTCCCCATAGTGGGAACAAGCTCTACCGTACCGTATTAACTGTGAAATATATACACCATACGCAGGAGAAGCAGGGATACTACTTCAAAGAAACGGAAAGTTGACAACAGAAACAATGAGGTCATCACGTTTGTCGTATAGCTTCAGATGTAACCTTTCATGGGTGTCATAATTGAGGTATACGTACAAATATGAAGCATAACATGGAGAATCTGTTTTTTTTTTTTTTTTTTTTTTTTTTTTTTGTAAATTCTAAAAATCGTAACCAGGGGAGCAAAAATCATTATTAAAACATTATTAGCTAAACTATGGTTCAGGTCAGTGAACACCTTTTGGAAGACTTTTCTACATTGCCATTTAATTTATTATCAATCCACGAGACAACTACTCTAATGGCATTTGATCCTATATATGACACAACTTATATTTTCTTTTAAAAAATAAGAAAATAATCTCTTTAAATTAATGGATATACACACAAGGGTTTATGAAACAATAATCCTTTTTTTTAAATTATGTATTTAATGACCACTCATGAAAAAAAATGGTTGAGGGTCTTCTAGTAGTGTCATGGCATACTGTAAATCAGAAAATTAATGCGAGAAAGAAATTAATGCGAAAAATGCGAGGCCCGTTTCATCGCATTAATTTCTTGTCGCATTTATTTTCCGATTTCCTGTATTCTGTATATTTATTGTAAATTGAGTTACCTCCCTTAACCGGAAGTTGTCATCGTAACTGATTAATAAGAGCACATTCTCATTTAGCGGATTCTTTGCTGTTTCTTTCCTACTAAGAATTTTGCTATTAGTGGAATCGTGACTGATACATCATTTTGAACCTTGACTGGGTCGTCAAATTGAAAGTATTGTGATTATAAGTAATCTTACATTCTAAACGCGTGAGTTGAAGACGAAGATCAGTTCACGCATGCAGATAATAGCCGGACATCCTAATTTTGAATGCTTTATTTAAATAAAAACTCCAAGCGTTATATTTGAGTATGTTTCTTTTGTTAAAAAAAAGACCACGCATTTCTTTGTTCTGATAATCCTTTACCACCCTGGTTAATTTAAGACAATGGCTCATCGGCACATAAAAATTTACCCTCGGCACACCTCACTGTTTGTCTACCGAAAGTTTTATATTGTGTTTATAAATTAAGGAAGACATAATATAATAATTTTTGAGTCCATAATTCAATGTTTATTATAAGATAAAAGATGGGAAAAATTTAAAAAATTTTAAAAAATTAAAAAAATCGCATTAATTTCAATATGGATTTTACTTAAAAACCGGCAATTCACATTAATTTCATGACGCATTAATTTCCGGATTTACAGTATGTGCTGGATATTTTTATTCGTCAAAATTTAGGGACTATTTAAAATGAGATTTGTTAATAGGTGTTGGTCTTTTTCCCTGTAAAGAGTTTTTTTATTTACTAATATTGTTTCTGATTCCTAGTTGTGCTTGGTTTGGTATGTGAACAGATGATCTTGGTGATTTTAACTTTTTATGCTCGGAAAACGCAAAATTGAAGGCAGTTAAAATTATAGAACCACTATAAAATTATGTTAAGCGTGATACAAAAACATATTAAAACGTTTGACTAACATAAAAGCAAGCAGACGAAAATTTAAAAAAAAAATCTAATTTTACGTCCATAAATTCATTAAAATTAATTATGAAATATACTTGTAACCTGATTAAATACCATACATATAATAAACATAAAATGCATTCTTTAACAGATCTAGGTCATCTTGACCTGCTTTGGTTTGTATCTGGGAATTATTTGGGAAAACAACCTACAGAATCCATAATTAATTTAAAATAGTTATTAAGGCTGGATTATGTTTTAAAACAAATCAGCTGATTAATGATTTACTGATTTTACTTATTAATGAGCGAGCAACGTAAAAAAAATTACCTCTATAATAGATACATCAATCACGGGTAAGTACAGATTACAATAAACAAAGGGAAATAAATCCTTTATCATTTAAAAACATATTGAACTCTTCCAGTTATATATCATGACCAAGGTTAACGGAGTTATCTTTCATAGAGCAATTGTAGCTTTTATTACAGACAAATTACAGTTTGATAAAATTATTAACTCCATCTGTGAAGATAAGGATAAGTATAAGTATAAATAGATAATTTGGTGTGCATTTTACCAATATTAAACAAAAAAGTCCCGGCAGCATCATCAAATAATATGAGTATATTTTTAATGATTAACTACTAGTTATGGAATAGGTATTTTTTTCTTGGTCTGCGCATGTTTGATTTGTTGGTTATGTTTTCGTTGCTCTGTAAAAACAGTGAAAAATGCATAAGTACAAAACTGAAAAAAAGAAAGAGGTTGGTGATATTTCATATGTACGAAGACTTCATTTATCATCAATTCTTAAAAAATACCAAAGAAATTAATAGATTTAAAACACTCTTTATTTTTATCATTGATATGTTTTTGAAAACTTCTTACAGTGGAATAATGGTGAAGCTGAAATAACCTGTGAATTATACTTATCGTGAAATATGTGCTTCATTTTAATTCTTTCATTGACAAAAAGGTCGTTTATGTCGTTCTGTTGTTATATCATTACGGATATAAAATAGCAATGTTGATATACAACAAATTTTACTGGTTGTAAATAAATCCTAGCTTGGGTATTCAAAAGCATTGGCAAAATCAAAACTAGAAATGCTACTTTTGTACCATCTTCAGAAGCTTGGGCAAAATCAAAGCTAGCAATGCTACTTTTGCGGCATCTTTATTTGAATTAGATTTTATGACAAGCAATATTATAAATATCGAGGAGCTTATGTTAGTAAATTTTCACAATTATATCAATCGTGCGAGTCATGAGTTAATAAAGTTAATAACAAACAATAAGGAACTATAAATAGTATAAACAGTTAAAAGTGTAACGACATAGAAATGAAAACAATAACGTTCAGAAGGATGCGGCCGAAATGAAAGAAATAAAGGCACTTACGGAGTTTGCAATATGTGTATGGTAAATCATCATGATAAAGTTTTGTATCTTCAGTCTTGATTTATGCATACCAACTAAATTTTTAGCGAGTTAGGGAGATAACAGACCAAAACAGAGATTCAGAAAACATGAAAAATGTAGAGACAGCTAATATCCGAGAAATGGACATACAAGGTATTATGGAAATTTACAATGTTCATTGCTATGGTAAAATAATCTAAAATTATCAAAGACATATTGTAGCTTAATATTTTTCAATTCAAAGAACTAGAACTTGCTAAAACATGTTTTGATAAGTGAGCAGGTACGGGACTCGGTAGATAAAAGGAAAACTGAAAAGACATATCCTTTGCTTCGGCAAATTTAAGCTACAAAGCCTTTTTAGTCATTGATAAATTATTTATCAATCCCAAGTTATATGTTGACCCTGGAGTTAGGGAGGTTGAATCAGAAATAGTCGATGTAATAGATGATTATTTAATTTCTTTTGTGCCAGACGACAGACATGACGGATTCAGTCATACAAGAGCGATTAAATGGACGAATAGAAAATAAAACAAACGACGAAGTGTATACTCTAATGAGTCGCATTGTGCTTCGTACGAGATTGTGGTAGCTAGAAGTGAATCTCCACAGATAGGAAAGCCAAGAGAGTTTAAACGACAAGTATGATACTTTAAACTAATGTTATAGGGTTGAATATTTGTTTTGTTTTCTTAATGAAACTTATTCTATAAATTAACCATGGGACAACAGCTCGAGTGATATTATCCATATAAAACAGCAAAAATAAAATATGAAAGTGTTAGCAGTTATACTATACCAAACATCCCTGAATGGAACTAAAAGTAAAATATATTGCCCAGAGAGCACCAGTTATGTAATCAAAACATGTAAATGCATACCCGTCACTTTTAATATCTTGCATTTCTAATTCCAGATTATGAAATAGAACAGATTATGAAATAGAGTCATCACTTATAGTCAAAACTCTTAATTAATTTGTATTTCAAAATCTTAAGTAATATAAATGAAGTAAGCAATATTAGGACACAAAAAATTAATTTTTAATTCTACGGATTTTTTCTGTAAAATAAAAAGGCGAGCGAGTGAGCGAGCGAGCGATCAAAATTTAAATCATGTACTTTTTTTAAAAACACATTTTGTTCAGGCGAGCGAGTGAAAGAAATGCACAAAAAAATAAGTATTGCAGTAAAAGGCAAAAGTTTAAAAATAACAATTGTCCTGCTGTTGTTAAATTTACACTGAATGCAATTTCAGACAGGCGGAAAACGATTTGAAAATGGAATTAATTTTGTATACAATTCTAAATTTTAGGGGCTTGCAGGTCCGAAAAACTACAAATTTATTTGGCATGGCCTAAACTGTTGCAAAATTTCTTCCTTACAGTGAATGCAATATTAGAAAGGCGGAAAACGATTTGAAATTGAGAATAATTTTGTTTTTAATCTAAATTTTAAAAGTGTGCGGGTCAGAAGAACTACAAATGAATTTGGCATGGCCTTAAATGTTGCAAAAGTTCTTCCTTACACTGAATGCAATTTTAGACAGGCGGAAAGCGATTTGAAATTGAATTTTGTTTTTCATTCTAAATTTTAGAGATGTGTGGGTCCGAAAAACAACAAATTAATTTGGCATCGCCTTAAATGTTGCATAAGTTTCTCCTTACACTGAATGCAATTTTAGACAGGCGGAAAACGATTTGAAATTGAAATAAATTTTGTTTTTAATCTAAATTTAAGAAGTGTGCGGGTCCGAAGAACTACAAACTAATTTGGCATGGCCTTAAATGTTGCAAAAAATCTTCCTTACACTGAATGCAATTTTAGACAGGCCGAAAGCGATTTGAAATTGAAATTAGTTTTGTTTTTAATTTTAAATTTTAGAGGTGTGTGGGCCAGGAAAACTACAAATTAATTTGGCATGGCCTTCAATGTTTCAAAAGTCCTTCCTGTTTAACTGATTATAAGTCTATATAAATATCAACCAAATGTATGTAGTTTAAAAGTTAAACTACTTTCAACAAATTTTCTGTAGTTAATCCATAATTTGTCTTTCGGAACCAAATGTACCGATTCAGATGGAATTTATCAGGTTTTATCCAAAAATTTCTGTGTTTAAATGTTTATTTCACTGAATGTATAAGTGGTCTAAAAGCAAAACTACTTAATCAGTTTCCTTTAGTTAATCAAGTTATTTGTCTTTCGGAAAAAAACTTACCGATTAAGATGGAATTTATATTGTTGAATATACCATGTTATTACCAAAGAAGAATTATTTTTTACTTGTTAAAAGCACTTTATCTAACTTTTTCGGAAGTTATTTCTGATTTTGATTTCATCCTCTATAGTGTAATGCAAGTGACATTACATAATTTAAGTGTCCTAATTTATATTTAAATTTTATTTGTCATGTGGCCATCATAGTGTGTATCTATTAAGAATTGGTCTTTCTCTCTGAGACAATCTTTTATATGTCTTGTAAGAAAGGATTGTTGCTGTAGAACCACTGTCTATAAATAGGGAAATTGAAACGTTACATATTTCACATTTTGTATAAAAACCATTGTCCCATTGGCAGTTAATATCCCCCATGCTTAATAAAACAGAAACGTCAGTTCGTGATGTGAATGGTCATAAAATACAATCCCATGGTTACGCCATCTTTGAAATTTGTTTAGGTGGTAGATATTATGAACAAAATTTTATCGTCTGCGACATTAATTGCGATGGAATATTAGGCCAGGATTTTCTACTAAAGTATGTCAATAAAATCAATTACAAACACATGGTGCTACAAACAGATGATGTTGAAATCAGATGTTTTACTGGAGGAAGTGCCACAATGATAAGACGAGTCCAAGTTAGAAGGTCCACCAGTATTCCAGCACATTTAGGATGCTGGATACCAGTTGAAATACCAGAATCAAAACACATGACTGACTCTGTGTATGTTGAACAGACCAAGTTATTTGGTGATTTGTATCTTACTCCAGGTGTCATGAATGTTAACTCAGAGGAGCAAGTTGTCAATGTTACAAACCATAGTGATTCCCCTATTACCTTACAAGCAAACACTGTCATAGCCAATTGTGAACCATACATAGACCAGGCAAGTGATACAATACACAGGGTTTGCAAGACCAATTTAGATTTCCAAGCTACTGGTAAATATATAACAAATACCTGCTAAATTTTGATGTGCCAGATGTGCACATTTCGGAAAATCATTCCTCATCAGTGACACTAGGGGCCGAAAAAGTTGAAAGATTAAAAAACATACGCCAAACAGTTGCAAATTAATGAATCTAAAGTTCCAAAAATATGTGAATAGAAACCTTACCAGAATTTCTGCAAGATTTGTTTCATAGAAGTGCAATCAACCTAGATGAGGATCAATCTAATGAACTAAAACAACTTTTAATTAAATATCAAACTGTATTTTCAAAGTCATCAGAAGACATAGGTTGCACTGACAGGGTAACTCACAAAATAAACACTGGAGTATCGACTCCTATTCGTCAACCCCCAAGATGACAACCAATAGAAAAACGAGAAGCTGAAGTCAATGAAATAAATAAAATGTTAAATAGAGGTATAATAGAGCCATCTGCAAGTGCATAGGCTTCCCCAATTGTTCAATTGTTCTCGTCACCAAGAAAGATGGTAGCATTAGGTTCTGCGTGGATTATCGCAAGGTCAATGAGGTCACAGTCAAAGATGCTTACCCTCTTCCAAGAGTGGATGATTGCTTAGATTCACTTGCCGGAGCAAAGTGGTTTAGCTCTATGCACTTGAATTCCGGATTCTGACAAATAAAAATGGACCCTAAAGACAAAGAGAAAACAGCGTTTGCCATAACACTAGGGTTATTCCAGTGTACTAGGTCATATAGTTTCTAAAAATGGCATCAAAACAGATTCTAGCAAAATTGAAGCAGTGAAATCATGACCAGTTCCTAAGACACCAAGACACCAAGACAGACCAAAAGCTTTCTTGGTTTGTGCTCTTACTACCGTCGTTTTGTTAAGAATTTTGCACAAATAGTAAAGCCGTTACATAAATTTTGTGAGAAATGAGTAAAAATGAAGTGGAGCAATGAATGTCAAGATGCATTTGAGACCCTTAAAGCAGAATTAACTAAATCACCTATACTAGGCTATCCACTGCCAAACATTCCATTCATCCTTGACACAGATGCATCAGATAGAGCTGTAGGTGCTGTCGTATCCCAAATACAAGATGGTAGTGAGCGAGTTATAGCATACATGAGTAAATCCATGAATAAACATGAAGAGCGATACTGTTGCACTGAAAAAACTTTCACTCATACCTGTATGGACAAGAAGTTATCCTAAGAACTGACAATGCTGTAGTAAGCTGGATGAGGAATCTGAAAACACCCACAGGTCAAATGGCAAGGTGGATCCAAGAATGAATTAGGAACATATAACATAACAGTAACGCATAGAGCAGGCAAGAGTCATTCCAATGCAGATGCTATGTCCAGACACCCATGTTTAGTTTGTGCTAGACAAGAAAAACACAATAATGAAAATGATTCAGATAAAGAATCACACGAATATGAAGAAACAATACCACTGAACACCGAAACCGATATAACGAGAGAGTTACCACTCGTAGTCATAGAGAAGCTATATCTGAAACCATAACTGATCAATCAAACGGAGTTCTACTACATGGTTGGGAGTTACAAAACATCAGAGAAAACCAACTGGAAGACCCAGATATTTCTCCACTCTTAGTTAACATAGAAGAAAACAGTGCAATGCCCGAATTGGATACAATTTTTAGCAGAACATCAACATATAAAACTTTATGGTAACAATGGGGCCAGCTGGAAGTCAAACACGGTGCTCTCTATAGGAAGTACCTGAAAGATGAGATGACTTGCCAGTACCAAGTAGTAGTTCCAAAATCAATGCGCCCTGATGTACTTCATAACTTTCATGATATTCCTACAGCAGCACACCTAGGAACAGAAAAGATGCAAGGACGTATACAACAATCTTTTTATTGGCCTACTATGAAAGATGACTTTTAACAATACTGTCGGTCCTGTGACAAATGTTCCGCTAGAAAGACAGCCAAAACTAACCGTGAACCTCTAGGTCAGTACCTTGTTGGCTGAGCCAATGGAACGCATTGCAATTGACATATTAGGACCATTACCAAAAACTGAACAAGGAAACAAGTTGCATACTTGTAATGTGTAATTGTTTCACTATGTGGACTGAAGCCATTCCTATCCCTGATCAAGAAACAAATACTGTAATTAAAGCATTTGTGAATGAATTTGTATGTAGGTTTGGTACACCATTGCAACTGCACTCTGACCAAGGTTCTAACTTCGAGTCTAAAGTCTAAAGATGTGTTCCTTCCTGAAAATAGATAAAACTAGAACTACTAGTATGAGGCCTAAATGCAATAGGAATGTTGAGAGGTTCAACCGAACTCTGACAACTATGTTAACCATGTATTGTGAAAAGAACCAAAAATGTTGGGATGAAATTTTACCACAAATTATGATGGCATATAGATCCTCAGTTCACTCTAGTACTAAAAGTCCCCAAACATTATGATGCTTTGTAGGAATGTCACACTACCAATTGAAGCCATAGTTGGTAAACCACCCACAGTACCCATAGACAATGATTTAGATGACTATGTTTACACACTTCAAAAGCGAATGTCCGCAAGCCCATGACGAAGCACGTAAACACTTGTAGTCAAACTCTGATTACCAAAAACGCCATTATGACATAAGAGCAAAAGAAGTCACACTAAATGTTGGACAAGCTGTTTGGTTATATGACAATTCAAGAAAAGTTGGTGTCTGCCAAAAACTAACCTCAAAATGGAAGGGTCCATATCTTGTTACAAAGAAAATAAATGACATATTTTGTTAAGAAATCTTTTAAACTGCACTCTAAAGCCTACCATATTGACCGTTTGATGCCATATACTGGTACGCACCGCCCTGCATGGTTCGCCAAAGTTCTCAACACTATATCACAGTTATAATAAGATCCATAAATTGTTTTATGAAGCCAGTGGTTTAAGCATGAATGCGTTGCCAAATGGAAAGACAAAACTTGTGGAAACCAACCAAACCTTATTTTTAATTAAAGTTTTTATGTGAAAAAACTAGTAATGGCCAAACTAGTTAATAATGTCGGGCTAGAGATGTTGATTTTTGTGAAATGGGACCAGGGCTGATCACCCTTGGGGCCCATCTGATGTGGTGGTGGTGGTAGTTAGTGAGCTGAAGAAGTCAGCTATTTTATGTTCTCGCTGGGAACATAAGTTTTTATAATTAATTATTAAAACTTTGGTTTCCACAGTTTTTGCCAATAACCAGAGGGACTTACCATGCCGAGTGTTTGCCTAAACAAGTAGTAGGCATGCATGTACAACATATAAATCTACGACAATCTTGCTGGTTTCCATTAAATGTACTTGTTCCTGTTTATGTGTAATAAGAGACGTTTAATGATACCCAGTGCCTTAACCAAAATATTTGATATCCATGTGAAAATAAAGGAATTAACCACCATCCAATGATTGAGAATATTAATGAACAGATATGTAAATGAGAAGCATACAACCTGATTGCATGCAACTAAATCCAGAGGTAAAGCATAATCTAAGTTTGATAATTTATTATAAAATAAATTATAACAGTTACAGTCTTCCAATGCCAAACCAGTTAATGATGCTGCAATTCTTGCAAGTCAAAGTTCATCGTATGTCACGTGATTCCTTTTGATTTCCAAATGAGCCATGTTTGTCCTATTAGCCACAGATTTAACAGATGATTTCCTTTTTTATTATAGAATGTATATGTGCTGGTTATGTCCTGAGTCTTTTAAAACAAGAAGAGATTTAAAGAACCATGTTATTCCAAGGCCACACGCAGCAATGACAGTGTTATGTCCATTTTGCCCAGAAGAAAGGACATTTACTAAAGCAAGCGATTTGAATGTTCATGCAGAAAAAAGGCACCAAAGAGATGTTAAGCCACTACCATCTAACTTCCTCTCTGAACGCTACTGTTTCTGGCTGAGTCTAAAGCCCTCTGATTATTCTAAGATATGTGAACCAACTGATCGCCATTCAGTTGAAGATATAAAAGCCAGAGGACACTGTGTTAGACTGGTTAAGGACCTGTAAGTCATCATCAAAGACCGAATGGATGAATGGCTGGGACAACATCAGGATTGCATCCTTGACCCCAGAGTCAGCTTTTGTACCTGTATATGAGGGAGATCCAATTTATGATCCTGACACTCCATCTATAGATCCTTTTAACATCAACAATATAGTTTTACATCCTTTATCACCAACTGCAGAAGTCCAATGTGGATTTTTTTAAAAACATATTCCGTTCATTTACAGCCACAAATATATCAGGACCTTAAAACATTACAATCACTTGCTCGCAGAATGACCACTGCCACAAAAGAACTCATGGATACAAAGAGTTTCATCGAGATTTCTGAAGTCCAAAAGAAGAGTGTCATATCAGGAATTACATCAATTTTAGGAGTCCAACCACCTGACATATTAAAATTTTGATGGGACGTCCGAGTTTTGTTGTTCAACCTGATCCACCTCATAAAAGCCCAAAATTATATTGCCAACACCAGCAGATGAACCAGATATTTTCGACATTTCAGAGAGACCAACAACTCCAATTTCTAACTCAGCATTTCATCCATATCACTGACAAAACCAACTACTACAGATTTCAGCAAACATCATCCATCTCCTTCTCTTTTTAAAACCAACAGCACCAAACCACCCGTTTCATCACCAAATTCATCATACACAGTATCCAGTAGATCAACCCCCGAATTACAATCAACAATTTCATCGGCAAATTCTACTGAAGTAACATCGATTAAGCCACAGTCTTCAGAATTAAATCCACCTCAACAACATGTCAGCAAATCTACAAAAGAGATGCAAGATCGTGCCAGGAACTTGTTGGCGAGAGGATGTATGCCGCTTTTGCCCCCAGCAAGAAGACAATGGAATGAAGATGAGGTCGTTACACTAATTTCGACACCTCTTGTTTTGAAATGGCCACCAGTAGGCTGGAGGAAAATGACTCCAGACCGTCGTCTTCTAGCTTGGGAGTATGCCGCTATGACACTTGAAAATATCAAATGTGTAGGCTCTATTGTAATCCCCGATCGATCAATTTTGCTTGACAGATATAATTTCTTAGCTTTGCCTGGAACATCCCACCTAAGGGTCAGGAAATCAGAAATCAACAGTAAATCCAGATATTATCTTTACCAATCCCTAAAAGAAATGTGTAAAGTAGAAACATAAGATGGAGTTAATATCAAATTACTTGAAGTAATAACACAAGGCACTTCAAAAAGGGACAGAAGCTGTGATGAATACATTGCCAAGATTGATGTTAAGAAAATTCCAATTAGACTTGAGGCAGAAGCTTAAATCACATGTATTAAAAGTTTAACAATAACAAACTTTTCAAATTTTTAGTGCAATATTTAATTCATTCTTCAGAAACAGGACATCTCCATTTTCTTATAGGATTCATTATAATATTTTGGACAAGTTCTACTAATCATGTTATCATATGACGATAACCTTTATTAAATGCCAATGGACTGTTAAGGAACATTAATTTCCATGATGGACTCTGTGGAATGCAAACCAGATTATAATTAGATGAACAATGTTTTACAGAATATTTTATGTTGATAACTTTAAACCAGAAGACTTGTGGACCACACTTCATGGAATGTGGATTCTTAATAATGGACTGAATTACTAGTAAATTATATTTATTGTGCTGTGGACTATAATATTCTGTACATTGGACCCTATAGACTTTGCATTTTGGACTATCTGATTTATACCTAGACTCTGTGCATCTACCATGTATGAACAGTGCATCTTGTGCTATGAATTAATTGCACATATTTTTATATTTTCTCTTATTATGTGTTCGCAAATGTTTAATAAATGTCTATTCACGATAATGATTGAAATGATAAATTGTTAACTGCCATTTTACATGCTTTTGAAGGTAGACGTGGCATGGTGCCGCTGGCGTTTTTCATGTTATTGAATAAATAATTCCTTTTAAATTAAGTGTAGATGTATGGAACATATTTAATTGTATATCTGAACTAACTTTTTTCATTATCTTAACAATATGTACTCGTTAACATGATAATTATATCATTTTTGAGGTCTGTTTTGCACCGACTATTCATGTTAACAAGTTTGCAACTTGCCGTGCGAAGCTGTTTTTAGTTTCGTATTTAGTATTTTAGCAATTTTACAAACTTACATTATACATATATTTTATGTTGTTTTATAACTAATTAGTAGCTCCAGACATGTTTATTGTGGTAAAATAGTAAAAATGTTACTTACTGTAGCTCCATCTTGGATGTCCCACCTCGCCTCAGCCCACTTTATTATTATTTTCTACTTACCGTAACCATTTTAATGCATTCTGTCATTAAATTGTTGTAATTCTTATTGTATATTTGTAAAGTAATATTCCTCACAATTGAATTATTATATTTTAACATGTTTAATTTCCCATTTTCTATGTGTTGTGCGAGAGTTGTACGGGCGGAGCGGATTGATAGGATTTTGTACGGAGAGTGAAAGGCGCCGTACAAGCATTTCATTGGATGAGAGTTGCTGCACAGGTGTATGAATTTTAAGAAGATTAATAATGTTTATTTAGATTCATTATAAAAAGCAAGGTGCGAATTTTAGTAATCAGTATGAATATTCAGAATCATTAGTTATCTCCGAACACACTGGACATGCTGCGTACCTTTTATATTGATCACTGACGTATTAATTTTCTATATTAATATTATGTTTTAACTTAAGATTTGATGTTTATCATACTATTTTGTACAAAAGTATAATAAAAATGATAATAATAAATCCATTTATTGAACTTTTATAACATCGTCAGTGATTTTTGTTTGACGTCCATCTTGGAAACATGGAATCGGCCATGATTATATTTCAATAGGGAATATAATCCAAATAAGCCTTACAATATTTGATTATGATTGCAATATATAAGTGTCAGGTCTGATGCTATTTTTGTTATATCTGTCGCGTTACTTTAATAAAGATAGTTCTTTTAGAAATATTAGATAAATTTACTTTAGTTACCTCTCTTTGTCCTGTATGCTGTGCTGAATGGACGACTAAAATGCTAGTCTAATATCTTACATTATAAAAACAAAGATAAAGTGGTTAATTTGGCTGTAACAGTGTAACATTATGTATCTCAGAACTGGTTAAGATTTGGTTTTTTTTTCAGAATTAAAAAGCACAATTAAATTTCATAATTTTCAATTTATTCAATCACAAGCCCATAATTCAGTAATATAAAGTATTATCTACATGAAAAATATATGTAAATATAGTTGTTTTAAACTTACATTAATAAAGGATATTAAGTTAATTCTGTATTTTATTTTGTTTTGTTGTAATTTATTTTACTAATTTTAGGTTTGAAAAGGATTGATTCTTACTGCAGTAAGAATAATGGTTAATCTGGTAAGAATTTATGCGCTGTCATTTATGCAGCTAAACGCCAATATTAGCCGAACTAAATGATCGCAACGCGATGAATCCGTATATATAGTCCAAAGCAGTAGATTTACGAAAGGATATTTACTGGTCAAAGGTCAAAATAAACCTAAGTGTAAAAATATAGTGTCTATGGAACCGCTGACGAAACTTTGCATTTTCTGAAAAAGTCATCACCAAATCAAATTTTGAAATTAAAAAATCCATAGAAAAAATACTTTAAAAGCATCCAAATTAAAAAATTAGAATAAAAACGAACACATAAAAAAGTAACACATCGCATGCGTGAATACAGAAAAACGATTGGGTGCGTTCATAGTAGTGCCCTCGATACCCTATGTAGAGGCTTCACTATTGCTTACCACAGGTTTGGGAAATTTCTTTAAAAAAGTTATTGAATAATAGAATTTAATTTATCAACTAATGGTATTGCTCTTAGCAAAGTAGAGTTGAGTAATGACGCTTTACGCCTCAGATTTGTATCGAGAAGGTCAGTCCTGGGATGGTCAAGAAAACCGGAACTCCCGGAAAAAAAAAAAGATTTTTGGCAAGCGAACTACTAAACTTCATTGCAAAGTAATTTGGATTCGTTCAGAGTCGGCGAGAGTCGTTGTGATCCGTAAGCGCGCGTTTAACTCGGATTCAAAGGCCCTGTTACTCTAAGTAAGTTGTCAAGTTTACGGACTTTTGAATAACCTTCAACGCGGCAAGGTATTTTTAGTTAACATATATGGTAATTATATTTCTTTTGTACGTATCTTAAATTTACATCATCACCTGGTTTTACTTTTGACAACTTTTTATAAGTCACAGAAACTAGCACTTCTTTCTTAACTTCATCAACATTTTTTCAGCATCTAACATAATCCCTGTACTTTTTTCACGCAGTATTAAATAGAACATAATAGAAGTATAAAAAGGAGAAATATGATGAGACGATTTTCTGTATTTTCGACTGCCAACTGGTGTTTCTTGTGCTGGTAATAACCTGTGGTATAAGGTTATATTACTGACATTGTAATCTAAAATAAAATAAAACAAAATTTCGATTTGGAAATTGACCACCCATTTAAGGAATACACAACTCGAACAAGACCATATTCCGGCGAGTTAATGTGCATTTGCCCCATGGTAATGGATTCCAAATACCAAGAAATAAAAAAATCTGACGTAGCGTTTGAAATGAATCCCAAAACCTTCAATTTGATTATTTTGAATAAATTTTTGGGATATTATCCCTTTATTATTAGATTGGATGAATAAGATGTATAGTGTTTTACGCCCTAGTAAAGATTCTTTCACTGATATCGAGACAGCTAGTTCAGAGATGGTGTGGGAAATCCGAATGCCCAAAGAAAACAATCGATCATCGACAAGCGAAATCAAATTCTGTCTCATATATGATCTGCTCAAAGAGGATTCGAACCTAGGCAGTGAGAGACACCATTTTTGTAATTATGTCTTGATAAAATACACGTTTAAATAGCCAGGGCACTCGGGGGAAACTAGTTTTGTTCTTAATTACGTGATATATAAGTACGAAGTGTACCAATGGATAATATCACAACAGTTTATGAATCTTTAATTATTCTCTTAGGATTAATCTTAAACCAAGCTCAAGTGTATGCGTCCGATTGAAAATTTGCGAGTGTGTATCACGGTCTGCCTTGTACTATCGAACATTAAGGCCGACTTTTTGTATAGGTGTTATTTTAATTCTTATTTTTATCATTATAAATTCCCCCACCCACGAAAGCAAAAAATTACACTTCATCACGTCCTCATCCTTCATTGAATCAGTTTAACTACAACTAACCTTGAAGCCAAGAACTTCTAAAATTACCATTAAATCTAATTTGATTAAGGTCAGAGAGATCAGTAACAGTTTCAGAGTATGATTTTAACTGTCAGAAGTGTCACAAGTCTTACGTTTGTACGATTTGTTACTTTAAAAAAATGCTTAAAATGTTTTTGAAGACATGACAGCAATTTGTACAGACGATCGCTGAAAAAGCTATGCATCTTGCTTGGAGCACTTACGCGACACTTCCGTTTGGCAAAAAACGAGAAACGCACTGGAAAAGAATATGTCCGGATATCTATCGATCAAGATTGCGCCATCATAGGTGCATTTGATGATTTTTTACTGGATATTTATGATAAAAACTCAACTTCATGTGCGCAAGGAAAAATTCTGTGAAATAATGCAGAAAATTTAAGTTCCGTAAAAAAAATTCTAAATTACGAAATCGGCAAAATCATTTCTACAGTTTCATAACGGCTTAATTTGAGTAGAAAACCACTTAGAACGTTCTCAATGAGACAATATGAGTGTGATTCATGATTTAAAGCACGGTACTGATGCTAGCTTATTAATGCTGCACATTTAGGACCTCAAAAAAATATTTTTAATAATTTTTTCAAACGAAATAATCCATGGGAACAAATTATAAGTTCAATAACCTTGATTGTGAGTTTGAAGAATCGTATTTAGTGTAACATTTAGATTTCATATAACAGCTAACCAAAATGGACTTAGCTTAAACATCAGTGCCTGTTATGTAATGTAAAAGTAACGATGGTACTCGGCCTCTCGCAGCCTAGGTTCGAATCCAACTCGGACAGATCCTAGAGGGTTCGTATGTCGAATGTCGTTGGTTTTCTACGAACAGAACGTTTTCTCTACATCCCAAAGTTATTGTCTCGGTAAAAGTAATTTATTACAAGTTTTGATTTTTCTTACGGATTATAATTCGTTCCCAAGGATAAGTCATTCGTTCTCACGGATTTTAATTTGTTCCCGTGAATAAGTCATTCGATCCAATGGATTTTATTTGCAATCACAAATTTTTATTCGTTTCAACGGATTTGTTATTCTTTCACGTTACCAAATAGGTCTTTACAAATGAAAGGTGAATCACACAATGGGGCAAGAGAAATAAAGAAGACTGATCGTTAGGTTTTGTTCTAATACACAGCTCTAAAACTAGACGGATGTAAGTGATGCTTTCAATGTTTCTGAAAATTTAAACTTTGACTTTGCGGACCAACCCATTTGAGCTAAGTTATGTTTCAACGACAATGCCCATTTGCTATTCATTGCAATGAGTAGAATATTTCAGCAGAATAATATCACATTCCATAACATTCGGACATTGATTTGTCCACTTGGTACACTAAGATACTCCTTCTTCCAACGACATCAAAATATATCCGAGTAACTTGAACACGTTTCCAGGCAGTGTGCTTTATACATATCGTTGATATTGAAGGAAACAGATTGTATAATAACACAGTCACTTTTTTGAGTCAACAACATCGATAGACTGAGGATAGCAGCTGCTTTTGGATCAGATGAAACTAGACTCATCGAACATCCGATACCTCGGATAAGACAGTAACTGACACTTCGTGTGTGAGATTCTTTGATGAAAATTTATCAACATAGAATCGAGAATCCTTTGGGTAATTACACTCATTCTTTCCCAGATGCATTCCATGTGGGAGGAATGTGGCGGATGGAACTTCCATACGACTCCAGTATCTGACAAATATGACTTAATCTGTCTTCCACATTGATTGATTCTAAACCCAGTTCGTTAACTGTAGAGGGCATTTAAGTTTCAGTTAACTTGCGGAGGGTAAGATGTGTCTGAAGCAATTAAAGTCTTATTAGATATGACGCGAGGTCTTCTTTGAGCGCCAGTGGGTTTATTTCCGAATGAAGTGTCAAAATATGCAAATAACAGATTGTATTTTTCATTGTCTTGAATTGACTCTATTTCAGTTAAAATATCGGTCACGTCATAAAATTTGGTTGTATCTCTAAGTGACAATTTAGCAAATTTCTCCAGTTTCAGTTTCAGAGTGGCCTCGTTTACCTCAGGGCTCCCATACCTTTCAACCAGTTTTTTCCAAACACGATCTAGACCCCTTTTTGGATTGTAAGCATTTGACATTTCCAGACTGGCAGCATATTTAGCAGACTGGAGCCCTAGCCATTTAACGAGAAGATCAAATTCTTCAGAAGGATTGACAGATAATTCAGTAATTCTATTTTTTTGAAGCTAGAATTCCAGATATGATACAATTCTGGTTGATCTGTAAACCTGGTTAGTCTTGAAGCTAGCATTTCTTTTTTTTCAACAGAAAACTTGATGAAGTCCGCACAAAAAGTGTCAAATTCTTTTTCAAGCTTTGATGTATATGACGCAGCAGGAGGAATTAACAAAGATCGGGGTACACAAGACTCATATCTATTATTTAAGGAATGAACACTTGATTTACAATTATTAACAAATACAGGAGCTTTAATGTCAAATGTTTCACCTAGTGATAAACTTAAGGCATCATCATGTTCTGGAATAATGGGTTTTTTACCCCTAGTAGTAGAAGATACATTTGGTCTTGGGCTCATAACATCATTTTCTTCTAGACTCATGTGATAAAGCTCGAGTTCTATCATGGGTTTTTTGTTGCTTAAAAACGACTTCCTGTTTTAAGCGCAAAGATGTCTCTTCATGTTTAAGTTTGATTTTTCTTCGACAAATCTTAATTTGACCTTTTCAGCTTCGGTCTTGACGTTTTTATCCAAAAGCATATCAGACAATTTACGTGGCATTGCTCTTGACGATAAATGTGTTTAGGCCTAACTAATTATATTTTAATGGAATGTGAAGCTTACAGGTTTCGCAAATTCCGCTCTATCAAGCGTTCAAGGGGCTTAAAATTTTCGGTGAGATGTCCGTAACTACGTGCTGCCTTTACGGACATCATTTTACATAGTTACGGACATCACGGCGAAAATTCTTAACTCCTTGAACGCTTGATAGAGCGAAATTTGTAAAAACCATACGCCTTACATTCCATTAACATATAAATATCGAGGCAACCAATGTGTTGAAGTAACAGCGTAGCAGCTAAACAAAGAGAAATCAAGGAAAATCGTACTCGTCTACATCTGCATCGGCCATCTAGAGATGACCGTAAATGCAGATACGGATTTAAGCTTACCCTTTGTGGTCCGCATTTGCCAGTCCACATCTTCCAAGAGCCACAAACTGTAACAGGAAGGAGAAAAAGTAGGGGTGCCAACTGAGGTACCCAGACTGCTACACAACGATGGAATGTAGTTCCGGCTATGTTGATAATCTGTGTGTTTCTAGATCATCACTTTGATGTTGCATGTAACATTAAAAATTCGAAAACACAAAGATTTTCTAGATCACCACTTTTGTTTCCCTGCCCTTTAATCACAATATTTAAACTCAACGTTTTCTCATCAGTTCAGCCAGGTATACTTACAAATTCAACCATGTCTAATAAGTAATGTTAAACATGAAAAACTCAATTTAAATATTTTCTATTAAATAACAAAGAAGCAAAAGTTGATTTGTCGTTATCATGAATTATTATTCGTTTCTATGCATCCTGTGTACTATAAAACCATATATATTTGTAATCAGCATCTAAAGAAACATTAAATAAAAAAGTTTTCCCATTGGTTACCACTACGATAATATGAAAAGATTGATACTATTAAAAGACACCAAAGGTCATAACACACCTTTGGTTTGGGTGGTGCTATGTACATGTTAAACTTTTAAACCGTCTCCTAAGCTATATGTTGTCTGGTTTAATGATAAAAATGAAAAGATTGATACTTATGAAAGACACATAAGATCAATTCCCACTGTGGGGGTGGGGCTGGGTTGTGTAATGTACATGTATAACTTTTAATAGGTTAAGATCCCCACCCCTAAACTATGTATTTTCTCTTTTTTATAAAGAAGTTGAAAAGAGCCATGATAATAATAAACGGCACCTTTTATAAATAAGTTTTTTAAATAGCACCATCACATGCTTTGGATAGGTATAATTGCTTTAATCCCTTGTCAAGTATACATTACATTTGTAGCTTTAGGCTACATCACACCTAAATCATTTGGTTGCTTCACCCCTTACAGTTTATTGTTTACTTGCTGTCAATTAGAATTGTATATAAGACAAACAGACTGCATCAAGTGAATTTTAATGTCAAATTTGTTTTAACAATAAGTTTGAGATGTAAAGAATCTAAATCGTTGTTTGAAGAATTACTGTCAATCAAAACAATTTACTAAGCTCACAAATAAAAATGTATCAAGGTTTCATTCTGTGATTTAAGAGAAAATTAACACTAAAATAGCAGTTTTTTCAATAAGATTCTATCTTTGGTATGATAAAATAATTTGAGAGAGTTAATAAGAGTAAAGTCTTGGACTGGTTCCCTGGATAAATGGACTTAAGGTAAGTCTGTGTGTTTAAACCTCGGCCAGACTATACATAAACCTGGTGCTCGGCATTGGAAAGATAGCGTATTGAGTTTACAAGGTTCCAGGATAATGGACTTGGGGGAGGTATAGTCTCAAGCTGTGATTAAATATGATACAAACATTACACTCAATTAGCAATTTTTTGAATAGTTTTAATTACTGGAATGAATAAAAAACTTTTAGAGAGATGAATTAGAACTGGAAAAGAGTTAATTAATACTGTTTTATACAGCCCCGATTATTTCACTTATATTGATGAAGCCAGTTTTGATATTCTGGTGGAAACTGGAGTTTCCAGAAAAAAAACGATAGACTTTTCTAAAGCAAATTATAATATATAAGGATCTTTCCAAAAGATATGGAAGTCAAGTTTTAGTATAAAGATTTTTTGGTTATTTTTGTCAGGAGCAATATCAAAAAGTCTCTTTCTAGGGGAAACGTAAAATGGAATATACGTCTTTAACTATCTTTAGATTGCTCGATTTTATATTTATTTGAATTATTTCATCTTATATAAGACAAAATTCTCAAAAATAAATCTTACAAGTGATGAAAATCTTAAATTTCGACCAATGAGATTAACTGTATGGGCATCACTGCAGCAATCACGGTTACCGGCGATTATTTTTATTGAATAAAATAAATTTATGATGTTTTTTAATCGCCTCTAAAACTAAAATGGTAGAAATTTAGTATTTTATTGCATACAAGTTTACAAACAAGCAGTTAAAAAGTGCCCTAAATTGAGTCACATAGGGATGAAAATCACGCGGCGCTTCGTCCTAAACATTGTATCTGAGAAACTCATTTACAATTGTATTCATACCCCTCTCCCCGAAGCGAAATTAGGGTGGGGGTGCATACTGGAATCAACCTGTCTGTCTGTCTGTCCGCCGTTCGTCCGTTGACTCAATTTTTCCGGAGTTTAATTCAGTTACGTATAGTCTAATTTTTCTGAAACTATGAACAGATGTTAGGTATCATGAAAACCAGTGCATCTGCAATTACTAGTTTGATTGGATAAATTTTGTGGATTTATTGTCATTTCCAGACTTAGAAGTTTTCACACTTACAACTTGGCCATACATACAATTTGTCCAGAGGTCTATTAAATATTTATGATGTAATTTTTCACAGAAGTTAAGAACCATAAAAACCTGTGTACTTTTTTATTAGATAGATTGCTTATTTTTCTGCAATTTACGGACATGGAGTTCGGAGGTTTATCGATTATTTTTGATTCAGCTTTTCTTATTTTATTTTTATACAATTATTCTGAAACTATGCATAAATAACAAGCATCATAAAAATCTATTACCCACAGCCAAATTTCTCCAGCAACAAATGGGGTATTAATCTTCAGAGACAGTTCTAGTTCCTTCTACACGGAACAAGTTCGATATGCATTGTAGGACGATGAACAACGGTGCTAAACTGCTGTAGGTTCGACTCAGGCCGACTTTTTTATTTATTTTTTTTCTCGTAGGCCTTTACTGGTTGGTATAGTACAATTATAATTTACTGGGTTTTCAGCTTTGTTTTATTGCGATCTTATGAACCGCTATTGTACTATCACTCTTATATGTCGCAATTAGTGCGTACTGGCACATTGCATCTTAGAAACGCTTGCCCACTGATGCTTCAAATGAATAGTGTTTTGATTAATCCTCGAGAATGATTAGAATTCTCTCGTAATAGTTAGCAGAAAAATTGCTATTTTGACGTAAACAATATTCAGTCAACTGACCAATCGCGTATGTTTAAATCCCATTCAGACAGATCTTTTTACGGTGATATTTTACTGAATACCCCCATCTCCTCCACCATTGAATCATTACTCGATATAATATATAATACAAATACAAGTTAAATTTTGATGTGCCAGATGTGCACATTTCGGAAATTCATTCCTCATCAGTGACACTAAGACCGAAAAGTTTGATACACAAAAAATATAAGCCAAACAGTTGAAAATAATGAATCTAAAGTTTCAAAATTATATAAATCCAAATCCAGCTAAGGAATGCTGTGCATGAGGGAATATATTCTTAACATGATCGTTAAACGCTATTTGAACCCAAAAACTTATTACTGTTCACACCTTTTTATACAATCAACGGTGTTATCGTTTTTTGAACACGAGATTTTCTCAAGCCGAAGTCTTAACCAAAGCAATAGCAAAACTGTTTTAAACGTCTACCGCGAACTTTTAAGCGTATTAGATACAATACATATGGCAATAGGGCTTCTTAAACCTAAAACCAAAAAATGTGTTTTTTAATATTGAGAGAGAGAGAGAGAGAGAGAGAGAGAGAGAGAGAGAGAGAGAGAGAGAGAGAGATTTTAAAGTAGTATTTCTTACGTTCTTTGTTAATTACTTTGTTCTGATTAAAGGTTGACACGAGCTGACAGCTAATGGATCATCTACGAAACCAAACGAAACATTGGTAAGGATTCGGACTTCATGCTGCCATTGAGCGATTCTTTACATATGACAATAATGACAATAATTCACTGTACAGAGACATAATCCTGGTGCCAGGGGTTACTCCTTTACTCAAGAAATGACAAACTGCATGACTGCGAAGCCGTTCATGTATAATTTGGACTGGCCATTGTTATTCATACTTGCATTGATAACGAAAAAAAGCATGCCGTTTCTTTTATATATATATATATATATATATATATATATATATATATATATATATATATATATATATATATATATATATATATACAATTTTAATTCCAAAAAAATTGCAAAATACGCAATACTGCGTGTGTATTGTGAAACATTTAATTTTATAATGGCAACAACGTCGGGAAAATGGCAGCGTCCACAAATATAGTTCTTTCACTGACAGTACGTTTTTTTATTTTTATTTTACTTAAAAATCACAATTTCATGTTTAAATTAAATGTACATTGAATGAAAGTTGAATTAACTAACATCTCTGTATTGCTTTCATGGTGTTTGAAATTTCCTGAAGGGTTGACGGACGGATATTATCAGTGGAAGCACAAGGGCGCGGGAAAGTTTTAACTGACGCAGTATTCGAACGTTTGACGATGGTGCTGGAAGATTCACCCATTTAATTTTGTGCAGTTAGGGACAGAGCATTGCTTATTGATTGTTTTTGCTCAGTGGATAAATCTCTTAAAAAGCTCCTGACAGAAGCTTCATTTCTCTGAGAGGAAAAAACTTGATTTGCCTTGTTTTAAAACCGAGATCACTTAACGATTGTATGGCAGTGGCACAAAAAAAATGTGCTTGCAATGTAGAGTTTGTCACAACGAGCTAATTTACAAATATTTGGAAAAAAAATTCTGAATAAAAATTTTCCAAACAGTTTTTCAATATACCAGATTTCACAAGACGGGGACGTGAGGACATCTTTGTCACATTGATTAGATAAGCTCTGTGCGTTTTCATCAGTTTTGCTGATAAATAATTTCAACATGTTTACTGGGCAAGAAGGAGTATTAGTGGCGTACATACGCTTGTCAGAAAAATCTAAATGTTTTTAGAGGCCGCCCTGATTGTTTTTCTGTTGAGTTTCATGCGTGAGATATACATATTCATTGCCATTTTCATTATGTTAGTGATGTGCGTTTTTGTACGGCTGATATCGGCCATCATAAAATCGTGAGGAGTTATTATTTAACTGATGATAAAATTCCAAACCTATACTTATGAAATGAATTGAAAAGTTAGTTATACCATACACACAATCGGAGTTTTATTGGGTTTTCCTAGGCTCTTTGCTGGAAGGAGGAAATCTGTTGAAGGTCAGGTTTTGTTATTATTCTTTGTGATGAGTAGAGACACATTTTCCAGTTGCAATTCTTTGTTTTAACAACCCATTTAGTTTACTATTTGCACTTTTTAATTCCCTGTCGCCAACAATGTCTACATTCCTTCCAATATCAGACAGATGTCTGTTAATACCCTCTGCCTGTTTTTATAAGTATTTTATGGTAATCTTTATCATTCTCTGTAGTACTCTCTAAAGGCTGCTGTCGTTCGGTCTCGCAATAAAATTTGCCAAGTTTATCGGCAAGTATATCCACGCACACCTCTTCCATAACCAGTTCACTTCCATATCGTTCTATTTGCCAGTCTGTTATATACAAAAATTTGGAAATGCTTGCAAATTGAAAATATCTGATATTTTTCATAAAATTTGTCAATGTAAACATTACAGATTACAATTACATTTATTATTTATTTATTTGGCCACAAAATACTATCAACAAATTTGTTCGAGTTGTTGCCCTTTGCATGGAATTATTGCTCTCTGTGCTTATAAGTTGTGGTTCATTCGTTTCTCAGGCACTGTGTATATGTTAAAATTTGAGGTTGTAGTTATTTTGCTCCTGTTTTTTTAAATTGTTTGGAACCTATTTGAATCTATTTATTATCGGAAATATATAGATCTGTAACCTTGAAGTATGTTCATTCCTCACTTAGTGTTGCGTTTTGTCGACTTGCTTTGGTTCGTCGATTCATAATTCTTTAAATCATCTTTTGTACAATTTTTTAAATCTTTTCTGTTTTGGTTGATTTGTTGACTTTGTTTTAGGAATGCCTGGCGGTGGAAGATCTGGATCTTCGGACAAACCAACTAAATTCCAGAAATCTGCATAATCTGGCAGCGTTGAAGCTTCGACAAGATGGTCAAATTCAGGATCGAACTTTAGTAATTCTTGAAATTCGTCATCATCCATGACTAGATTGAAACTTCCGTGTGCTTCCATTGAGAACCAGCAAGGATTCGATCGTGCAGACAATAAAACAGTTAAACTTGGATTATTTAATTGTTTTATTCATTTGTTTAGAAATCTAATAAAATTTGATTAAACTATAAAAATAAATAGTTTTTGATTTTTTTATGATTTATTGATTGTTTTCGTTCATTTCGTTTTCACGAACATGTCTGATTGCCATCGTAAAAAGCTAAAAATAGAATGAAATGTCAAAAGATACTTTCCAGAATCTTTATTTTGTGACTGTATAGTATCCATGCGCGGTGAATTGCCGTAACAAGTTGATGACGTATTTACACGATGACGTCAATTATTATCTTTAACACTATGGCATACATTTGCTCAAAATGTGTCAGAGAAGGAGAAACAATGACAATTGTAAAAGTCTTTTTACATATCTGAGAGATCGTTGGTTCCAATCATAGTCATCACAACACTCCACTTCAACTTAATAATATGATCGTTATATCAAGTTCTCACCAGCTATAGGTAATATGGCTTTTAATTTAGTTTTTTTTTTCAGTTCGCTCAGGGCAATGTGCAGGGAGGGTCTTTTATACCACGCCTACCGTGACAAGGGTATCGGCTTTTAAGGTTTTATCCGAAGGACCCCGTGACTTTCTAAACGCTTGGCCAGACTCTTTTTAACCAGTACGGATATTCACGACACGGGGTCCAACTTTTTAACAATACGATGGTGTGTGTGTGTGTGTGTGTGTGTGTGTGTGTGTGTGTGTGTGTGTAAACTATAAGATTTCCTTTTTTGCCAAAAGCTGATTCATTAAAGTGTGTTTTATGATTTCCCACCTTTTAAGACTTGAATTTGTGATGTATGAACAAAAAGCTTATATCGTGTCTTTATCGGCACAATACGTGCAATGAACTGCTCTTGTTTTCCATTTCTAAAAATTAAAAAAAAAAAGAAGTTTGTTTTAATTCCTTTTGATAAAAACATTCATGCATTTTCTTCTTTAAATCCGTATCCGGTTGTTTAAATTTTGAAATTGTTTTCAAAATGAAAATATTAAAGCCATCAAAATAATCCTGCAAAATATTATTAAGAGATGCTTTAATCTTAAACAATGGATAAGTCTCAAAAGCCGAGCGATCCGCCTATAAAAAAATGCGAAGAAACAAGGTCACACCTTCGGGAGACCTCTATCTCCCAACATCGACTCGAGGCCAAATGCAAATTAATTTTAGCCTAACGTGCCTAGATAAAACATAACGTAAAAAGACATCTAAAAATTGTTACTAGGAAAAAAAACTCAATACATGTATAAAAACGTGCCATTGGTCGTTTTCTCATTATTATTTCCCGTGATTTTCGCCTGTGAACTAATGCAGTGCCAACATGGCAATGATAATAGCTCCGTGTTTTACATGCATTATTATGTTGCTTTGTATACCTTAAACTTGTATAAGAAACGCACGTGTATTGACCAGTGGCCTGATGATAGATCATAACGATGTTAGATATATACGACATGTTTAAATTATGTTAATTGATTTTGTAAATGTGCGCCAAAGTTACTTTTATTGGTAAAAGTACATTAACGGTCGTTAAAGTACTTTAACGGAATAAAAGTGACTTTGGCTTATGGAACGCCGTAATCACATTTATTCGTTAAAGTACATTAACGGTAGTTAAACTACTTAAACGGAATAAAAGTGACTTTGGCGCACATTTACGAAAATGAATTAACGGAATTTCTACTTAACGATCGTCAAAGTACATTATCGGTCGTTAATGTACTCTAACAAATAAAAGTGACTTTGACTTTAAGTTATCAATAATGGCGAAAAGGCAATTTTCCACGGTGTTATAAGCATAATACCGAGACAATAATATTTTTGTTTAAACTTCATGAATCCTCTTTTTCATTATTGATTTTTTATATTTGATGACTGCCCATTATATAATACTGTTCTGTAATTTGAATACCATGCACTTAATTTCTTTTAAACAAACTATTTTAAACAGAGCCTAGTTATTGTTTTGATATGTCATTACAAGTTTAAAACTAAAATTAGCTAAACATGTTCTAAGCTTGTTTAGGCGAGTCTTTTTCTGGATAGGCATCAATCTAAATAGAAAAATGTATTATTTCATCAATTTACCTGCAGAATTTTTAAAATGCGCATTTTTTTTTTCGAAAATTTCGATATTTTCAGCGCATCAAATAAATATTTATGTTTTTTTTTCAGATTTACACAAAACATGATCAATGCGCGACACATTGATATTTAAACTTTTCGTAAAAGAGTTTACTTTTGAAAGTAATTTTAAGATCATTTTGTTGTGTAAGTTTGTAAAGAATCATATTGTTTTATCTTAGGAAATAACAATGGTTTTGACATGCAGTAAGTCATAAAAATATACAAAATAATGGTATCTGATTTTGCTGAGGAACACAGGAACATATTTTTAATTTTTAAAACTGGTACACTTTTTGTGCACTGTCAAACAATTTGCAAAATTGTAGCGATCGGGTAGAAAACATTAATTGTAGATGTAACACAAAAGTTTAACAACATTATTCATAACACATTATAAAATATTGTTCTATAAAATGACGTAAACAATGTTCATCGAGTCATGATCAAATGCAACAGGCAGCCTTGTTAGTTACAGTTAAACTGTCTTCAATTCACAAAATATTCACTTGGGATATGTACTTTGATAACTTTTAATCAGTTAAGATCCTTACCCCGTAACTGTGTATTTTTTGGTTCATTATGGACATTTGAATGAAGTAATAAAATGAAACCCCAAAGAATTATTCCAAAGAGAGTGGGATAGGTTGATGAGACTATAATTCTTTTACCTCACCCTCGGTCAACAACCACTGTTCCTAAACATACTTTATTTCGTTCCCTAAGGCAAGCTTATAGTATTTAAGGTCTTCATTGCTAACTTGCTGTCAATCAAAGTTTAAAACGTGTCCAATCAAAATGCATTAAGTGATTGTCACTAACAACAAATTTGAGTTGTTAAGAATCAAAATTATTGTTTGAAGATTGCTGTCAATCAAAAATTTTAACAAGCTCACAATATAAAAACTATCAAAATTTCTGACTGTAAATGAATATAATAGAAAAATAACACCAAATTAGAAGTTTTTTTTTAAAAAAAAAGATTTAAATCTTTTGTTTGATTAAATAATTTTTTGAGAGTAAATTAAGAACTTGAGTTGAGTAATGGACTGGTTCCCTGAAAAATGGAATTCAAGGAATGTCTGCCCCGGGAGATCGTGGGTTCAAACCTTGGCCAGGCCATACATAAGACTTTAAAAATTGAGATATCGTTTCTTCGTCTGGGGTCTGGCATTAGAATGAAAGAGTATTGACTGGCCATGGTTTACCAGGTGCCAATATAATGGACTGGGGAAGTGGTATAGTTTTATGTTATGACTAAATATGATTTAAAAAATTACAATTAATTAGCAATTTTTTGAATAGTTTGAATCACTAGAATGATAAAATGATTTTTTAGAGAGATAAATAAGAACAGAAAAAATATTTAGTAGTGTTTTATACCATCCCAGTCACGATTTCATAACTCATGTTAATGCAGTCCTGTTTTGGGATGCTGGTTGAAATTGGAGTTTCCAGAGAGAACCACAGACATTTTAAAGCGAACTAACAAGGTTAAATACATAAGTCACAGGATCTTCCCAAAAGAGATTAAAGTCTAGGTATTTAAAGGAACTGTGTATACATGCACTTAAGATCAGTTAATACAGAAATGTAGAATTTAAACTGATAATTTGTGATACATTTTAATTTTTTTAAATTATATGACTTTTCTAAAACCTGATTTTTTAAGTGAATAAGACTACAAATTCATTGATGGTTGTTACTGTCTTGGGGGCTTAATGGTTAACATTTACCTCAAGAGCAAGGACCACCTCAGTAGCTCAGTGGAAGACTGTATAGCTTAAGAGCGAGAGGTCATTGGTTCTAACCCTGAATTTGAGTTATTGCTTCCTCGCCTGGTGCTCAGCATTAGAACGATAGAAATGAATTGGTTCACCTGTTGACAGGATAATGAACTGGGTACAGTGCTAACTTGAGCGGGGATCAAACATTTGGTGGTGGAAGACTTTAATCATTGTGCTTGTCACAATTACAATTCTAGTTAATTATCTGTTTGTATTTTTAACGAAAGTAATAATAACGTATTATTGACATTTATGTACATATATCTGGTTTCCGATTCTTTTGTCTGTATATATCGTTTTCTTTTAAAATAAAAGACTACGTTTAGTATGCTTTTGTCATCGATATTAATTACATGTTACTTTGGTTATTGTTTTTAGTTTCAAATTTTTCTATTATTATTTAGTTTTGTTCACTTTGCATTATTTACGGGTATCAGCAACAGTATACCAACATAAAAAATTCTTGTACTAAAAGACACAGCAATGTTCTACTGTACTACGTTTTATACTCATTTTACTACGTTTTATACTCATTTTACTACGTTTTGTACTTATTTTACTACGTTTATTCTCATTTATTCTCAGCGGGTACCGCTGCTGGTGGAATAAAGCTCCCCAAGGGTATCCATAACTCAGTAGGCAGTACTTTCTGCTGTCAGAAAATATACAATTTATCAAAATTTTCAGTCGTCAAAAATTTGAAATTTATTTAAAACTAAGGTTTGTTCCCTCATGCAAAGCATTCCTTAGCTGGATTTAGATTTATATAATTTTGAAACTTTAGATTACTATTTTCAACTGTTTGGCTTATATTTTTTATGTATCAAACTTTTCGGTCTTAGTGTAACTGATGAGGAATGAATTTCCGAAATGTGCACATCTGGCACATCAAAATTGAACTGGTATTTCTATTATATATGTACTACGTTTAATACTAATTTCAAAACGTTTTAAACTCATTTTACTACGTTTTGTACACATTTTACTACGTTTTATACTCATTTCAAAACCTTTCAATCTCATTGCAAAACGTTATAAGCTAATTTTACCTTTTTTATAATCATTTCATAACGTTTTAAACTCATTTTACTACGTTTTATACTCATTTTACTACGTTTTGTACTCATTTTAAAACGATTTCTATACCCCTTTTATGCCAATTAACTAGGTTTTGTACTTATTTCACAACGGTTTATGCTCATTCACAACGCTTAATGCTCATTTCACTATGTTTTTTACTTATTATAAACGTTTTGTACCCATTTCACGTTTTTAACTCATTTTAAAACGTTTTTACTCGTTTTATAATACTTTTACTCATTTACTACGTTTTATACTAATTTCACGACGTTTTATACTCATTTTACGAAGTTTTATACTACGTTTTATACTCATTTCACAACGTTTAATACTCATTTTACGACGTTTGATACTCATTTTAATACGTTTTATACTCATTTTAATACGTTTATATTCTTTTACAACGTTTTATACTCATTTTACAACGTTCTGTACTCATTTCACAACGTTCTCAAGTTATTTTACTACGTTCTATGCTTATTTCACGACGTTTTTAATTTATTTTATGTTTTTTTTATTGATTTTATAACGTTTTGTACTCATTTTATAATGGTAAACTGATTACACAACTTTTTTACTCATTTTACAATGTTTTGTACTCATGTTATAACGTATTGTACTCATTTTGCTACGTTTTATACTCATTGTACGACTTTTTATACACATTTTACTACGTTTAATACTCATTTTACGACGTTTTATACTCATTTTAATACGTTTATATTCATTTTACTCATTTCACAACGTTTTATACTCATTTTATAATGTTTTTTTTATTGATTTTATAACGTTTTGTACTCATTTTATAACGGTAAACTAATTACACAACTTTTTTACTCAATTTACTATGTTTTGTACTCATGTTATAACGTTTTGTACTAATTTTACGACATTTTATACTCATTTCACTATGTTTTGTAATCATTTTATAACGTTTTTACTCATTTTTCTACGTTTTATACATATTTTACGACGTTTTATACTCATTTTTCTACGTTTTATACTCATTTTACTACCTTTTATGCTCATTCACAATGTTTTATGCTCAATTTACTGTTTTGTTCTCATTTCACAACGTTTTACTAATTTTACTACGTGTTAAATTTATTTTACAACTACGTTTTAGCAAGAATATTTACCTTTTGTCACGTTGATTGAAAACTTTTATGAATCAAAATATTCAGTCTTATTTTTAATTACATAATGAAGGAAAATAAAAAAAATTGAAGACTTTCATACTGACAAATGCTTAAAAAATAAGATACTCGTTTAGTAAACAGAATATGTCATATTGAAAGCGCATCCAATATATCATTTGTACTTATTGATAAAATACCCACTAATATGACCAAAATAATTCATATATTTCGACACCCACCCCCACACACACAGATATATATATATATATATATATATATATATATAGTGTGTGTGTGTGTGTGTGTGTGTGTGTGTGTTTGTTTAAACCATGAATATTGTAAACAAATTGCACTTTATATTTCCTGTAAAGAAGAAAGAAGTAGTTACAAAGAAATACATATTAAATAAAAGGGAGTGCCCGATGCAATGTTTTGTTATAAATATTTTATATAGCAAAAAATCACAAAAGTATCTCCTGTTTGTAAAGTGTACACATTGTATGCAACAAGGAAGTTGTCGTTAGATTTTTAAATAAAAGTAAAAAAAGAGACGCCTCCTCGCCTGAAATCTAACAATTTTATCGATTTTCTATTTTTTACATCGTGCACTTTATGAAATAAGAAAAAATAAAATATGAAATTCACGTGAGAAAAGTTGTTTTTATTGATGTTTAACAAATCAGATGCATAGACCTGTGTGACATTAATTAATGTAGATATTTGTATTCACTGAAAGCATTTTAGTATCAAATCACAATCCAAAGTATACATTGACACATGAAACCTTTTTTCCCCATTTACACTAACTGAAGGTGACTATAAATAATGCCCTTTTGTACTTATATATAAATTTCATTATAAGGAATAATTGTAATTTTTTCTTTCTATGGGGAAAAGAAGAAATTATTTGGTGCACGCGTATGCATAAACCACGAAACAGCTATACTGTGTTCACCAAATAATTTTATTTTTTGCTTTATAGACAGAAAAAAAATATAATTATTCTTTAAAAGGTCATATTTTACCACCAAAAATCAAACAAGCCAATCGCATGGTCATCAAGACTTTAACGAGATTGAAAAGCATACAAATTTAATGATGTTGCGAAGCAGTTTTACTTTTAGTTTGTTTGTTTATTTATTTATTAATTTATTTTAATATTGTTTGCTTGATAGTTTAGTCAATAATTAGTCAATTCTTCAATTAACAACATTTCCTAAACTTCATAAACTAAACTGAACATGTTATCATAAATTGACTCTTTTTTAAAGGAAATTGACGGAAGTCGTAACTTTGACCTCTGTCAGCCATAGGGATATAAAAACCTCGTTTTTGTTTTCAGGTGCACCTAAATTATATCAATCTACTGCGCCCCCTCTTCAGTTTTTGCTTATTGATTAAATGGGGTTAACTCTTCCAATCAAGATACCTAAAAAGTAATTTCGATAAATATATGTCTTTTTTATTGTTTTACGTAAAAAAAACCTATTTGTCTGCAAACGCTCGACAAAGAAAAAACCTGGTATTCCCTTATTTCATAACTGCAAAACTATAAACATACCATTAACAATCAGACAAAGTATTCTCTCTGGTGATTTAACACACAGCATGATGATCAGAGTAGTAGTGGTATATGATATCACATGTTGATTCACTTTTGCTATGAATCATCATTAAATTGTTTTGCTTTTTGTGTTAACTATGCAAAGTTCTGCCTTGCAAGGTGATCTTTTAAAGTTTTGATTCAGTCTTATATTAAAAGGATCAATATTAAAGTTTTCAATGGTAATAAAATTTCAACTAATTATTCCCAAGTCATTTTCAAAATTTTGAATGAATTGAATAACATCTGAAAATGGGAATCTATAGAAACATTTTATTTATTGTGTTTTTGTGTGCAATAGAAATGTGATATTTTCACATGATTTTAACAGAGAAATTATTGATGATGTTACACAAGTGTTAGATTTTATAGTTATATGACCAAATTTATCTAGATATTTGACCCTAGCATCCTCAAATGCATTACTAAAATTGGTTGCAGAAACCAATGGGATAAGTTTTGAACCCCAAACACAACGGCTTTTTAGAAACCTGAACTTATTGCTTTGTGTTCAAAGGTAGAAATTTGGATGCAGATGATATCTATCTTTGGCATCCAGCATCTGCAACTAAAAACTTTATACATTCTTTCTCTAATTCGATAAAAATTAAAAAGCAATGTCTGATAATCATTAACGTGAAACAAAAATTCATAAATTGAAATACAAAAAATACAAAAAAAAACTTTAACATGGTGCAATTCCAAAGATTTTATAATCGTATGGCCTTAACCATGATATCTGCAATCTGGTGTGCAACATATCCTCTTTCGATCCTTTAATATCTTTTAAGATCACTCTGAAACCTCTTTTTAGTCGACAGTTAAGGAGCGAAATGGATGGAAAACTGTATTTCCAAAGTTTTCATTATCCTGTGACTTTGACCTTGATATCTCCAATTTGGTAAGCATCACATCATCTTTCCATGCTGCATTTTTCTTTGTCAATATCTTTAAATATCTCCTTTAAAACAAAAGTTAAGCAGTGGAAATTGATGAAATCGTGCAATCCTCAAAATTTTTATGTTTCTGTAACCTTGACCTTAATGACTCCACTTTCGAACGCAACACATGTTTTTTCCATACTGCTTACGTCTTGTTAATATAGTGTTGATACGTCTTTTAATACAAACGTTAAGGAGCAGAAATGAATGATAGTTTTATGGTCCTGTGCCTATGACCTTGACCTTGATGACTTCAATTTCATAAGTGATACGTTCTCTTCCAAACTGGTTATATCTTGTAAATATTACTTCGATGTCTCGTTTTCTAAAAAAGTTAAGGAGCGGAAACGTATTTTGGACGGACAGAAGGATGAACGTAAGAACAGACGGACGGTATTCATGGCGGAGGCATAAAAGTTTATTTTTAAAACTAAGATGCAAGTCAGCAAATGAAAGGTGTGTGAACAATTTTAATAAGTCAAGAATTTATAATAAAACCTCTACCTACTTTAACGTGTTTGATTTTTTTTAATTTGAAAAGCAGTCTGAAAATGAAACTATTTTAAATATGTACGCAAAGGTAACATTTTACTTACTTATAAAATATAAGGAAAGGTAAAAAAATTTTGTATATAAATGTATATCAGCCATCACTTACACAGAGATTATGTTCGGTTTACTGTAGATAATCCTCGATACAGATGCAAAGCATATCAAGTCTATAAAATACACTAGCTTCACTACCATACAAATAAGTATGGCAATTTGTACAAATAGCAGCTGCCATGTAATATTTTTCTACTGGTTGTAAGTTCACTTTTAAGTTCTTTGTATATATAATAAGTACCTTCTGAATTTAGAAGTGCCATATGTGCATATTTCGGAAAATCATTCCTCATCAGTGACACTAGGGGCCGAAAGTTTTATAGATAAAAAACATAACCAAACAGCTGAATAATAATAAATCCAAAATTCCAAAATTATATGAATCCAATTCAAGCTAAGAAATGCTTTGCATGATGGAACTGACCTTAGTTTTAAAAAAATTTCAAAAATTATATCTACATATGCAAAAAAGATATTTTTTTTAAAATGGCCATTTTATATCGCTCGATGAGATGCCATCCTTTTATTAAACTCCAACTCATAGCCTGTAATATGAGAAAATAAGATGCGGCCTTAGTGGATATACTAAATCTCCATACAGTGACAACAATGTTCCATTTGTGTTTGTCATGTTTTTAACAGTCCGCATTCTCGCAACGCTTCAGCGTCATATTTTTCCTTTTTGTTTTTGGATCAATAAATTCGCAAAAAGACATTTCCTGTAACTGTAGACTGCAATTTTTAACAGTGCACTCGTTTGTGTCAACTAAACACCATATTTTTATGCTAAACAAAACGTCACGGAAAACAAATGGTATAAAATTGCGTAGCATGGCGAAACATGATGTGGCGATCAACTCTGCAGAATTGCACGTGACAAAAGCCGAGCCGTTTGTAATACAAAACAACCTTTTTAGAGCAGTCTCCATTTAGATGCGGTCAACGGTGGCCACCTACACAACCACCTGCTTAAAAGCTTCTAATGCTCGGAACATTTTTTGCAAATTATATAACATATATAACATAATGTAATAGTGACAATATTTTTACAACACCTTGAAGTCCCTAAAATATTCATAAAAACAACAATTGTCATTGTAATAATGAATCTTAATAATGATACTTTGTGTATGGATTTAATGACTGGTAGGCTGGAGATATTTCAAAGAAAATCAAGGGAAGTAACTAAGTCTTAAGAATATTGTCCCTGTCAACAATAGTAACCTGTCGACTAAGACCATAGTCCTTTAAGTGTTCTTTGTAAACATGTTTTACATGTATATTATTTTAAAATTTAGGATTTTATCTTGAATATTACCTTACTGGTATGTTTGTTTTATATTTGATGTTTAGTTCAATTAAATTAAAGCAAATAGAAATTTATAACTTGAAGTTACTTTAGACATAACAGTTTCTCCATACCACCATGTTCTAAATACAAGAAATTGATTTACAAATAACTTTACTCATACACAAAAAGAGTCGTCAGAAACTGGAGATTTTCGAAATATGTTCTCATTTTACCTTATCAGCTAGTTCAGTAATGTTACATCTGAGAATAAATTATCTTCGACACCATTTAAATTGAGAATATTTAGCTTGATTGCCAGCCTCTGTCTTTGCATCGATAAATTTTCATTTTATTTATTTTATCCACACCATAAATATTTTTAATTCTAGCTGAAAAGCTCCAAAATTTTAACTCTGTTTCGGTGCTGGAAAATTGCTATGTTGTTATGTCCCTGAAACATTCTTGGAAATCTAACATTTATATATCGTTTTAGACGATATTGTTTGTAAAAAATATTTCAACTAAAACTAATTGAAAAAATGCAGTATGTGTAAGCAGAGATGAAACAGATTATTTTAAAAGTGTTTGAAAAGGTGGGACCTATAACGTACTTTAATTTTTTTTCACTAGGTACGGCATATTTATCAATGTATTTATTTTGTTTATAATTAAAGTATACCCCGACAGTAGAAAAATGTACAGGTTTTTAAGTCATATATTCCTAATTTCAATTGTTAAGTATTCTAAACTATGTGGTGAAAGAAGACATTTTATCAATTTAATGTAAGAATTCAAGGTTCCATTTACGAAGTGCATATGTCAATATATTGCCAATGATGTTTTACTTTTGGTAACTACATATATCTAATAGTTTTAGATGTTTGAAGATTCTGGTTAAAATTGTAAACATAAATTAACTGGACTAGGTCTGTCAGTGTGTCGTATACACGATAAACAGACCGCTGTCCGAAAAAGCAATATATATATATATATATATATATATATATATATATATATATATATATATATATATATATATATATATATATATATATATATATATATATATATATATATAAACGCATGTGAAAAATAATTAAACGTCTTCCTTAAAAATAAACAGATTTTATAGCGTTATCAAGCTCTCTGTCTGACTGATTTGTTTAACAAATTTGGGACCAAGTAACCTTATCTGGTCAAACAGGGTATAATTTGGCTTCATATGCATGTTGTTTTTCTAGTTAACAAGTTTTTCTATATATTATATTGACATAAACTGAAAACTTCCTTGTTGAATTCAATGAAATTTTTCTGAATAAAAACATAATAGCTTTATGATTCAAGTCACGTCAACATGTGATCAATCATGTATTTACGATGATGGGTGTGTATTCATGCTTGCAAGACACTAGTTAGGAAAGGAATGAATTATACCCCTAAAATAACCGAAACAGGATCTATTCATTATGTACAATTATATATCAAATGGTTATTCTGTTTTCTGAGAAAGTCTAAAATGATAACATTTTGTTTATAAAAACACAATGTACATGCACTCTTTTGAGTATAGCAGCTGAATTTTAAAGAATATAAATAATGCGACTGATTGTTGGTACATATTTGGACTATTGCTTTGGTATTGTTATATACATCTTCAACATGAAAGTTGAAAACTGAAAACTTAGAAGAAATAATAAAAATGAAAGAAATTCCTGAATTAACTAAAAACAACGCATGTGGAAAAAACTAAACCTCCGCCTTTAGAATAAAACATATCGTACAGCGTCATCATGCTGTCTGTCTATCTGTCTTATCTGTAAACATTATTTATAGAAACTAGATTGGTCCTTGCTTGTTTTATTTATTTTTTTTTTAATTATTATTATGATTTTTATTTTTTATTTATTTTTTTTTTGTGATGACACAAACACAATTTCAGTACCTTGTGGCTTTTAATTTCCCTACAGTAGAGTAGAGTGCAATGAATTCTGTATGTGTTATGTTTATTTGTCATAAGCTAATGCTAAAAGTATGATGATATTTTCAAATATAAAATAACTTTATATTAAATTGCTACTTTTTTAACTTGAAAATTTTACTCTTATCAATATAAAGTATAAAGCATGAAGTAAAAATTCCAACAAGGACATTAAAAACTACAATTTTAAATGTTTTTAGTGATTTTATTACTTTTTTTACTGTTATTTTTAAAAGAAGACATTTTTATCTTTTTATGATATGCAATATATCAAAATAAGTTATATTTATTTTGCTACTTCTTACGTTTGAATTTGAAATAGTTCTAATTTTTATAACAAATTTGCTGTCCGGCGCTATTGCTATCGGCCGCACATTACCTGATTACCTATACACTGAGTTCTAAAGTGTTTTATCGGTAAATAAAATTTCATTTACTTTATCATTTTTGTTATTATTATTTCTAAGGATTGAAGTAAGCACTTTATTTATTCTTAGATATTCCGCATTGCACAGCAAAATTAAACAAGTATTTTGGTTACATATTAAAACCTAATGAAAATGTTAAAATAAAGCTATTTTTACTAATTGAATTTGAAATCAATCTTTCCATTTTTATTTAAAAGGGAAAAAATACATGAAATGGACCATATACGCTGTTTTATATAATTTTATGTATATGTAGTTTGAATATACTGAAATCGTATAAAAACCTTTTGGAACTGACTGATAACGTCCAGTCTATCGATTAGGTGGGAATGTTTGTCGAAATTAATAAATCTTATTGTCTCTTAAGTTTGTCATGTACATATTGTTTATGTGATTGTTCTTCAATTTTCTTTCAAATTTCTTTCAATTTACAACGTATGGAACAAATAATAATAATAATGAGAGAGAGAGAGAGAGAGAGAGAGAGAGAGAGAGATTATTACTTAGATGGCACAGAGGTAATTCTTTTTACAAGTTCGTTTATATAAAAATAATTCATTTATATAATTTCTCTTTCAAATACGAAATACCTAAAATACAAACTATTACTTTGAGAAAAACATAGAACTGAAATAAAAAACTCCGAAACTTGAGCAAACCTCTCTCTCTCTCTCTCTCTCTCTCTCTCTCTCTCTCTCTCTCTCTCTCTCTCTCTCTCTCAAATGGGCATGTCTAAATACTTATCTAACTCTTTACATAATTAATTAGCAAATGCAAATAAGATGTTATAGTTTGTTGACTTTATATATATACCATGAGAAATTTTCCTGTCTTATCTCGGTACCCGTATCTCTGTCACCTGATAAGAAGCAATAAATGATGCTTACTCAACTACCTTAATTAATACCCGGGGATTATACTTAATCCCAGTGAACACTAAGTTTTACTGAACGGTTTTGTCCATAGAGTAGAGATCTTACAAAAAAGAACTAATGGTCTTATATGCATTAATTGCAATTTTATGAAATCTCGGAAAATAGAGTCCGTTTAAATATAATCTAAACAATTTTTATTCATCATGCATTCATTTCATTTATTTATTTATTTATTTATTTTCTGATTTTATGCTTCTTAGTACGAAAAAACCCAAAATATCTTAAACTGGTACGTGAATCTTCTGATGATTATGAGTTAGTTAAATATCCCCTTGCAATTTTTTATTCCTGGACAAACAAATCAGTCTCCTTATCCATAACCTCAGACTTTTCCATCAGTTTCTTAATCCAATTACTGTGCCTTTAATCGCTGCATACGGGAGTTACCTTAGGGAAAATCTGATGCTTCACAGGTAACCGTGATTATCAGTTAGGGACAAACCAGGAGTTTGTATTTGCTTTTTGTTTGTGGTTTTTTTTTTATGACAGAGAATTATTTGGATTACATTTAAACAAAAAAAAAAGAAATTAAAAATAAAATAAAACAACAACAACAACAATAAAAACATACAAACAAACAAAAAGCAAATACAAAACAAAACAAAAAACAAAAAAACTAAAAAAACTTGGAAATATATTAGACTATATTTTATTGTATAATATAGTCTATAACGTTTGAGGTTTTTTCATTAATCACAATTTGAGAATGGTTGATTTACTATAAAATGATTCTAAAATGTGGCGGATATTTTACGGATGTTTTATCGAACAAACACAATAAAATCAATTATTATCAAAGAATAAATAATTCTGCTTCTAACGATGAAAATTTCCTAAAAATCGACCAAGGAATAGTCTAACACTTGACTACGTGATAACAGGGACTTATAACACTAGCTATATACGTCCCTGGTGGTAAGTACTGTATAAAAGACTCAAGGGGACACAGGTGAATAGGGTCAGTACGAATTAACTCCCTTAAACCGAAACTATTGTTGGTAATGTAATAATTCAGATCTATCGACACCCCCACACATATACACAGATATAAATAAATATATATAGATATATATATATATATATATATATATATATATATATATATAGTGTGTGTGTGTGTGTGTGTGTGTGTGTGTGTGTGTGTGTGTGTGTGTGTGAACCATGAATATTGTAAACAAAATGCACCTTATATTTCCTGTAAAGAAGAAAGAAGAATATTTTGTTTTAAATATTTTATATTTATATAGCATAAATATCACAAAAGTATCTCCTGTTTGTAAAGTGTACACATTGTATGCAACAAGGAAACTGACGTTAGATTTTTTATATACAAGTCAAAAAGAGACGCATCCTCGTCTAAAATCTAACAATGTTATCGATTATCTATTTTTCAAATTCGTGCACTTTATGTAATAAGAAAAAATTGAAATATGAAATTAACGTGAAAAAGGTTGTTTTTATTTATGTTTAACAAATCAGATGCATAGACCTGTGTGGCATTAATGTAATGCAGATATTTGTATTCATTAAAAGCATTTAAGAATTAAATCACGATCCAAAGTATAAATTGAAACGTAAAACCTTTTTTTCCATTTACACTAACTGAAGGTGACTATAAATAATGACCTTTTTGTACTTTTATATGAATTTAATTATAAGGAATAATTGTAATTTTTTCTTTCTATGGGGTATTAGATAAAACTATTTGGTGCACGCGTATGCATAAACCACGAAACAGCTATACTGGGTTTACCAAATAATTTTATTTATTGCCTCATAGACAGAAAAAAATATAATTATTCTTTAAAAGGTCATATTTTAACACCAAAAATCAAACAAGCCAAATGCATGGTCATCAAGACTTTAACGAGATTGAAAAGCATACAGATTTGATGATGTTGCGAAGCAGTTTAACTTTTTGTTTGTTTGTTTGCTTATCGATTTATTTATTTTACTTTGTTTATTTGATAGTTTAGGCATAAATTAGTCAATTCTTTTATTAACAATATTTCCTAAACTTCATTAACTAAACTGATAATGCTATCATAAATTGACTCTTTTTAAAAGGAAATTGACGGAAGTCGTAACTTTGACCTTCTGTCAGCCAAAGTGATATTAAACCTCGTTTTTGTTTTCAGGTGCACCTTAATTATATCAATCTGCTGGGCCCCCGCTTCAGTTTTTGCTAATTGATTAAATGGGGCTAACTCTTCCAATCAAGATTCCTTAAAAAAGTAATTTCGATAAATATATGTTTTTAATGTTTCACGTAAAAAACCTATTTGTCTGCAAGCGCTTGACAAAAAAACTTGATATTCCCTCATTTCATAACTGCAAAACTATGAACATACCATTAACAATCAGACACAGTATTCTCTCTGATGATATAACACACAGCATGATGATCAAAGTAGAAAGTGGTATATGATATCACATTGCTATAGGAAAACATTAAGTCTAACATTAAATCACATGTTGTGGTTAGTTTTTGTGTTAACTATGCAAAGTTCTGCCTTGCAGGGTTATCTTTTAAAGTTTTGAATTCAGTCTTCATATCAAAAGGATCAATATTAAAGTTTTCAATGGTAATAAAATTTTCACTAGTTATTCACAAGTCATTTTCAAAATTTTGAATGAATTGAATAGCATTTGAAAATGGGAATCTATAGAAACATATTATATATTCTGTTTTTGTGTGCAATAGAAATGTGATACTTTCATTATTTAAACAGATAAATTACTGATGATGTTACACAAGTGTTTAATTTTATAATTATATGCCCACAATTACCTAGATATTTACCCTAGCATCCTCAACTGCATTACCAAAATTGGATGCAGAAATCAATGGGATAAATTTTGAACCCCAAACACAATTGCTTTTTAGAAACCTGAACTTATTGCTTTGTGTTTAAAGGTAGAATTTCGGATGCAGAAGATATCTATCTTTGACATCCAGCATCTGCAACTAAAAACTTTATACTTTCTTTCTATAATTCGATAAAAATTAAAAAGCAATGTCCAATTATCACCAACGAGAAACAAAAAATTAAAAAATTGAAATACAAAAAGTACAAAATCAAAAAAACTTAAATAAATGCAATTCCAAAGTTTTTATAATCGTATGCCCTTGCCCTTGATGTTTCCAATCTGGTGTGCAACACACCCTCTTGTGATACCGTTAATATCTTGTTAAACTCACTCTGAAACCTCTTTTTAGTCGACAGTTAAGGAGCGAAATGGATGAAAAACTGTATTTCCAAAGTTTTCATTATCCTGTGACTTTGACCTTGATAACTCCAATTTGATAAGCATCACATCATCTTTCATGCTGCATATTTCTTGTCAATCTCTTTTTATATCTCTTTTATAACAAAAGTTAAGGAGTGGAAATGGATGAAATCGTAAATCCTCAAAATTTTTATGGTTCTGTGACCTTAACCTTGATGACTCTACTTTCGAACGCAAAACATGTTTTTTCCATACTGCTTACATCTTGTTAATATAACTTTGATACGTCTTTTAAAACAAAAATTAAGGAAGCGGAAATGAATGATAGTTTTATGGTCCTGTGCCTATGACCTTGACCTTGATGACTTCAATTTCCATAAGTGAATACGTTCTCTTTCAAACTGTTTATATTTTGCAAATATTACTTCGATGCCTCGTTTTTATTAAAAATTAAGGAGCGGAAACGTATTTTGGACGGACAGACGGATGTACGTAAGAACGGACGGACGATAGTCATGGCGGAGGCATAAAAGTTTATTTTTAAAACTAAGATGAAAGTCAGGGAATGAAAAGTGTGTGAACAATTTGAAAAGGTCAAGTAATTATTAAAATAAAACCTCTAAATACTTCATCGTATTGGATTTTTTTTAATTTGAAAAGCAGTCTGAAAATAACACTATTTAATTATGTCTGCAAAAGTAATATTTCACTTACTTATAAAATATAAGGAATGGTAAATTTTTTGTATATAAATTTATATCAGCCATCACTTACACAGAGATTATGTTCGGTTTACTGTAGATAACCCTCAATACAAGGCATATCAAGTCTATAAAATACATTAGCTTCACTACCATACAAACAAGTATGGCAATTTGTACAAATAGCAGCTACTATGTAATATTTTGCTACTGCTTGTAAGTACACTTTTAAGTTCTTTGTATATCTACATATGCAAAAAGGTGTAAACTAAACACCATATTTTTATGCTTAACACAACGATGACGGAAAACAAATGGTATAAAATTGCATAGCATAGCGAAACATGATGTTGCAGTCAACTCTGCAGAATTGCACGTGTCAAGGGCCGAGCCGTTTTTACTACAAAAGCCTTTTTAGAGCAGTCTCCATTTTGATGCGGTCAACGGCGGCCACCTAAACGACCACCTGATTGAAAGCTTCTAATGCTTCGGGAATATTTTTTGCAAATTATATAACATAATATAACATAATGTAATAGTGACAATATTTTTACAACACTTTAAAAGTCCCTAAAATATTCATAAAAACAACAATTGTTATTGTAATAATGAAATCTTAATAATAATACTTTGTGTATTCATTTTATGACTGGTAGGCTGGAGATATTTCAAAGAAAATCAAGGGAAATAACTAAACCTAAGAATATTGTCCCTGTCAACAAAAGTAACCCGTCGACTAAGACCACAGTCCTTTAAGTGTTCTTTGTAAACATGTTTTACTGTATATTATTTCAAAATTTATGATTTATCTCAAATATTACCTTAAATTTAATGTTTTGTTTATTAAATTAAAGCAAATACAAATATATAACTTGAAGTTACTTAAGACATAAGAGTTTCTCAATACCAACATGTTCTAAATACAAGAAATTGATTTACAAATAACTTTACTCATACACCAGAAGAGTCGTCAGAAATGGAGATTTTCGAAATATGTTCCCTTTCACCTGTATCAGCTAGATCAGTAATGTTATATCTGAAAATAAAATTATCCTTGACCCCATTTCAATATATTTACAATATTTAGCTTGGTTCCCAGTATTAAACTCTGTCTTCCCTTCAATGACTTTTTATTTTATTTATTTTATCCACACCATAGATATTTTTAACTCTAGCTCAAAAACTCCAAAATTTTAACTCTGTTTGGGAGCTGGACAATTGCTATGTTTCTATGTCCCTGAAACGTTCTTTTAAATTTAATTTAACATTTATATATCGTTTTTTTAAATAAATTGTTTGTAAAAATATTTTAAAATTCAACTAAAAATGTCCGATTGAAAATTGCGGTATACGTAAGCAGAGATAAAAGTGATTATTTTATAGATGTTTGAAAAGGAAGAAGCTATAGGCTAATTTTTTTTTTTTTTTTTAATTTTATTTTTTTTTTTATTTATTTTTTTTTTTTTTTGCAATAGGTACGGCATAAATAATCAATGTATTTAATTTTGTTTTAAAATCAAAGGATACCCCGACAGTAGAAAAGTGTCCAGGATTGTAAGTCATGTATTCCTTATTTCAATGTCATCGTTAAGTATTCTAAACTATGTGGTGACAGAAGACTTTTTTTCAATTAAATGTAAGAATTCAGGGTTCCATTTACAAAGAGCATATGTCAATATAATAGCAATGATGCTTTACCTTTGGTTACTACATATATTTAATAGTTTTAGATGTTTGAAGATTCTTGTTAAAATTGTAAACATTAAATAATTGAACTAGGTCTGTCAGTGTGTCGTATACACGATAAACAGACCGCTGTCCTATATATATATATATATATATATATATATATATATATATATATATGTATATATAAATGGGGTGGGTGCGTGCGTGCGCGCGAGCGTGTGTGTGTGTGTTTTATATCAATTTGTAAGACTGTTCTGAACAAAAAAGTTTTTTTTGTAGTTTGACGTTTAAAGTCATTTTTATTTTCCTAGTACCTAAAGTCATTGAAAACTTCCTTATTGATTTTTTTGAAAAGAAAAAAATAGTTGCTATATGATTCATTTTAAGTAATCACTAAATCGATCATGTGTTTATGACGATGAATGTGTATTCATGAGTACAAGAAAATAGATAGAAAGGGACCAAATATGTTGTACAGAAAAATCGAAACAGGCTCTAAGCATTATATAAGATTTTTTGTAATAAGTGCCTTTTTTAATCTGAGATAGTCTAAAATTTTAATAACTTTTAAACAGCTAAATGTACTTACACTGTTTGTAAAGCAGCTGCATTTTAAAAATTATCTATAAAGTTTTTGTTCACACCATTTTGCTTTACATGTTATAGATGTCAACTTACTGTTTTTTATCCATAAAATGCGTACAACTTACAACCTTTATGCCCGAACTGCCGCTTATTATATAAAAGTATTCAAAACGTTTAAAGGCTTACAAGTATTTGTACAACATTTTGCTAAATCCAAAAGAAGGTGTTGTTCGTCCCTTCTGTTTATTGTACAAAATAATAATGTGTCTGATTTTCAGATGTTTAGTACATATTTTTGGCTATAGTTTTTGACTTTAAACTTAGAAGAAACAATAAAATTTAAAAAAAACTGAAAAACGCATGTGAAAAATAATTAAAAAAAAACAGATCGTATAGCGTTATGAACCTCTCTATCTGACTATCTGTCTGTAAACACTAAATATGAAAACTAGATAAGTTTTTGTTTTAGATCGAATTTGATGAATTTTAGAGTGTATTTTGCTATTACCTGAAAAATTGCATATGACCTGTCTCTGATAAAATAAACACAATTTTTGTACCTTGTGGCTCTTACTGTCCCTACCTACTAGAGTGCAATGGATTCTGAAAGTGTAATGTGAAATTCTATCAGATATAGTTAAAAGTGCATATATACTTAATTCTTGACGCTGCTCAGATAATAAGTGGAGTTTTACTCCCTTTTATTTGAATTTATTTAACAAATTCGGGACCTAGTAATCTTATCTAGTCAAACAGGTTTGAATTTGGCTTCATGTTGTTTTTCTAGTAAACAAGTTTTTCTGTATATTATATTGACATTAACTGAAAAATTCCTTGTTGAAAATCTTAAAAATTATTCTGCTTAAAAATTGCTGTATGACTCAAGTCACGTCATACGTAATTAATCATGTATTTACGATGATGGGTGTTTATTCATGCTTACAAGACACTGGGAAAGGAATGAAAAGATCTTGTAATAAAAATTCGAAACAGGTTCTATTCATTATGATAAATTATATATCTACAGTCCTACGGATAAGCCTTAAATCGCTGAAAATTCACCTTTTTACTGTAATGTCATTAATCAGAAAAATAAATTTTGACTTGTCCAACCCATCAATTAAATGATCAGTGAAAATCTAAATTTTACCTGAGGAAATGTTATTTCAACTTTAATTTCAAATTTTGAATTACTTTCTAAAACAGATCATTTAAAGAATTGACAGGACATCTATGTTGAATGGTCATCCAAGGTAAATGAGAGTTGAAATTGGATTTAAATATTAGTGGTTTTGCTCTATTTACAAATGACCAATACATTGTATCTTTTAAGTTTTAAAGGAGGTGGCAATTGTAATCTTAACGACATTAGACCCTTGCTCAGATTGAGCAGATTTTTAAGGCTTGTACATAGGACTGTCTAATGGTTATCATTCTGTTTTCTGAGATTGTCTATATAATAACAATTTGTTTATAAAAGCACAATGTACATGCACTCTTTGTACTATAGCAGCTGAATTTTAAAAGATATAAATAATGCGACTGATGGTCAGATTGTTGGTACATATTTTGGACTATATCTTTGGTTTATGAAATATCCTTCAACATGATAGTTGAAAACTGAAAACTTGTTTTATTTTTTTTTTTATTTTTTTATTTTTTTTTTTTATTTTTTTTTTTTTTTTTTTGCTATTGCCTAAAAATTACAAATGACTTTTCACTTTGATAAAACAAACACAATATTAGTACCTTGTTGCTCTTAATTTCACTAAAGTAGAGTAGAGTGCAATGAATTCTGTATGTGTTATATTTATTTCTCATAAGCTACGCTGAAAGTACATAATATAAAATCTTTGAAGTTGCTATGGAGTTTTATCCTCTTTTCATTTGGATTAATATAACAAATAAAGGACCTGTCCATAGTACTTATAAAATTTTTAATTTTTTTTTAAAAAAGTTAAAATTGTTTTAATGATATGAAGATATTTATATTATAAAATCTTGAAGCAGATACGATATTTTGTTGAGGTAATTCAATTTTTTCAATCATACATAATGAGATCCTTGTGCGCTTATCTGATCATATATTTTGAATTGTATTTCTTATAATTTTGTTTATCTGTAATGACCTGAGGGTGTACATTTTTAAATAGTGACGCTTATAAAATATTTGTGAGAGTTATCAGATTTATTGTAACATGAACATCAATACGTGTTTATACATGGTAATGGGCTAAATTTAAAATTTTTATATAATAAGTATTTCAGTTGGCACATGACAACCATTACACATCATATCTACATTTTTATCTAGTTATTAAATATACTGTTAGGAGCGGTCTTGATCTACAATAGCCGATTTTTGACTTGCATGAATGACCGGAACAAGTATTTGCTTACTATGGGTATTAGGGCGACATTGGAAAAAATGATCTTTTCTTTACTAATCTATGTAATTTTAAACACAATGCACCTTTCTGAAAAAAATAATAATGGTAAAGAGTAAAAATTATGGAAATTTTTGATAACGTGCTTCATGATATGTTTTTCTCTTACATGTGTGTTTTTTTTTTTTTTTTTTTTTTTTTTTTTTTTTTTTTGTTATCATTCTTAAAAAATGTCAATTTCTGGACAGTTTTTGTAATTTAAATATCGATACATAGAAACTGTTTATAGTATATCAGAGAAAATGAAATGTAATATGTAATTATAAAGTCAATTGGTTAAACTTTGCGTTTTGTTTTAATGTAACTGGATATGGAATTGTTTTTGAGGTCAAATAAAAATATGAAATACGGAATAAAACAACTTCAAAAATTTTACTGACTTTTTTTGAATTGGTAAAATATACACTTTTATGCAAATCCGCGTATCTATAAGCAGTAAAGAATGAAAAGTGGCTATAAATAAAAGAAAACAAACGAAGAAGCCGTTTAATAAGTCCCCAACACAACATGATTAAATAAAGTTTGGAATATAGTGCACAAAATAAATGTACCTGTTCTTCCAAATATATTTAACATGTTTAAGTTAATAAATCGGTATTAACATCTAAAATTAAAAGTGAATGAAATTGCTTGCTGAAACAATTTAGTAAATTTGGTTTTATTTGATGTATTATACATTAAAATATTTCAAAAAAATGTAACTGTACATTTAATCTGACAATCCTGAGGACTACAATGATACACATTTCATTTGAAGAACTCCAAAAAACACCTGTTAAAGTACATAATACAGCAGTCACTTAAGATAACATACATCATCAACTTCTAAAAAAGTGTCTTTGTCTTATCTTTTTTATCTGATAAATGATTTTTATGATATTGGCAATGTGATAATTTTCCATAATCTTGACATAATTTCATTGTCATTCCGATTTCTAAATCTGGTGACGATCAATTTGATTCATCTGGTTATAGAGCATTTGCTACCTGTGTTTGTAAAACCATGAAAAGAATGATCAATAATTCGCTTGTTTATTATCTTACATCATATATTTTTTTTCTCTTATATTGAGCACGGTTTTGGGCGCAATACAAAGTTCTCTCAGAATCATTAATTAGAAAATATCATTATCTAATTTATGATACAACTTGAAAGTATTACACTTTGAGTTGTCTACATGATATGGGTTACAGGCCAGACTCCTAATTTTATTTAATTCGGTATCGGTGGCTGTTTGCTCCTAAACGCACGTTTACGGATCACAGCGTGCCTCACTGACTTGGTCCATATTCTATTGGGCAGATCCTATTGTGAAAGTTTTCTGTTCACTTGCCGAAGATCGTTTGTTTTCTACACGCAGTCAAGTTAAACCACCATTTAAGAACTGGCTGCCTCAATAAAAGTAAACAATTTTGAATGGGCGCAAAACACCATTAATCCAAATCCTTATTTTATTCAAAACGTTCTCGAAAATGTAAGAAAAAAAGGCACAAAAGGAATGATGACCCAGAACTGTACATGAATGACAACCTTATTAAAGTTGTGAAAAAGTTACATTTCAAGCGATTCCAATTTATTTCTAACTTTTATACACAACTTTAAAACCTTATGACTTGAAAGTCTAAAAGTATCAAATATTTATAAAGTTTAATCTAGGGATAAAAAAACACTACTTTATTTAAATGTATCGCTTAACAGACATTACCCAAAACTTGTTCAATGGTCAAATATTTATGGATCTGCTTGCAAATTATATTTGAAAACCTAAAATTAATCATTCGCCGAGGTCTACATATTAGTTAAGGCGTTCATGTAAAGAATAATAGGCACTTGTTTCATTTATACGGAATATTACTGCCCTACGCTACAGAGCTATTTGTAAATCCATCAAATCCATGATTTTTTTCTCTTTAACAAGACCTCTTTAATAAAATGGTCGAAGCTTTTGCACCGTGTGGTATTCTATGAAAACTGAAATATTGTGAATTGTCATTTAAATCTGAATTCTATCAAAAACACAATGATGCTCTTTTACTTCCTGATTATCAAGAAATTTACAAGCATGAATATGCTGTCCCTGGAGACAACTTTATAAAATTTATTCCTGCTGTTAACTTTAACTACTGGAACAAAAGAGGCGGGCTGTGTAGCTGATGCTGCTATTGCTGGATACAAAAACGATTACTATTTATCTCTGAAAGGTAAGTCACATGTTTATAGCTGAGGCTAAGGCCATTTTTCTTGCATTACGGTTTATTTCAAAATTGACTCATAAAAGTTTGATAATAAAAATAGGAAAGTTAGATCTCATCCTCCTGAAATTTTGGAAGCACATACATCTTTTATAATTGCATTTTAAATTTAGTAAAATGATTCTGTATTGTTGGATGCTTATGTTGGTATAAAAGTCAACACAAAATCCGGTTCAGCTTCTAATGCTAAATTATAACAACAAATGACTTTTTTATTTTTTGCACACAATGATTTGAAACCATATATTTACAATTATATAAATTATAAACTGTCAAATCATTGAGACGAGAACACAGTAAGCTATATTCAGTTCAGCACTGTCTAGGATTTACATTTCTTTATCCAAATACAGCAGGCGTGACTAATTTTCTTTTCAAGGCACTGTAGAAATGGTCACAGTAATCTTACTTTTTCTGTATTTTGAAAAGGAAACAACCTTCCCATCGTGTTCTATGTGAAAGTCATCATGTTGTACAGCATATTTTGCTAGATTGTGTTGAATTTGCAAATACAAGGGATATTTTTATTCAACATCATCGATGCAAGAACTTTCTAACAATATCAGGGGACAAAACAGTTTCTTTCGGAAAATAAAAAAAATAAGAAATTCATTTGTTCAATTATCTATTGTTTAGTGTTTTATTACTTGTCAGTTATATTATTTTTTCTTTACTAGCTGCGATAAGCTGCAAAATTGCCGATGTAGCTTAAAAAAATTCCACTTACTGACTCACTTATAACCGTAAACAGTCTAATTGTTTCATGTGGTGTAGTTCGCCCGACAGTCTTCTAGTTTATACTTACTTTTAGGGCAACAAAGTAATTTTCCGTGCAAAAAACTTGTGAAAACTTCCTTGTTGAATTCTTTTGAACTCAAACAAAAGTATACATAATAACTGCTAAATTATTCAAGTTACGTAAACAGACTTTTACGCTTTAATGGTTAAATGCATTTCGATTAATCTTTACCTTCTTTCATTTTAACGTATACGATTATAAACGGTTACTTTATCATTTATGGTTATTTCAGTTTGATGTACATTAATCGAAAATTACACTTAAAAGCAATTTTTTTAAAACATAAAATTGATATAACTCTAAATTTTGTTTGCACATGATTGGTATTCAGATTATTCCAGTTTTTGTGTCTGTGTGTGTGTCTTTTTGAATAAAAAAATAAATTTGTAACTAAATCAAAGTGTTTTGGTCTTACTTAATTCAATAAATATATCATTAATAAAGGGAATAAGTTCAACAAGAAATGGTCTGTTTGCATTTGAGTTTAAGTTTTTTAACTTTTAAAAACAGATATTTAGTAATCTTGTCATTTTTTCAAATTATGTCAAGGTGTCCTACTTGCAGATTTTTCTTTAAGATTTCAAATAAAGACGGAGTTAATTTTTTTCCATTTCCAGTCTCTAATAAAACGGTGTGACACAAGGACATATGTCTCACAAAGACATATAAGATGAAATAAAAAATGAAAGAAAGCTTCTGAGGTTTTCAAAAAAAATGAATGTAGCGAATCATGCTACTAAAATTAAACATAAAAAACAACACTTAACTGATTTTATCAAAACTCACTTGAGAAATTACTTTTCAAACGACAGTAGAGTCTTATCGTGAATCAGATGAATCACTCCTATCAAATAAAGATTATCAAAATGAAGCGTAGAAAATACAGCACTGAAAATATATTTTTTTAAAAATCTGTTATTTTACAACTAAATATAATTATTTAAAAACATGATTGCTGAGTGTTTTGGTATCAATTTTACAAAACTAACCACAACCTTTGAAATTGGTCAGTATGTAGCGTATTTCAGAAGTTTAATAGTTAAGGTATCAATTTGTTTCATGTATGATTGTTTTATGCGTTGACTATGGCAAATTTGATAAAAAAAAGATCCTGTTTTAAGTAACACAAGCTGTCTGAGGTTTGCGTTAGAGAAACAATCGCATATTGGAAGAACTGATTGCAAAAAATATCATTATAGCAAATCATCGAACAAGGAACATCGGAGTTATTCTTTTTTAAATTAAATCATCATTTGAAATATATGACCTAAGTATCTACATAGTAAGCACATTTTATTTTAATATTTTGATATGTTGTTTTTATTTAGTCATAAACATTTATCAATTATGTGCCTTAGCAAGCTTTCATAAATATTGAACTTTTCTTCAGTTAACTATCTTATATATATTTTTCAAAAACAGAGAAACAAAATTAAATGTAACCTTTATATTTTCATTATAAAATATACCTGCATAGATTGTTGATTTTCTGTTTGGTATAAAAATCTTATTTTAAATGCTTAATGTGTAAGGTAAAAAAATAAAAGCAAATTTTGAAGGTTTTTAGGTACTTCAATAAAACTGTGACAAAACCATTTCACATTTGTTTCACAAATGATCGTTTAAAAATGAAAAATTTAGTAACAAATTATCCGAGTGTGTTGTCTTTTGTTGTATTTTATAACGCGATTGCTTCTTGTTTCGTGTTCTTGATTGCGTCGGCTGTTGCCAAGTTTATCTTTGTTTAGTTACCAGAATTATTTTAGTCAATGTATGAAATAGAACGGTATAGAAAATTAAAATAATGTAATCAAAATCTGCGAATAATTCTGTATTCTTCGATCGAACGCCAATTCGATACAAAACATTTTACAGTCCAAAATAAACCCCTACTAATTCCAATTTTAAATTGTAAGATATATAATAGAAAAAGTCAATCAAAAAGAAAAGACTGTGTATTTATGCAGTTCAAGTAAAATGTTCAGATACTGCTTTTGAATATTGTAAAAAATTAAATTTTAAACTAAATGCATGGATGGCACAATTAAGGAGTCAAATATTCAAAGTAAAATATCTTGCAATACAATATATGATTTAAGGAAAATATAATTTTTTGGTAACAAAATTAGTAGGAAGGATTTCTTTATTGTGTTATTTTAGAATATTTTCAGACTGACATTAGGACTTTTCTGGTCTCTGGTATTTTCATTGAAATTGCTAGTAAGAGTTTGTATGTTTAATTTTCCAAACATAAACTTTTCATTAAGATTTAACTAAATTTTACATTTTCTGATTATTTTGTAATTCAAATCATAATTACAAACTTAAGATTAGGTATCAACAAGAGTAAGGTTTTAAAATTGTCGGTGAATCAACCGTCAAATACCTACAATATCGAAATCTTTTTTACAAGTTATATTAAAGATTAGTTAAAGTTCAACACCTAAGAATAATTGCCTTGAAATATAAAACATTCACACATATGCACTGTGTATCAGGTTCAACAATTTAATTTAAGTATCTAAATAGCAAGTGACATAATAAAAAAAATGTTTACTTTTTAGTTTAATGACAAATGTCTTAACTTTTTCGCCTATTTTTGGTGTATTTGTTTTACAGCAAATGCAATATGGTAAAGTTTATTCCCACATTTCAATTTTCTACATCGAATGAAGCTGCCTATAAATAAATTGTTGTTGCAGGAATATTTCAATAAGTTTAACAAGCCTCAAAAGGTTTTACGGCAATATTTTGTTGTCGATGTATTCAAAATCATGCTGGAAATATTTGATGTCCTATAATTCGATGTTCCCTTTCATTTTTATTATGATTACATGTAGCGAGTGTAGCTAACTCGACAAAAAGTGTTCACCTTTCCTTGGCGTCCGGCCAGTTTTGCTAGTTTTCAAAGTTTGGTATTTTTATTTGGATATGGACTGATATGCTTTTCTCTTACTCCCAGATTCGGATCCCAAAAAAAAACCCTTGTGCAAAATGTCTTCAAGTTGAAACTCGTCTTCAGCTACAAACGATAAATGAAATGTAACCAATAGCATAAAACTTTCATTTCAAATTATTCCTTACCGTAAGAAATTGAGTAACAGAGGGTGTTTTAACAAGATTAAAGTTGTTGATACATTTGTTGGCATAGTATCAGACAAAAATGAATTAAAAATAAGGTTTAACACACACAAGCATTTGTTTGTCAGATCAAATTATGCAATATTTGTTTGACAATCAAACATATCTTCCTGATCGGTTTCTATTGGATAATGTCAAGATAGCCTGATTGGATGAATAAAAATCTAAAAAGTTCCAGAATGTATAAATACCCGACACCCAGCAATCTGACCAAACCTTTGCCGCAAGCGAATTATCCTGAAGAACTTGCAGAGCAATGGAGACAAAGGAGATGTCCTTACCAACAGTTATGTATCCTGAAGTGGTGCAGGTAAATTTCTATATCATTTTTATGTGATATGTAATAATAATTCTAAGTATTAAATTAAATAATCTGCATTTAATAACTACATTTCGGGTTATTTTTTACTCCGAGACCCTATGACACATTATTTAAATTTATATTCGATAAATTCAAGTTGCAAATATTCTAATCGACTTTTTGTTTTATATTTGCTAAAGGTTACGAAAAAATTCAAGCCTTGTATTCAGAGACTATCTTGCGATTTTTGTTAAAATTATCCATTTGTATTTCTTACTTAGCCCTCATTACCTGATACAGAAAAAAAGACGACGAGCGTACAGAAAATTGCAGTAATATCAGTTTCGGTTTTGATTGGCCTTGTTTTGATATTGGGATCCGTGTTGTTAGCCGTACATTTAGTTAGCAATAAAGACGATTCCTACTATGTAAGTTATAATATTTTGGTCAATTTTTTATCGTTCTTATATTCTTGTTTTTATGTTTGCAATGAAAATTGAGTAAATCATTTAAAGTTGAAATTTCCGTTTTTCTTAATTAACAAATTACCAAGGTTTTGATCTACTCCATTTGCTAGGCCAGAATTTCGGTAACACTTTTTTTAAATTAAACAGACATGCTGGTGAGTACAAAATCAAATTCAAACGATGGAATTACAAAAGCGTTAACACAAGAGAAAGGATAAGCATTTGGTCCTATTATACCGATTATGTTAACAATAAATAAGAACATTTTCTAATGTTAAATAATGCTATCCAAATTTAATTCGAAATAAGAGTATTTTTAATTTCACTGCTTTAAAAAATGGTTTTTTTTTCCATAATTGTTAAAATTATAACTATACAAAAATAGTAAAATAGCAACTGATGCTGCATGACGTCAAGTTATTTTTCATAGCCCGATTTTGTGAAAAATCAACAATTTAGATAAAATGTTATTTAAATTTACACATAAATAACTTGTTTTAATTCTTTTAAAAAGCTTACAAATTTCTATTACTAATTCTTATTTAGGAGGAGGATGACTCAATTATACATATGACCCCTCTCTTAAAGCCAAATTGCAAATTAAAAAAAACTGAAAAGCAAAATTAATCACAAAAACCACAAAGACAATATACCAGTAAATAAAAAAATCAAACAAAGAAATGAAAGACACTCCTGTGTTATGATAATTGATAAATATGCAAAATAAATCTGTATAAATATATAACACAAATACCAGTTGGTATAAAAGGTGTTTGTTATAGAAAAAAGATGATACTATCATATTGATAATCAAAAAAGCCCAGACATACAAAGGTACGAAAATTTTTTAAAAATTTTAAATTCCAAACCAATGTCTATAATTTTGTTCCAGCAAAGCATAAAAATTACAATTTAACCGAATAATTGTTCAGCTAATCTACTTTCAAACTTAAATATTTGTTTATTAAATATCTGTATTTTCTTTAATTGTATATATATTACTTAGGGAAAATAAGGAACATTTTAAAAGTTATTTGGCCATGCAATCTTTGCAATTTTTATGTGTTTGTTTTGATATTTGGTTGGCAACGTTTCATTGTAAATTGTAAAAAAATCTCAGAACATTGTAAATTTTTAGACCTATTTAACTCACCTTCGAGGAGTGTTAAAACAGTTTATAACAGCTCATAAAATATTCCAGTTTGAAAACATAACATTATATGGTAGGTGGCTAAAGAGCTATTGAGGCCCAATTCGTTTAACTTATTTCACAACAAATGTTCATACGTACTCTTATTCAAAAATTTAACGCCATAGTTTTTATAATGTTATATATTAACACAGCGTGTTGATTTAGTTTATGGGGGCATTCTTAAATGCAATATAAAACATAAAAAGTGAAGCACACGCCCTTCTTTCAACTCCTTTTATAAATAATATATTACTGCATTTTAACGTTTTCACTAATGTCACACGTTGCTAAGATAAAATGATCAATGGAATTCGCCAGTGTATCACGTGATACCTCATAGCGTTTGTGCGGGACAATTATTTCTATTGACAACGGAATCGCATAAAGATACGTTTTACCGTAATAACGACGTTTTTTTCGGGAATATTTGACGTAAACGTTATCCATTTCATTCCGCACAAACGTTAAGAGGTATTGATCACGTGGTACACTGGCGAATTCCATTGCATCTGCTCCATGTTCAAAAGAACTTTTTTTAAAAAGTGTTTATCCTTGATTATTGCTTATAACTAATGGCCAAAATAATGCTTATGTGGCTTTAACCAATGCTTCAATGACTTGTCTTGTTGCTCCTTTCAATCATTTCGTGTTATTCATTGCTTTAGATATTGGAAAATATCTGTTTTAGCTTACATATAGAACGGCAAATTACTACCCGGACTGCTATGTGCATATTTTGTTTGTTAAAGATGCTCAAAACATATAACATACTTTTACAGATATTGAATATATAACACAAAAACCAGTTGAATTTAGATTTGCCGGATGTGCACATTTCAGAAATTCATTCCTCATCAGTGACACTTAGACCGAAAAGTTTGATAATGAAAAACATAAGCCAAACATTTGAAAATAATTGAATTTAAAGTTCCAAAATTATATAAATCCAAATCCAGCTAAGGAATGCTTTGCATGAGGGAACAAACCTTAGTTTTAAACAAATTTTAGAATTTGAGGCAGCTGAAAATTTTGTTAAATGGTACATTTTCTGAAAGCACAAAGTACTGCCTACCGAGTTATGGATACCCTCGGGGAGTTTTACTCCATCAGCAGCGGTACCCGCTCAGGGGTAGTAAATATATAACACAAATACCAGTTGAAATTAGATGTGCCAGATGTGCACATTCCCGAAATTCATTCCTCATCAGTGACACTTAGACCGAAAAGTTTGATAATGAAAAACTTAAGCCAAACATTTGAAAATAATTGAATTTAAAGTTCCAAAATTTTATAAATCCAAATCCAGCTAAGGAATGCTTTGCATGAGGGAACAAACCTTAGTTTTAAACAAATTTTAGAATTTGGGGCAGCTGAAAATTTCGTTAAATGGTACATTTTCTGACAGCACAAAGTACTGCCTACCGAGTTATGGATACCCTCGAGGAGTTTTACTCCACCAGCAGCGGTACCCGCTCAGGGGTAGTAAATATATAACACAAATACCAGTTGAATTTAGATGTGCCAGATGTGCACATTTCGGAAATTCATTCCTTAACTAATTATTTTATTAAATTTAAACATGTTGATACGTAGTTTAAAGTTAAATTTCATGTTTAAGGGAAAAGAAAAGACCATCACTGCTAAAGATAAAGACGGCAAAGACGTTCAAGAGAAGGTGTACGTTAACACAAAAACAAAAGAAGAGGCATTCCAAACGACGAAAATAAACGTCGTTCACGATTTTTCCAAAGTTAGTTTTGAATACATATGTAATACTTTATAACTTTATTTACATAAACAATTTTTTGTAAAAACAAAATAACTTATCTTTTTATTATATCAACGATTTAACTGATCAAACAATTGTTGATACAATATGTAACAATAGTTAAATGACTGGAAAATATACATGATTTATAGATGTTACGTTCTGAATATTAAAACTGTATCGTAATTTTTTAAGAATGTTTCAGTGTGTATTTTAATATCTGCTATTCGCCGACTGGTACAGAACATATTAGTAACAATCTTGCTCACTTTATAAATTTTATTTCATATTTTATACTTAAGTATTCATGATATATTTAAAAATTGAATTTAGGCCAAGATTTTATTATCATATATAATTTTTTACCTTATTATTGTTTCATAGGTGGTATTAAAGTTTTGGTGTGGTTGTATGCTTTCTGATTAAATAACCGTTTCGGCTTTTTGGTTCTATCCTTTAGTTATTATTTTTGTCGTTTATTAAACCCTTATTTATAAATCTACTTATTTTCATATAAATTTTCGGCAACAGTAAAAAGATAGAAATATTTGACTTTTCAGGATTGGTTAAAAATATTTTATTTATATGACAATAATTTTTAATTTGTTTTTAAAGGGATTGACAATGGTAAAAGTTTTGGACAATAAAGACCAATACGTTTGTTACCTGACCACCTTAAACTCAACAGGAATGATAAGCCCAGCAGAGTTGGAAAAAGCACTTTCATCTGATAAGGTAAGCTAGCTTCCTTTTAAGCAGTTTATTAAAAGAACCATTTCACAGAAAGTCAAGATTTACATTCTTCTGTAAAACAACTATTACACCTTGAATTGCATGTTTTATATTTTTTCTTAAAAGGCAAATTTTTATAGTTCAAAACATGTTATTTTGCTAAAGCTGGTGAAACTATGAACTAGATACAACTAACACACAAAATAACAGACAGAAAAAAGGTAAAATTCATTTAAAACATGTAGTTTTTGATAGACTGGCTTACTTTTTTTTAGGATTCCTGTTATTTAAAGTGATTATAGTTGTTTTAGGTGTGTGAAAACAGCTTAGACATTTTACATTATAGGAAGATGATCAAGAACACACTGAACAATCTCAAAAAGAAGACGAGAAGTTTCAACAAACAGCTGTGAAAGTTACCAATCGAGAATTCTTGTCACCTAAGTCAAAGGAGATGTGCGAAGGACATCCTATTTACTGGATGATATCTGCAGGAAACGGTGAGTTAGTTTTTTGTGCGCATAATTTTTACAATGATGCGAAAATAGGTTCAGTAACGGGAAGTTTAAATTTTAGGGTTGAGTAAAGTATACATTTTTTAGAAGTTTAAAATTGTTTAGCTTTTCTTATTTTTTAGTAATAGAATCATGTCACCCCAATTAGTCTTATTTTAATCCCTTTTTGATGTGCAATACGTCAAAAGATGTTAAGTCGTCCCTTCGTCACTTAAAAATAATTTTTATCATTGAAGACATTCACTTCCGTTGTATATTTTGTAGTATTAATCTGTATATAAAGAAATTGTCGAGCAAAAAGCAAAAGTATTACAGCCACCACGCTCATTTTATTGAATGAATTGTTAATGTATACCTGTCATTAAAGATCATCTAAATAATTAAATAATATATTCTTTTTTATTGTAAATACATAATTTTTTTAACCTAAACGGTGAAAGACAATGATCCGTAATTGCTCGTAGGTGTCAATAGGGTAAAATTTATGTTGTCATCTGTCTAAGGGTTTTGCCAAGTTAAAACACATGTGAAATCAAGCAAATTTGATATTTAGATCTCCCTCTGATTCGTGAGATTATAAAACGGCATACATCAATTACATATACAATTCCCGATTTCAATAAAAACATTCACTATCATTGGTTTGTAAATTCAAGAAAGAAACCAGTTCAACTACTTTAGCAGCATTATCTTGACAAATGATTTTTGAAAAACTTTTACCAATGTAAAATCATTAATATACAATTATGTCAATAATCAATGCTTAAATCATTGGAATAACCAACATAAGCAGATTTGTCCTGTTTAGAATTGTACCTTTATTCCATTACAGTAAGCGCGATTGTATTGTTCTTAGACGCTGTAGAATCGGTGAAAGTAATTTTGCTCATTCTTAAATTTGGAAAAGAGAACCATCTCTAAAATGCGTTGTTAATGAAATCAACAAAATCTTCACTCTTTTTACTGGATAGTGTTGATTTGCACTGACGTGAGGTACTTTTTACACGGCATCTGCGGTGCTAAATCTTTTTTCCATGTCTATGGACATGCGGAAATAGACTTGTTTAATATGGTATAGTTTTTTATTAATATCATTTTCGAGTGTTGTATATTAAACGAGATATTACTTTTTGTAATTTTAAACCGACGGATTTTTCTTTTATTAAGTTATATATTGGTAATATTGACTCTTTTTTAATGTTTCTAGCTACGAATTGCTGCGATATTATTAATGTAGTTTTTAGTAAAAAAGTATAATATGTTATTTCGAAAAACTGCTGATTTTTTCGAATTTTCTACACAAATGTTAACGCGAAAATAAACACGCACCTAACAGTGATAGATAAAAAAAAGTGTATCGGACCATTCAATCTTTAAAATTGGTAAATGTTTTAATTAAATAATTTTAACATATTTTAATCATTCAAGAAATTTAGGTAGCTATAAAAAATGTAAAACATTTAATTTCTTTATTTAACGGTATTTTTTAAAAATAAAAATGAAAATGTTTTCTTTTACAGGAGAAACAAATCGTCAAAAGAGAGCCATTTGTTCTCGAAAATATTGCTACTACTACTATTATTGGTGGTGGAGAAGGATTTGCTTTTATTTACGTTATTACTGCTAATATTTATAAACGATCTAGAAATCTAAAGAGCGTACTTTTCAAATTATAACATACTGCAGTAATTGTATCTTTCCTTTGCAATTGATGTATTATTTGTACAAAAGACTACTGTAGATGCATTGTGCTTCTAAATACAAACATTCATTGTTTATTTGTGAACAACAAATACTTTTATCAATAAAGAAGAATTTTTTGCATGTGTTGTTCACCATACTAGTGTATTTTGCATTTTTTATCAGTCTTAAACAGGTTTTGTTATCAATTTAAAAATATTTTATTAGTATAGTCTTTTATGATAAGTTAAACAGCCGTTTTTTTGACAAAACGTAAAACATATTTACAATTAAAATCTATATGAATTTGCTTAATAATTATACGGAAAGTTTTATATACTAATAAAGCATTTAGAAATCATATTATTATTTGTTTTGTTGCTTGTGACAAAGTTCAAGTTATTTACCAATATATGTTAATTTTGCTGTGATATATGTGCACATTTTGGAAAATCATTCCTCCTCAGTGACATAAGGGGCCGAAAAGTTTGATAAGTCAAAAACATAAGCCAAGCATTATCTAAAGTTCCCAAATTATATGAATCCAAATCCAGCTAAAGAATGCTTGGCTTATGTTTTTGATTTATCAAAATTTATTATAACTGAAGAGTGTGGATTTTATGGGATTTTATTCATAGTAAAATATTATTTATATCGGTATTATAAATTCTGAAATTTGAAAGCAGCGGATGGTCTATGGTAGAATTTATAATATAAGGCAAGCAAAGTGACTAAATTTCTAAAAATAACGATTTGCTCAGATTTGTTGCTAACTTGGGCGAAACAAGGCATAAATTTAATCCTTTATTAAACACGTTAGACAACATAGCTTATAAAGGCCAAACTTTTTGGATAATATAGGAAACATAATTTTGTTTATTTAACTTTTTAATATCTAAGTCTAAAATAAAGTTTATATATATATATATATATATATATATATATATATATATATATATATTCAATTATATATATATATATATATATATAGATAGATATATATATATATATATATATATATATATTTGCACCATAGCCCTTAGATATAACCACATTTTCTCTTTGTAGACGCCATTGGTTTTTAGCAGCAAACTGACGGTTTATTTGTTCACGTCCATTTCACATAAAACTGACATAAAATGGGCGTTAACAAATAAAATGTCGGTTTACTGCTAAAAACCAATGGCGACTTCAAAGAGAATATGGACGGGAACACATCACGAGATACTTCTGAAGCTGTCAGTAGATCAAAGAAAAAAACACTCATGCTGTCAATTTATTCCAAACTTCAATTTATTCCAAATTTCAAAATCAACAAACAACTCAATACACAATTTTCAAAAGCGTCAAAAAGTTAATCACACCAACTTCTGATTGATCTGTCGTCACTAAATCTTGGTGACTGTGTAAACTTAAAAATACAGAATACACGAAAAATTAACTTTTTTAATCCGTTAATCGTAAAAACTTTGATCAATTTAAATCCACTGAATTTCAATCTAAAACAGTAACTGTCAATCGCATCACTGTAGTATTTCAATCATGTACTACAAAATACTTTTGAAAATGCACGAAGTGAACTCTTGTATAAAACGAACTTGCTAATATCAGTTTCAGTCATTCCTAATATATCCGGAATTACGTCTCCCTTTTTGTCTAAACGAAATTGCATCCATTCATTAAAGGTTGTCACGCTCCAATTTGTTGTCTTCTGAGTATTTTTACAGTCCATCCTTTCCTTCAATACTCCTATTTCCTTATCCTCGCAAAGTTCCAATCTATCTTTCATTCTGTCATTTTAGCTTTAAAAGGCACTTTTTTCTATTCTACTTCCATATTTTCCACTCCATTTTCATCTCCAAAAATGTCATCCGGATTAGATACTAAATCAAAATGTCCATAATCATTCATATCATAATCGAAAACATTGTACTGTCGGAATTCATTAGCCTTTTACTTGATACAATGTATTCATACGCTGTAGCTAATACACATCGATTACGTAATGGCCGACGCAACATCTGAGCTTGATCTCGAAATCGAGAATTTTTAATTAGAAATGGCGTCATGACGATGATTTATTTAAAGATGATTTGTTAAATAATAACAAAAACTTGTTTTGGCATTAAATATGGCCACTAATGACAGATCATGGCGGACAGGCCGACAATAACAAAATAAAAACGTAATGAGCAGTTGACATGCATGTTGTGAGCCCAAACCAACTGGCGTATCTACCACACCCGGGTACCGGACACGACCAGCCACCAAACCACTCCCTAGGTTCCATACCCCATAGCAGAGCGTGTCACAAAAATATGCATGTCAACGTAAATGATTTAAAACCTACCACGGTTTTAAACTGTTTAAACCTACCACGGTTTAAACCCACCTAACGTTTTGCCCCTGAACCTCCCAGGATACGTCCATGGCGAGATTCCGCCCTCTAGGATCCAACCCTAGCAGGGCTTTGACAAAGTAATTGACTGAATATTATAATACTATTTTAATTAATTCAATTCTAATAGAATGCCTGTCCGCCATGTACTGCCCAGTGACGGTTTTTTATTCTAATTAGAAATACATAACACAATGTATCGCATAGATAAAATTTAACAATCATAGTTTACTATATTTTTCTCACATAAATAACCAATGTCAGAATAATTGGAACATGGAAACATCGTTTTATCAAGTTTGACAATAGAAGCATTGAAAGCTGACCACATTAAATTGAACACGGTGTAAACTAATTAGTCCATATCAAATCTGAAATGTAACTGAAATTGAAATTAATTTAAAAATAACACTGTGGAAAATTAACCTGACACACATGTATGATCAAACTGAGATAATGATATTTAAACACTGATATAGCTTGAAAGTCCATTGTGGTGTCCAGCTGAGTTTGGTAGCTTTCTTGTATGACGAAACTTTAAAGTAATAAATAATCAGCTGAAAATAAATAAACAGTAGACAGCAGTAAAATGTTTTAAAAGGCGATGGTGGGGATGGTGGGCGGTTGATTTATATACAAACAAACTATTTACAGACAAATTCGTTTACACTGTGTTAAACTTTGAAAACGCTATCTCAGAATAAAGACAGTGTGCATGTCCATTACATTATATACATACAGCTACAAGCAACAGTTATTTCCCCTTATTAATACTACGCTAGTAGAATCACTCAAATAAATCGGTTTAATATATATTTTGAATCTATTAAACCGTATTATTTAAAGATGATTTGTTAAATAATAACAAAAACTTGTTTTGGCATTAAATATGGCCACTAATGACAGATCATGGCGGACAGGCCGACAATAACATAATAAAAACGTAATGAGCAGTTGACATGCATGTTGTGAGCCCAAACCAACTGGCGTATCTACCACACCCGGGTACCGGACACGACCAGCCACCAAACCACTCCCTAGGTTCCATACCTCATAGCAGAGCGTGTCACAAAAATGTGCATGTCAACGTAAATAAATTAAAACCTACCACGGTTTAAACCCACCTAACGTTTTGCCCCTGAACCTCCCAGGATACGTCCATGGCGAGATTCCGCCCTCTAGGATCCAACCTTAGCAGGGCTTTGACAAAGTAATTGACTGAATATTATAATACTATTTTAATTAATTAAATTCTAATAGAATGCCTGTCCGCCATGTACTGCCACACAGAGATGTCTATACAGCTCTGTCTTACCCACAACAACCGGAAGATGTGAACAATGACTCTAGACAATATTGCAAATCATTGAGAAAAATTGCATTACCAATGTCTGACAGATGAACTTGATCGGGACGAAATAAACCCGGGCAATCAAAAGTTATATCAGGGTGTTTAATAAATGACCCCCCTGCAGTAATTGAAACTCCGCGCCCCATTCTATTTATTCGTTTACGCTTCCTCTCAAGGGTTTGAATACTGATTTCCCGTCGCCAATTTAGGCGACATATAAGATCTGACCAAATGACAAAGCAATCTGGCATCCAGATTGCGAGCTGGTGGATATCCTGCTTTATCCGATTGCAAAGAATCCCAGTGTAGTGGAAGGTATGTTATTAGCGCCAACATATAAAATTAATACCTTTGGTGGAGGCAAATATGTCAGCTTATGACTGACCGTCAATAAAACATCTTCCCATATCATGCCCCTCTTACCAAACCAAGAAATATGAACGCCTAAATGTTCCAGACGTAGATGTCTCGATAAGAGTCTATTTGCCATTCTGTATGCCCAATATATAATAGATGAGCCCAATTTCCAAACATCTACAAAAAACTGAAACTAAATAGTTATGCTAAGTAAAAACATGCAGTTTATCGAGGCGAATATATTTCGAAAATGCATCAAACCTCCATCGCCCTAAGCTCTGAATTATTGATGGATCTTACCCCTTTAAAGCCAACGTAGTTGCTGCCCCAATCCTAAAAGTATGAGAACTAAAGGCTGATACGGGAAGATCGAGCTTAATAATTGATTTCCTGAGTACAGCATTGAACTGATAACGTGTTAACGGGCTGCCATCTTCATGTATAAACAATATACCATCAGACCGGTTTCGAACTGACAAAAATTTCTTATTACTAAACACTAGGCAAACTGACTTTCCGGTTAAAACAGGGATTCTGAGTGTGATAGAACGCCCTTGCTGGTCTGTTTTTGAAAAACGAATCTTGACTAAAGGTCCAACTTTACTCCCTGATGTCTTAACCTTTATATCGCTATAGAATAGAGGTCTATGCGCCATGTCGGCTGTGGTGTACACTAATTCGCTGACCCTAAGAAGACCATAAAATGCTAAACAATAAGCCGACCTGAATTACCATAACTCGTACTCCGACCAACAAACAGTCTCTAAGATATGGTAAATATTATGTAACATGTCCTCAGTAACAGGAGCTCTAGAATCGCGTACCTGCTGTATACGCCTGAGTCCAGTTACAGCCTTTTGTACCAAAAATTGAGATGTAGGGTTAGCCCAGTTATAAACCTTATGAACATGAGAAATGGCTGTCAGGTATGAACTGACTGTGGACGGCGATAAGCCTTTTTGTGACTGATAAGAAATGAACAACAACAAATGATCTATCGAGACTGGCCACAAATCGGGTAAATTAAGAAATCTCCTGAAGTTTGTGAACTGCTGCAAAGCTGTCTGGTAAGCTAGTTTAGTATTTATAGATAGACTACACTGCATTAACCGTCTGAGCTCCGACTGAAGACCATCCATAACCAGTATGGCACAGGTGTTGGGTGCGTGTCCGCATAAGGAGAAAGCTTGCGAAATTTGTCCATCTGTAAACGTGATAAACTGTCGCATAAGACGTTGTAACAACCCCTGATATGCTGTGCTTTGAATGTAATATTTAACTGCAAACAACGAAGTACAAAAGTACGAAGCAGTGTTAATACCAGAGTTGATTTTTAAGTAAGAGAGTTAATAATTGCAACTACTGATTGATTGTCTGATCGAAATAATATCTTTTTATTCCGCAAACTTTCACCCCAAATATAAACCGACACTACGATATGAAAAAATTCTAAAACAGTGATGTCTTTAGTAAAACCTTTCTCAAACCAGAATTTGGGCCAAACCCCAAAGGCCCAGGCACCATTAAAAACGGCCCCAAAACCCTTACCGAATTTAGCGGAACTGTCAGTAAAAAGTTGTATATCAGCATTAGACACCCACAACCTGTTTTGAAAAACCGAAAAACCATTAAATGATCGAAAGAATGACAACCACATTCTCAAATCCTCCTTTAATTCAGACGAAAGTCTTATATGATGAAAAGGTTTACTCAGACCAATAGTAGAATTTATAAGCCTCCTACAAAATGTCCTACCAGGTGACACAACTTTACAAGCAGAATTTAAACTCCCGATTAAAGACTGCATAGATTTCAAATTGGTTTTCTTTTTTAACAGCATCTTGGAAATCTTAGAAACTAACTCCACAACCTTACTAATTGGCATTCTGACTTCCATTTTATTTGTATCAATCTGCAACCCTAAAAAAGTTATTACTTGAGAAGGACCCTCTGTCTTATCATGCGCTATGGGTACACCAAAATACCGGCATACTTCTAGAAATGTGTCAAGGCCATGACTATTGTTACGGTTATCCTTCGTGTGACAAAACAAGAAATCATCTAGATAATGTATAATATAACAATCAGTCATACGCTTAGCCGTAATTCCTTCCAGAAATGTTGAAAATGTTTCAAATAGCTTGCATGAAATACGACAACCCATAAACCATAAATCATTGAATTTAAACCTAATAATAGAAAATCTCCTGGCCACACAGGCAGTAAGCGAAACGCTGACTGAATGTCAGCTTTACACAAAAAAGAACCTTGACCTGACATTTGGACTATCTTAATAGCCTCATCAAATTTTGTATACATGACTGAACACAATTGGGTGTCAATAAAGTCGTTAACTGACTCTCCCTCTGAATAAGATAAATGATGTATTAATCGCCATTCCCCGGGAGTTTTCTTTGGAACTAATACTAATGGAGAAATACGTAGGTTTTCAATAGGGGGTGTACTGTAAGGCCCTGAAACACGTCCCATTCTTATTTCTTTAACGAGTTTTTGCCAGGTCACCTCTAAATTATCATTGACCGACTTTAAATTTTGAGAGTGGTAATTCCTGTCCCGTGGACCGGTATACTGAAGTTAAAACCCAAATTTAAAACCTTGTAATAAATGATTTGCAGTGTTATTATCGGGATAGTCATTCAATTCTAATTCCAGTCTATTTATGTTGATAGGTGTTTTGGCTAGACTGAAGTCTGACTTGTTTAGCAGAAGCACCTGTTCCTTGAAAACGAAAGGACTGGGGGCATGCACTTTTTCTGTGATTTCCTCTGCAGAGCATGCAAATATGCATGAAGTGACAGTTGGGCCAATTGCAATTACCCTTATTAAAACTAAAACAAATCCCTTTATTCTTATTTACATTACCGCCTGACCCCACTTTATCCGAATTTCTTGGCACAGAAAGCAAACGGAGCCAGAGTGGGTAATTTAATGTCGCCCAAGATTAATATTGAATTGCCTGACGCAAGCGAAATTGCTCGTCATAGGCACGCCAACCAAACCCAGGGGACCGCGCGGCTGCATCCCGAATGACGCTCATATATTGTGTTAATTCGACCGCTCTTTCGGGTTACCGCCGGAGGTATATGTTTGTGAATAACAGAAATGCATCTGTCCATTTTTCAATGGAAGGTATCTTGTCCTTTTAGTACCTTTGGTCTGGATTCTAAACAGCCAGACTCATTCAGTACAAGATTACTGGCAGTATAAAAATCTGTAAGTTCAGCACTGCCCTTCAACAGCAATGTTAAATTTACATACTGGTGCCCCCAAATATTTTCCCGTAACTGATTTGGGATGTGTGCAGTAATATCATCATCTGCACACCAAACAACGTCAGGCATTGCTGAGTTACTAGCACGTGGTGCTTGTAAAATGGCACCGACTTGTCCTGGAGAAGGACGCTGATCAACAACATCATAAATACAAGAAGTGGTGTTATCAACCCCCCAAATATTTTCTAACGAAATATTGTTATTACCATTACCCTGCCGAATCACTCTAGCGTCCTTTGGTTCAGTTGCATTTGTCTTCCGTTTTTTCTTTGGTATTCCATCTGCTTTCTTTGAAGGCTTTCTTTTTGGTGGCATGATTGTAACAGGTAATCACAGGTAAATAAGCTTTTAAGTTAAAAATGTCCGACCCACAATAATATAATCAAATATTTGATCATCAAATAAACTATTTGATTTATATACAAACAAACTATTTACAGACAAATTCGTTTACACTGTGTTAAACTTTGAAAACGCTTCCTCAGAATAAAGACAGTGCGCATGTCCATTACATTATATACATACAGCTACAAGCAACAGTTATTTCCTATTATTAATACTACGCTAGTAGAATCACTCAAATAAATCGGTTTAATATATATTTTGAATCTATTAAACCGTATTAATTATTCACAAACCACGTCTCGACTGGGAAAAATGGCGGTGTCCTCTAAATTGATTGAAAAATAGTCCACCTTGGTCAGGCTGTCTCGTGTAAGAATTCCAACTATTTCTTTGTATGATCATTGTCAACATTTGTTGTTATTTTTTGTCAATGCGATATTGGGTTATTATACTCATCATAACAATAGAAAATGGAATTTGAACCATATGTGTTAGAACTTATATTTTCATGCGCACCACTCCATTACTTGAAGTATGCAAAAAGGCCAAAAATAGGTTACTTGAAAACCACATGGCTATTTATAGTTACTGAATTTTTCGAAAACAATATATATATATATATATATATATATTATTAAAGGGATGAATTAGAATAGGGATAACTGTCTTGTAATTTTTGATTTGCAGACGTATATCGGTAGGTTTTACTGTCGCAATAACGTTTTATTGGCGACGCTAACAGTTATTCCTTAAACATACCATATATATATCCATTAGAAATTTCAGATCGAATTCTTATATTTGGTTGGAAATGATTCAAATTTTGAAATATCAGATCACGCTTCTGGAATTTCAAACTAAACGGGTAATTTATAATTTTTAACATAAAAACTCTAATTATTTTTCTTGCACGGTAATTGTTACTACACTGGTGATAGGGATCCAAGAGATAACTAATACCCCCGCCATCCTCTCAGGAAACCGCCCGCAGATATATACAGGTACATACATAAATTGGACGAATAAGAATTAGCTTTTTACTGTTATTTTGAAGTTTTACCCATTTCCAGACAGTAACACAAATTTTATGGGTAAAAGGAACCTTTCTTACTTGACCAAAAGCATTATATAAATATAAATATATATTTGTGTGTATAAATATGAAATCAATTTGCAGACTGGGCAAAACTTCAAAACAGAAAAAGGGTAAAACTCCACAACAATAAACGAAAAATCTTCAAAAATTGCAAGGAACCTTTCTGAACATTAGCTTTCTCTATGAATATGAAATCAACTGGCCGACTGGTTCTGAAATTATCGGCCGGAAATGGGTAAAACTTCCGAATAACTGGAAAAGGACCATAACACTAGAACTATAAATGAGAAATCTTCCGATATCGAAAAGAATCTTTCTTTCGTGACCATTAGCTTTGCACATAAATATGAAATCGATTGGCACACTGGTGCTGGAGTTATCGTCCAGAAATGGGTAAATATTCAAAATAACAGAAAAAGGGCATAAGTCTTGAACGATAAATTGGAAATTTTCCAAAATCTAAAGGAATCTTTCTTTTCTAACCAAAAGCACTGCATATATCTAAGAAATCATTTGGTTGAAGACTTTTGTGTTATCATCCGGATACCTAATATTTCGGACTGACGGAAGGACGGACTTACATCGGGATCACTATACAATCCCCTCTTTGAGGCGGGGGTATAATTATAGACGTAGATTTTCTTACAACAAAACTTTTATCGGATCAATACGTATCGAAATGCTGTAACCAAAAATTTGAACCCACACGACAACAAATATCAACAAATTGATACAATATTTACACGAATTTAGAATTATGGATTTTTTTAGTTTTAGCTACCCACCTTCCATCATAAATTACGCCCCTCAATATTGTTAAAAGTAATCATTGTACTAAGATAACATGCATGTGCTAAAAGAAATCTTAATTAGAAACAGAAAAATAGGAGAAGAAAATACAACTTGTATTCATCCGAAATTAGAGCTAGTATTGCAGAATTGTCATTTGCAAAAACTGTAAGAATTTTAGTGCCTCTTTGGATCAAAATGGGGACGAAATCATAGGTCAACTTCAGTTGAAATTCATATTTACGGAAAAGGAATAAAACTTAATAGTTGGAAATAAAGCCACCAACAAAAAAGAATCTCGCGACAACTCATGTTGGGAAAGTATGATAAAGACGGTGTAAGTTTATGTCAAAATACTCAAACAATCTGGCATATTCATCAGTAAATCTATTTGTTTGGCTGTGTAAAGGAGAGTCTTGATTCATATAGACATAATGTAAAGACCTTAGTAACCAATGCCCCGTGTCATGCCAGGCGTGGCACGTTAAAAAACTTGTCCTGCAAATTGATATTAGAGCACATTTAAGGTCAAAATTCCCGCCACTTCACCTATGGCTATTGACGTTTCGATATAAGTGAAATGTTGTTAACTCGGACGAAAAACCTCAAAAAATCAAATCTACTGGAAAACGGAGAACCTATTGCACTTTGTACACTTTGTGTTACAGCATTGATGAGAAGACTGGCCACTAAAAAAGTAACTAAAACTGGTGTGTGCCGAGTGATTTCTAATAACGGAGGTTGTAAAAAACACGTTATACCGTTATTTCAGATGAAATATAAACTAGGGCATGACCGGTATGACTACTTATTATCACTAAGAATCCCTGCATCACTCGCTGGTGAAGTACTACCCCCAAAACTACGGTATAAGTAGAACTGACCAGTGCTCTCTTATATACATTTTTTAAAAGAGGATACGCAATAGGTAAGGGCGAATGTTAACTATTATCAACAACTGGGAAAAAGAGAGTCTACAACTTCTTCGTCAAACATTTTAACACTAAAGGATTTTTTCGCAATTATACAATAATATAACTTTTTTTATTTCAGATGTATCGATAAGGTAATTTTAACATTTGTATACAGCAACACGGGATGAATCGAATCTGCCACTTATATTAAAGAGTAAATTATTGTAATTTTCGGTGTATACAAAATTCATCGCTCTGAATCGTGCCTTAAACCAGCTAATGGGTATGTTTATGTAACCTTACTTTACTGACCAATTTAGCCTTTAGATCAGAAAATAGATAAGGCATTTAAGAATAATTTCTATCCTGGTTTGCAGACCAAGTTGTCACTTTCTTGAAAATTATGACAGTAGGAGTTTTCAAATCCGGATACAGTGTTAAGTTTTTCAGTTAAACAAACTTTAATTAAATTTTTGGCACCACTTTGATTCAAATACAGAAAATATCATTATCAAGGCATTCATACATCACGCAGTAGTAATATGTAGAATGCAACTTCCGAAAAACGGCTCCGTGTGGGACCGGGGAATTTGGACTGCACAATATCAGAAAAATTAACATGTCAACATCTATTTGATAGCATGGACAATGGACGTCACATGAGCGGTCGGCAGTGGATAGTGCTCTCATACAAAACACGATAAATTACTTAAAACACTATATGCTGTATATAAATTTCATGTCAGCAGCTGCGTAAAGGTACCAGGAATTCACCGATGAACCAAATTACTCCAGAAAAGCCTCCAAAAAAGAAGCAACGAAAGAAGAGTAAAGGCAGTACAGGTGTTGGTAGTCAGAAAATGGCGGCAAGTGACAATGTAAACAATGCAAGTGTACCGAACAACACAATGACAAACAATACTAACAATGTCAATGAACATTTAAATATGCATTACATGGGAATGGTGCAATATCCAAATGTCAGTATGTACCCTAATGCTAATTTAAACCAATTTCAACACTCGCCACAAGGACAAATGACGAATGTGTATGCACCTCCCCCGGCCTCGCCTATTCAACAGGCATGCCCCCCTCCATGGGCGAATGATTTATTAGGCAAAATTGAATCTCTAACTGAGAGAGTAATGTCATTAGATACTAAAGCTGGTAAATTAGACTCCATAGACAGTAGAATAGCTTCTTTAGATTTAAAAATTGATGGTGTTACAAAGGAAGTGTCTACTTTGAGACAAAGGGTTGACTGTATGGAGGAAAGTTCTCAGTTCATTAGCGAATCATTTGAAGACTTCAAAGTGCAATTACAAGGTTCAAAAAGTGAAATAGTGTCCCTAAAAAAAGATCTAGTAAATAAAAGTGAAGTTTTGTCTTTGAAAAATGAAATAACAAGCCTAAATGAACAGAAAGATCAGTTATCAGAGATGATGCTTGATATGCAGGCTAGATCAATGAGAGAAAACCTCTTATTTTTTGGCATTCCAGAAACACAAAATGAAGATTGTAAAAAGTTAGTGCTCGAGTTCTGTAATGATAAGCTCAAAGTTGAAAATGTTGAGGACTTTGAATTGGACAGGGCACACAGAATTGGTAAACATCTACAAGGAAAACACAGACCAATAGTCGTGAAATTTAATAAATACAACCAAAGAGAGTACATAAGAAAAAGAGGTCCCGAACTTCAAGGAACACAATATGCTGTTGAGAAACAGTTTCCAAAAATTATCCAGGAGAGGCGAAAAGTTCTTCTTCCCCATCTAAAACAAGCTAGGAAAGATGGCAAGGATGCATACTCAAACATGGACAAATTATACATTGAGGGTCAACTGTTTAAAGAAAGTGATGTTTTACAGCAACAACCTCTAAATAGGAGATACTCTCAGAAAAATCACCAGGCTGGACGTGGACACGGTGGATTGAGAGGTACACGAGGACGTGGACACGGTGGATTGAGAGGTACACGAGGAGCAATCAGAGGACGAGAATCACACAATGGAGGTAAAGTGGAAACAAAGGATAGATTCGCAACATTGAGATCAGATAATAGTGAGGACATGGATACTACATTTGTGACAGAGAGTGACAATAACATTATACATAACGAAAAGTCAAAAACCAAGTCTACAGGCAGAAAAAACAGTGTTAGTGGTACTACAGGATCACCTGCATAGGATGGACAGGAGAGTGTTCAGCATGGTGCCTTAGCTACAGATTGCTTCAAAATCTTATCATGGAATGTCAATGGTGGTTTCCATGAAAAAATTAAAAATAACTCATTTGTAAATTACTTATGTACATATGATTTGGTTTTTATTTCAGAATGTTGATTAGATAAGGAGTGTGATATTGAAATAAGTGACTATAAGTGTAATTGTTTCCCCTTAACTCGTTCTAAGCATACCCAAGGTGGAGGTATGTTTGTTATGTACAATAATGCTTTTTCTAATTTCATTAGTGTTGAACAAGTTCTATTTGACACTATTGTTGTATTACGTGTAGATAAATCAATGTTTGATAATAATGTTGATTTATATATAATATGTGTTTATATTCCACAGGCAAAGTCAAACTTCTACAAATACTATGATTGTGATATCATTTATGAACTTCAAAATATTATCGAAAATCTCCAGTCTAAAGGACAAATCATAATTATTGGTGACTTAAACAGTAGAACCGGTAATAAACCAGATTACATTGCTTCAGATAGTTTACATGGCAGTCTACAACAACACGTGTCATGTTTGTTTACATATGTAAATGATGTTCCACTGAGTGAGAGAAGAAATCCGGACAAAGCTATTAACCCGTATGGAAATAAACTATTAAATTTGTGCAAATCCTCCGGTTTACGTATTTTAAACGGTCGACATTCGGACGGAATGGATAGTGACTATACATACAACGGTCCAAGAGGTTGTAGTGTTATTGACTATTTAATAACAAATCAAGAAATGTTCAGTTTGGTTAAACAGTTTATTGTTGGCGACTTCCTTACATTCAGTGACCACGCCCCGTTACACATGGTTCTCTGCTGTCGATTGGACAAACAACGAGTTCACGGCCGTGACCCTAGCGATTCAGGTGAACCTCATTATAATATCCGATGGACAGAAGAAAATATTGACATTTGTCGCGTCTCGTTAATGAACGCACTCAATGAGCTCACCGACAACGATGAAAGCTTCGATTTCTCTACTCAATCTAAAATGGACTCAAGTGTTAAAAAGTTTTGTGATATTTTACAAATTACTCTAGAGCCATCTTGCATAAAATTAAATGTACCCAGGCAGTCACGCTCTAATAAACGGGTAGAAGACGATAAACCATGGTTTAATGACCAGTGTATACAGCTATATCGGCGATATAAATCTTCATTGTATGCATTCAACCGTAACAAATGTGCGGAGAATCACGAACAATTACTTTCTGATAAAAATGCGTACAAATCTCTTGAAAATAAACTGAAACGTTCTTACCTCCGTCAAGAAGGAAACATGCTAGACAGTCTTCGCTACTCCAATCCTAAACAATTCTTCTCCAAATTTTCGAAGAAAAAAAGTCATAAAAACTTAGAAATTTCACTTGACACGTTTACACAACATTTCCATCAGGTTTATAGTGACAATAATGAATACCGTAGCGACGCGGGTACAACTTCGAACCCGGATTTGAAACCTGTTTTTGATGAACTTGACGTGGATATCACATCAGAAGAAGTAGATTCGGCAATATCATCATTAAAACGTAATAAATCACATGGTAGTGATTACATTTTAAATGAATTTTTCATAGTGTTTAAAGATATCTTGATGCCTTATATTTTATTATTATTCAATAACATCTTGAATTCGGGTTTTTTCCCTAAATCTTGGTCTTCTGCTATTATTATCCCAATTTTTAAAAAAGGATCAACTGACGATCCAAACAATTATCGTGGTATTAGTCTTGTAAGTAATTTTTGTAAACTTTTTACTACTGTGTTAAATAATAGGTTACTTCACTGGTGTGAAGATAATAATATTTTAACCGATTCCCAGTTTGGTTTTCCCCCTCGATTGGGTACTAGAGACGCAATATTTGCTCTACACTCAATCATTGTTAAATCTTTAACAAATAAAAAAAGGTTGTATTGTTGCTTTGTCGACTTTACCAAGGCGTTTGACAGTGTCGACAGAAAATATTTATTTTTTAAACTTGCAAAATGTGGTATAACTGGCAAACTTTTAAGTATTATTAGATCAATGTATGACGAAGTTAAAGTATGTGTCTCACTTAACGGATTTAATTCCGAGTACTTCTGTAGTAATATGGGTTTGATGCAGGGTGAAGTACTTTCACCATTACTATTTTCATTTTATTTAAACGATTGTGAAATGGATTTTATATCCAAAACTGTAGATCATTATGAATTGTACGAACTGACATTGTTTTTATTAATGTATGCTGACGACATGGTTTTATTCTCAGAGTCTGTCGAAGGTCTACAGAATTTGTTACATGCTTTGCATGATTATTCCAACACATGGCATCTTAACGTTAACATAAATAAAACAAAAATTGTGGTTTTTAGAAATGGTGGTAAAGTGAACAACTCTGAAAGTTGGACATATTGTAATAACATATTAGAAATTGTTGATCGTTTTAATTATCTTGGTTTTGTTTTAAACTTTAATGGTAAATTTAATGTTTCACAACAACAACTAGCTACACAGGGTAGAAAAGCATTGTATAATTTAAAGTACAAAACTAAATCATTATTTTTAAATACTCATACTTTATTGTCTTTATTTGATACCTATGTGTCTAGTATATTATTATATGCATGTGAAGTGTGGGGCTCTCATAGTGCCTATGATATTGAAAAAGTTCATCTAGATTTTTGTAAATCCATGCTGGGTGTTAAATCAACTACAAAAAATTCTGTTATTTATTTTGAACTTGGTAGATACCCACTGGTTTTAGTTCGTAAAATAAGAATGTTTGCATATTGGTTTAAACTGTTACAGACAAATAATTGTATTTTGAAATCTGCTTATATTTATTTATTACAATTGTGTGACAAATACCCAAACAATAAGTCAATTTTCACAAATGTTATCAAGCATGAGCTGGACTCTTTAGGTTTAAGTTTTTTATGGTTTAATCAACACAGCATTAGTGAAGATTTGTATATTTCTGTCATCAGACATCGTTTACAAGACTGCTGTAAGCAGTCTCTCCTAGCTGAAATAAATAATTCGTCCAAATGCATTATATATAAATATTTAATTGATCATTTTACTCTACAGTACTACTTAACCAAACCAATTACTACTCGTTTTAAAAAATATATCAGCAAAATCAGGTTGTCTTCGCACTGCTTAGCAATTGAAACAGGTCGTTATAATAATGTATCAAGAAGTAACAGGTGTTGTCCTTTTTGTATTGATGAAGTTGAAGATGAATTTCATTTTGTATTAATATGTCAAAAATATGTATGTCTTAGAAATAAGTTTATCAAACCATACTACTGGCGTAGGCCTTCCATGTTTAAATTTATAGAATTATTACGTGTTAACAACGTCAAACAACTGTCAAATTTAGGGAAATATTTGTCTCATGCATTCAAATTAAGAGCTGTTATATGAGGTCTCATTTAATTTATCTCTTGGACATCTCTCCGTATATTTCTACAGTCCCGTTCTATTTTTCTACTTGCGTATTAATCATTCGGTATTATTATTGTACCACTGTATTGTTATTATTATTATTATTATTATTATTATTGTTATTATTGTACCACTGCCTATCTGTATGTACTCATGTATTTCATCATTATTATTATTTATATATCCTATAAGTTGTAAAACTTACGGAATAAAGTTTATTATTATTATCTAACATGTAATAGCTGCTTGTGTTAATAAGCTACATGGGGTACAGTTTCCGGATGAAATGATTTTTATTCCAGAAAATATAGTTTTTACGAAGTCTATACACTATTTACATCATGACCTTGATTTTGGTTAATATAGTTTTGGAACTTTAGATTCATTAATTTTTAACCGTTTGGCTTATGTTTAATCTATCAAACTTTTCGGCCCTTAGTGTCACTGATGAGGAACGATTTTCCGAATTGTGCACATATGGCACATCAAAATTTAACAGGTATTTGTGTTATATATTTACATCATATGAAGCAAAAATATTATCTATACCCCTTAAAACGTTAATTACAAGCCGTATTACTATGGACCGGTTTCCGGATCGTGATGACAGGAACTTTTTGATATTTTATCAAAATTGTCAAATTACAATAAATATTTTAACGCTTTATAAAATAAAAAAAACCCTTTCTAAATATTTTTGCATTGTACAAGTGACATGATTGAATAAAGAAAATAAGACAACTAATGACCTTATTCATGAGGGGTTTCTCAATGGTAAAAACTTCGAAGTAAAAAAATCATTGGAAAGATAATAACTGCAATAATTTTGTAATCGAACAATAAAGGAAAGAATTAATATCGATTTATTATTTATACAAGTATACCTGTACAGGTTTTCTGGTCTACCAGTGCAATGATGTTTAAATTACGACTCGTTGGTATTTCATTAATCGGATTAGCGGATATTCATTGATGCGATGAGACTCCTGGCAGCCGGTTTGCGAAAGTGAATTATTAAGAAGTAACGTGATTTGTACTGAACTTGTATCATATTGGTTCCCAATTTAAAAGTCCTGACCTTCATACAATAAGCCACTAACTTGGTTCACTAACTGGCTAAAATGGCCCTGTTTCAAATGTGTTTGAAACTTATACTATCAGATAGTCAAAATATTATATGATTAAAAAAACTAAGAAAAAAAAATTAAAAAAGAAACACTTTGGTTGCCATGGCAACATATCCATGGCTGACCAATAACGTGTTTTTGTTCATTTTAAACGGAAAAGATTGCAAAATGCAGATTCTATCGATTGTTAAAGTGAGGAAAAGTTCAGTAAATAAAACAAAAACGTTCCTTTGCATATTAAGATTGTTTTTACTTATTTAGAAATATATAGCATATCGTTTCAATGGTAACAAAACAAACTATTTTCTAAAAATATTCTTAAAAGTTGACTGAAACTACCTCAGGACAGGAATAAAAAAAATCTAGATGTTCAATTTTACTCATTACCATTTTACCTTTAAATTAAACTTTAAACAATTTATATACAATCTTAAATCATGTAATACTAAAGATACTCAATAAAGGTATCTAGTTTAATTTATTTTAAATTAGCATATCATACATAAAAATAGTTTAACAAACAACTTGAGCAGAAACATTTATAGTGTCTTAAGTGTTCAACATTGTTACCGTTAAAAAATTCAAGTAAAAAATTACAATATTGAAAGACTTCACACACACACACACACACACACACACACACACACACACACACACACACACACACAGATATATATATATCTGAGATATTTTGAACTCCCGCACATTTCGAAATTTCGAAATGACAAAAAAAAACAATCCCCTGCAAAACACCTTCTCTTTATGACCAAAAAATCCCACTTATATTGAACTCGCTTATATTGAATTCCCGGTTATATTGAACAATCTTTTGTTCCCAATAAGAGCAAAATCTTTCACCCGGATATATTGAAGTGGTATTTTGAAGGAAGTGTGATCATTTTAGCCGAAATCATGCTGGTTACCGCCATTGTGTTGAGGCCATATACGGGGTCGCAGTAACTGATTTCAACTCATAATTGAAGGTAATTATCGTACGTAGTGAGAACTATTCAAGGTAAATAAAAATATAATATGTATATACAGTTAGCAGTTTGATTCATCAGGTACAATAATAATAATACCAAGAAGAATAATTAACTAATGTAACAGTTTGTGAAAACATATTTGTTAAATTGTTAGGTATGAATTACTTTGTAATATGTATGTCTTGTCTCTTAGCACTTTATTCTTCAACAGAAATGTTCTCATCCTCCGAATCCGAAGAGTCAACTTGTACTGGAACAGATGCATCATAAAGAAATTGACACCAGTCTGACACACCAACATCAGCATTAATAGAGTATCTACATGTTCCTACATACCACAGTATTGAGGCAACATGAGAACATGTGCTAACTGTTCTAGCCCCAGCCCTACACTTACAATACCAAGAAATGATATTTTCTGAATTGAATTTAATCCAAACTAAGTACGATTTTGAACTGGTATGTCGACTTTGAAGTCTCACTCTAAGTAATCCATCTGACTCCTGAAACAACTGGATTTCACAGCCAGAACCAAGGTATTCTTGAATGTAGTTTTGGCTAAGTTTTAACTGATATGTACCTAATGTCAGTGATCTCAACATAGAATCATTTAAAACAGGAAAATTGATGAACTTTAAATCAGTCACATCGATCCATTTTTTGCCAGCTCTTGTGTCTAATTTATGTTCTTCAACAAACTTTTGTAGTTCATTAATATGGGAAACTTTTTCTAACATCTTTGATGCAATGAACTGGTCGTCATCAGCATCTTTTGTTGCATTTAAAGGTTGCAAATAATTGTTACAGAGTGCACATACAATTCTTACATTATCACCAATGTATGGTATTTGTGTACTTGGCAAGATATTATTAAAATATTTCCACTGCTTAATCCGCGCGTTTGCGGCCTCCACTACCCAACGGACCTGTAAAATATAATTTTAACATATTGCTTTAATTAATATTTGATAATCAAACAAAACCTATCCGGATTTGCACTACTTATGCATACTTTAACTAAACTATGTTCTATCATACTGTCGTCAAAGTCAGTGCCTGTGCGGAATTTTCATAATCAGTAGTCTTAATATGTGTCTTTTATTTTGATCATTTTTCTTCCTGTGATTTAAGGTGCATTTGGTATTGCTTTGTACAAGTTTTTTCAGCTTTATATAGAAAATTCATTATTTAATAGTATTTGTTGAAGGGTTTCAATAGTTAATTTAGATGTTCATAGTGATCGAATGGAATGGTCTCTTAGAATCAAAACATATTCGAACAGAATTTTAAAGTTTTACAAGTTTGCTCACCACATTTTATGATTGGCTGTGAAAAGGATGTGAAATACTATATCTTGCACCCACCAATAATAGACAAAAATATTTAATAAATAAAAATAACATTACAAAAGAACTCTCAAGATAAGTACAATGACAAAATTAGGGCTTTAAGCAGACATGATACACGAATGCAGTGTAAGGTAATAAGTTTATTAGTTCAATTGTCTTATTCAAAAACTGTTTTTCTTAATGTGAAAATGTCCAACAGCATTCTGATACATATACCTATATAAAAAAAGATGACATTTTGGTCCATGTAAATGACCAGCACATAATAATTACCTTCGTTACTAGTCTACTAGCATTGGAATCCTCTGTCTTCATCTGTTTTTCTCCAGTTTGCATAAAAGATGGTATCTCAGTTTTTATGCCAAGATCTTATAAAAAGTCCATTGCATCCCCAAATCCTCTATCAACAACGAAAACATCACTTGGTTGAACCAAACTCTTAATCTCTTCAATGTTTTTATTCAAAATATGTTTAATAATAGAGGCATCATTGTTTTTATAGTCTGCGAAATATGGCCCTAAAACACTCACATAATGCCCTGTTGAAGTAACAATTACCATTAACTTTACTAATGGTCGACCTTTGTACAAACTGTATGACCTTCTCTGAAACAAAAAGTTACTGCTTTTATGAATGTAGATATATGTTCCATCAAGAACTAAAATAGCCTGGTCATTACTTTCAGCTAAAAGACTTTGTGCTAAAACCCTGGTGTGCTTATTTAAGACATCTTCTCTTGATATATGCTGAAATCCAATATTGTTTGGAACAAAATATTTTATCAAAATTCTTCGGACAGAATGTAGAGCCCTAAGAACACTGGATTTAGTTAAGTTGAAAAGTGTTGTTAGATTTTTATTGGATATGCCTGATCTCATTTTAAACAAATATAGACCAAGTGTTGTTTGAGTAGTTCTTGCTGTAGTGTTTTTCAAAAAAGGAACCACATACTTATATAAATCAATAAAGTCATCCTTCTTGATGCCAATCAGATTAATTAGGTCGTCATCATTAAATACATCCAGTTTGTCAAATGACATACGTCGTGACAATGATTCTAGCGCAATTTGTCTAATTCTTAGTAAAAAATCTATAATTGATGATCTGTTTACATGTGTCTCCTCTGTAGTTTTGAGTTGGGAAATGACGCCTTCGTTGAAATCATTAACGGAACTGTTCATATGTGATGGACAGCAGCGACTGTCAGCTGTGACTAAGATAGAGTGTTTAAGGAACACATCAGTTCTTAAATGGTTTGGAATGACAGTTAATTTTGGTCCCGGTTTCTTGGAAATAAAACAATATGCATGGCTTTTAGAGACGCTGGTAAGTTTAAGACACACAGAGGGTGGGCTTTTTGTGTGACTTAATGAAACGTCCGGTATATTAGTTGTTACAGTTGTGTTTGTTTCTGTTTCTCTGTGTCATATATTGGACGGCTACACTTTCCGCATATGTAAGCATCTCTACCACATTCAAGCAAGTATCTTTTGCTTAAAAATTTAGAAATATGCTTATTGACAGGGCGCCGCTGGTGGATTTTCAGACGCTTACTACATAAAACACATTGTACTGATGGCATTCTACAAAGAACAAGTAAGCAATTAAGCCAGCTGTGTTTGAAGTTTTAAAAAACTAATCTGTTATATGTCATAAGACAAGAAAATTCTGTCACACCTTCTTCGACACCGGGTATTTATTTCAGTTAAAATCTGAGTAACAATAAGTAAACTACTTTCCAAACTACTGTGTGTTATTATGCAGTTTTAAGGTCTTTTCAAGAGTTTAAGAGTTTACACAAACAAGGAAGCTGGATTACCTTTTCCATACAAGATATATATGAAGAATATAAAAATGTTTAATATGGTTTATTGCAAAGCCAGAACTGTGTATGTTGCCTCAGTGGCTCAGTGGAAGAGCACCTGTTTCGAGTGCAAGAAGTTTTAGGTTCGAAACCCTGTCGAGTTATACCCGAGATTTTAAAATTTGAGATACTTTATTAGGAGGACAGAGCGTCGACTACCAGGGTTAACCTTGAGAAATACTAGACTTTTCACCAGCTAATTACCTTAAAAATACATTGCCTAAATTGTGAGCTTGTACAAGAGTTGAGTTGAGCAATGGTGTTTAACGTCCCAGTCAAGAATATTTCACTGATATCGAGACGTCGCCAGCTATAGGCAAATGGGCAGAAATTTTGCCTGTACGTTGCACAGATGGCATTATAAAGCAGAGTCCTTTATTGTTCCACGCCTATCGTGACACGGTACCTTGTTTATTTTAGGTTCCCATCCGAAAGAACCGTGACTTTCTTTTCCTAATGCAGAGTGCTTGGCGAAAAAAAAGTCACTTCCCACTTTCAAATCTTGGGTCGAACCAGTCAAGGTTCAAACCCACGACTCCCACTTACGGAGCGAGCACAGAGCATAATACATTCTCGTACACGTGAATTTTTTTCTTAGATTAACCCTTTGAGATTAATAAAACTTCTCCTTATCGTAAAAAGTCGGAAAATGCTGATGCGACATTAAACATAATTACACTTCTAACCACAAATATGTCTGTACATGTGCTAAAGGGTGGTGACATATTTTTTTATGATAAAATGCTTTTAAAGTTCTCCTATCAACATTTTCTTTCAAATAATTTTGAAAAATGATCGATTATTTTGCATATATCAAAATATAATATTCACTGGTATAATTACCAAACACCATTTATTTGTTAATTAAGTTTCGTATATTCCATTTATTATTTATATTTTTAAAAATAAAAAATGAAATTAAACATTAAAAAAATTTATATCTGCGGAGATTTGAACTCACGACATATACTCAGCCGTCAGGTTATCAGTCGGACGCGTACACCACTGCGCCATGGGACTTCAATGACTTCTATTTGATATATTTCATTAATTCTGCCGGAGTATATTTTCAATTTATTATGTGTAAAATGGTCATTTTTTTATTTAATTATTTATTTGGATAATTTATTTATTTATTGTTTTGGCTAAAATGCTTTGCTGACATAAAGAATACCTTTTTACCAACCGATGACTGTGTTACTACGATCGGGTATTGTTTATGTATGCAGACAGCAGTGTGTGTGTGTGTGTGTGTGTGAGAGAGAGAGAGCATTCATTAACTGTATGATAAATAAAAAAACTTTTTTGATATTTTAAATAATAAATTGACTAACAGCTCACATTATAGAACTATCGGCTTTTGCTTACACTCGGGCGTCAGTGATGGTTGCTTGGGCATAAATGAAGCTCAAATATTGAATGACGACAAGAGATTTCTTGGATATTGAGAAAACGTGTATTGTTAAAAACAACTAGGTTTAGTCGTTAATACTTACATATTTTCATAATCAGGACATTATAGTATGTAAGCTATCGCTTCCTTAAAACTGGTAAATGTCATCTTCTCTGCTGGTTGCCTTCCGGGATGCCGTAACCATGGGAGCAGCGACAGCACATACCGAGTTCTGTCCCATGGTTTATATTGGAATTGGGCTCATTCATATACCACGTGATTTGTACCCCATAACGTTTGTGCGGAGCACTTTAGAAAATATTCACGTTACAAATTCCGAATTTTACGGGAAAACGCCAACTTACACGATTCCATATCCAATGGAAATAAAAGTTACGCACAAACGTCATGGGGTATCACGTGGTATGTGAATGAGTCCCATTCCCAAAATGTTCGATTTTATTGATCGAAATTTTGGAACTTAATTATTAGTACGGTTTAAAACGACGAAATTAGAACTAAAAATCATTTTCATTAAGTCTTTTTCTGCATTTGATAAGGAAGGTATATTTCAACTGTCCTTTTGAAGAAATAATTAAGCACCCGGATGTTGCAACATATTTTAAAGTCTTAATTCAAAACTTTAAATAAAACATGAAGGCACACACCCGACACTTTTATATATAAATATTGATATTTTTTAGGATTATATAAAGTTTGAAGGTGTCGGGTGAGTGCCTTCATATTTTTTCTGCCAATAAACCGATCAAATTATTACTAAAACATAGGCATTTTAGTAAACACCCGGTAGTTGTGGACCGATTCCTTGAATATTTGAAAACTGAATATTATTATTTTTATTATTTTTTAAAAGATCAATGATAACACTTCAAAAAAATACTGTTACTTAAATATAATGCTTTATTTCAAAATCCTCAAATTCACAGGGCCGATTATGCCAGTTACCGAATTATGTCCAAATTTATATTTGTATATAGTATCCTAGAGTTAACAAAGCCAAAAGTTTTTTTTTGTTTATAAATGAATCAGTTAGTTGATGGAATGTATGGTAACAATCACAATTTTTATTTGCACATATCTACAAAAATATTTTCTTCAAGGTTCCAAAATTTTAAAACATACCTTACTAAAGATCGTTTACTGCAATTTAATCGACCTCTTTATTGGCCTGTAAATTTTGTCTACTTGTAAATAGTTTTTAATTAAGTTTGAACCAGAAAATATACTAACAGCCAGTGCTAAAAGAAGTTATATAATCTGCTAAACAATCTGTAAATCCAAAAGTAATTCCACCAGAATTGTTTGTTTACTAAAAGCAAGGCATATTATACTTATTCGCAAGTGCTCAGAATTCTATCATTTTAACCCATTATGAGCAAAACTGTAATTGTCATGTAGCAAAACTTTTAGCTGTTAAATTTTTTAAACTTATTTAAAACTAAGGTTTGTTACCTCATGCAAAACATCCCTTTCGCTTGATATTAATTCATATAATTTTGTAACTTTTAAATATTTTGCTTACCAATTTTATTCATAAACTTTTTCGGTCCCTAGTGTGACTGTTGTGGAATGAATTTGCGAACTATGCAAATATTGCACATCAAAAATTACCAGGTAATTTGTTAAATGTTCACATCTGTCTTGGATCTCCCACTTTCTATCAGGCTGGTTGTTAGTTTGTGACGCAGTTTTTCAACCTTTTTTGATTAGATATTTGAGACGGAGCTTCTCCGTCATTGGCCGTCGACCTGTGAAATTCCGATTAGTTTAATTGTCGTTCATTAATATATACTTTATTATCAACAAAATTAGTTCTTTGATTTTTACATTTTGCAACAACCTTCAGTTTCCAATTATCACTTAAAAGTGACGTCCGCCTCAGTTTTCAGGAAGTGAAGATGTTAATATGAATTTTTTTTTCTTTTGCTTGTACAAATATTCGCATTTGTCAGTATGGAGATAAAAATCACATTCATGCATTAGTTTTTACTAGTTTTTAGAAACCGGCAAATTTCACGATTAATAAAGTATAAAGTTTTAAAAACTTGGAAATAAAAGACGAACCTATTATCATTCTTTAAAAAATATAGGCACAGATATTTAAATATTCAGAATTTGGAGAACAATGAGTGTATACTAAATGATCAAACATTCTGTCGATGTAAAATCATTAATGTGTCCTAGCAATTTCATAGAATGCCTCAATCCATGACCTTGCAAGAATAAATAGAATAATATTCCTTTAAACTTTTAACCGTTTAAGACTACTTCAAGATAAAAACATATAAGACTTTGTAATTCTTTATTTGGTCAAAAAAGTTATCTAAATTTTTAAATACTCGTATCTATGGACCAATTGAACAATAAATAAAAAAGGTTCATTTGGTAGTACAATGACTAGAACAATAAACCTTTACTCTAATGTCCGATTAATTCGATAATTGTATAATCAGTTGTCCAGATTTTTTGTCATGTCTTGTTTAGCCGTTTAAATCTGCATTAAGTTTTCCTAGTAAAAAATTAAAACGGTGCTGATCTACTTAATGATCCTTATAAACAACATTACATTTAGTTCAACGATAAAAGTTCGAATAAATATTGAAATAGCAGTAATTTTCCAAAACGATGAGATACGATAAATTAAACAGAATTTCATTAAATTTGTCATTTGTGACCTTGTAAGGGATAAATAACGCCATTGCAAAACATTTGGATATCAATGACGGACAATTAATGCAATTCGCCAGGTTTCCCCTTTGATTCAATTGATTCTATGTACATCAGTGTGCATGCTCCAAATTTAATAAAGACCATTAAATAAGTGACCAACTTTTAGACGATTTCTTTTATTTACAGCTAGTAGGCATGGATTTTAAGAAAATGAATCTCACGGAACGTGATTAGACATTATCAATTTCAAAAAAACAAAAAAAATTAAAAAACTTAATGCAGCTTTAAACATTTATTGTATTATATTAAAATATTTATTGTATTATATTTAAAAATTTATTGAATTATAACGAAAAATTGATTGTATTATATCTTAACATTTATTGTATTATATTTATACATTTATTTATTATATCATAACATTCATTGTATTATATCTAAACATTAATTTATTATAAACATTTATTGTATTATCTCATGCTGCACTGACTGTTGTCAAGTTCATGTTTTTGTTAGTTACAAGCTTTTTGTTGGACATACTAGAAATAAAACATAAAAATCGTTGATTTACTTTTGATATTTTGTTGCTGTAATTGGCGTTATTTAATTGTGACTATACAGGTGATTTAAATGTTTAAAATATTAAGGATAACTTGATTTTGTCAGAAATATTTCCTAATATGTGGTTGCACTCATCCAAATAATTTTCAGAATTTGTACTTGCTGTTAGCAACAATAGTAAAGGACACACAAAAAAGTCAAAGAAACAGAAACGAAAGCAAGATAAATACACATTTTTACTAATGACATATATTTCCTAATCAGAAAATAAGTTTTAAAGCTGCATTAAGTTTTCCAAAGAAAAAATTAAAACGGTGCTAATCTAATGACTGATGTTCCTAATGAACAATGTTACATTTGGTTCAGCGATAAAAGCTCGAATAAATACAGAAATTACAGTATTTACCCAGCGAGATGCAGCATTTCGGATGTAATATTAGAACATGGCTACGTCATCAAAACCCGGGTCATTCAAACACAACTTTCAAAATGTTGAAATACGATAAATTAAACACAGAACTTCGTTGAATTTGTCATTTGTGACTTAGTAAGGGATAAATAACACCAGTTCAAATACATCTGGATATTAATTAAGGACAATTAATGCAATCTTTCATGTTTCACTTTCGATTCTAGGCTTTTCCCTACATCCGTGCGCATGCTCCAAGCTCATAATTATCATCGTAGAACTCTGACCAACCGGTCAGAGGATTCCGTTTATTTACAGCTAAAAGAAATGAAATTTTAGAAAATGAATATCACGGATCGTGGTTAGAAGATATCTACTTTTAAAAAAATATATTTTTAGAAAATCAAAAAAAAAAAAATCAGAAAATTGGTAAACTTAATGCAGCTTTAAAGAGCAATGATATCCTTATACACTTAAGATGTACACGTATATAAATGTTTTAATATATTGTCGATTTAAGTTTTTTCAAGTCTACAAACCACAATGAATCAATAATTAATTCAGGAAAAATGTTATTAATTGTTTTTGGTAGTTTTTGTGAATTATATTTTACATTTGGCAATACAATAGTACAATAGTACAATAGTACAATTTGTATACAGATGACGAATAAATAAAGTGTCTGTGTTTTTATGTTTGTGTGTACTAATTTACTGCAACTATGTTCTTATTTTTATACTGTTTCGTTTATTATTTCCTGCTTAATCATTCTTAACTTTTAAAAAACCAGATCAAACGTGTTATATATATCTATATTTCTTCAAATACCTTTTTAAAAATTATTAATCAAACTGTTTTTCTTTTGCTCTATAAACGATTTTAAAATGAATGACTAAGATTATCTCAATCTGTATTGTTATCGGTTTTGTTATGAAAAAACACACAAATTTAGAAAACTATTTTTCGAACTAATATTTTTGTCTGATTGATTGTAAAATGTAATTTTTATAAAATATTAAATGTCTTTATACGGTCCACTGATTGTAAAGTACGTGGAACGGTACATTACCCTTTCAAAGTGCAAAAATCATCTTTATTGACATTTGGTTATCATCTTTATTGACATTTGTTTTAGTAGTCCAATTTCAGAGATTTTAAATTTGTGCAAGCAAGAATTTAACTTGGCTTGTTCGATTGCTTTAATAATTATTAATTAATTATTTTTATTTACATAAAGCGTTTTAGACTTATCAAGATGCAAAATGAGAGGGAATGACTAAGGCTGTCAAATATCGGAATATCCGAAACAATATATATATATATATATATATATATATATATATATATATATATATATATATATATATATATATATAAAATTTTAATGCCACAACAGGAATTTTTGCTTCTTTTGACTTTTCTTTTACGATACAGACAAATTAAAATTCATAACAGGTTGTATTATCTATCACCATCCATCAAAACACAATTTGCATAATAAATCTACTACATGTATATTTTAGTGACTATAAATACTTTCATACTTATAATAATTCTGGCAGATTGACAGTAGTGATATTCAGAGAAATCAGGTAAATGTTTTACTGTATAATAATATGTTTTAACAAAAATACTCGGTTAATTTTGGTGTGCCATATCAGAACATTTTTAAAATTTTAAAATTGATTCCTCATAAAATCAATTTATTTAAAATCGTTTTTATTGATTTAACAAATATTTTCAGGTTTTATTGATTTTTGTTTTGTTTTTTTTTTTTAATTTTCAAATATAAAGTTTTATAATTAAAATATAAGTTTTAATCTTCGAAAATTTAATTTAATTGAGGTTATAGATACTTTTTTTGCTTTTAATTTTATTAGATTTCTTCTGTAATTAGATTCTTAATAAGACTTATATTAGCTATATTTTTATAAAATTCAATTTTTAAAAAATATATTGTTGTATATTATCTGTGTTAGGTTAAGAACACAATAGCAGTTTGAAATTTTAATTTAAATAAATGTTTCCTACAAGTTTCTTGTTTCTTATCTCTATTATGCCATGGATTTTATTGCTGTTGTCCGGATCTTTTTCGGCTAAAAATTATTTTTGTTACAGAATCATGGGATTGAAAACTCTATGTCTGTTTGCTTTGATATCAGTAGTAGCTGCCGGTAAGACTTCATAATGCAAATTTCTTTAAATAGTGTTTCGAGTTATGTAAAGCTTACAAAATATTGTCATTTGTTTCGTATGACGCTATTGACTTTCATTTTCTCAATAGAATTAAGAGATATCACATTCACAGGTGGTAAAGTTTTAAAGTGTTTGAAATACGCAAGATATCGAAAAAAATTTTAAAAGTATCTATAACATTTTGAAGTTATTATCATGGAGTACAATAGATACATTATTAAATAAAGTATGCAGGTGTTCAGGTATTAAAAAATATTCAAACAGGGTTTATCTTCTTTACCTAATCACTTGCAAAGAAAGAATAAGAACTTCACTTAATGGTAAAATTATTTGGAAATTTCCTTGAAGCATAAGCCGAAGACCTTATATTTCGAATGCTTTAAAAAAAATTGTTTCTGACTAAAATTAGATGAACCCTTTACTGCCTGCGGCATAAGATAAGTTCTCTTGTATATGTTTTGTAATAATGCATTTTACAGAATATGGACGACCAAAATGCCCACATGGATATTTTCGTCTAAAAGTTGGTAATAAGCGTTATTACAGAAACACAAATAACTGCTATAGATTCAGCACTGAAAGAACCACATGGCATGTTGCTAGGGTGAGATTTTATAACAGACATGAAATTAAGATGATTTATTAAGTCTCCCACCCCACGAAAAAAGGGGAGAATTATTGGTTGTGTAATGTTTCTTATTAATACTATTATTATTCATTTATTTCTATTCATGTTGTTTATTTATTTATTTTTGCTCGATTTGAAGCAACTAAAACAATTATTTCAAAAAAGTAGATTTTATAAAAAGCTAAAAAGAAGCGAAATACAACAAAATTGAAATTAGAAAAAGGAAAAATATGTATTAAGGCCACCAATTATAAAAAACCTACTTTAAAGACATTCGATATAATAATACTTACATATTTAAACTGCTATTTCAATCATATTTAATCCTCGCTAAACATTAAATATTATCTCCATCAGAAACAAGATGTCAATGATAACTATAAAAATTTTATTTGAACGCGTGTTTGTTGTTTTTTCAGCTAAAATGTCAGGAACAAGGTGGATTTTTAGCTATCATTCAAAACCAAGAGGAGAGTGATGCAATCACTTCTTATTTAAAGAAAACACTTCCAAAACAATGTAAGTAAATTAGTGACCGACTTGGTAAAAAAGTAAAGTAAATCAGATAGACCGTCTGTTAATTTACATTACTATTTGTAATTCAAATAATTTATGAACTATGTTCAAATTTAACTAAAAATAACCCATAAATATATTTCTAAATAGGGAAAGTGGTTACAAAATTTACGACTTTAAAATTTATTTTGTGTTTTCTAAAATTTGTTTCAAACATCCAAATAAAGTCTTATACATCGTTGAGTTGAATGTTTCATTAAATGCAAGATGATTCATTACACAATAATGTCTAATAATTTTTTTTTCATATTTGGTTAGTGATTATAACCATACGTGCAACACAAAAAATGTATGGCCATAATTATTCCTTTATATTTGTTTTTGCTGTTTCTTTTTTAACGATTATTTTCAATGTATTTGATTAAACCACATAAATTATGTCGGAGCATTAATATATAAAAGTATTTAAGCTATTTTGTCTTAAATCGGAAAGTCTATGATAGTTGCAAAATTAAATGAATTTTTCAATATTATCAGTATCTAATTTTAGATTTTGCATTATAAAGTGGCATGCCTTTTATCTAGAACACAATGCGCAAGTACATGTAGAAAAATGTAGAGAATGTAACAAATTTTAAATGTTATCTTTAAAACTTAGTTCAGTTAAAGGCAAGCATCCGTAAATATTGATTTATCTTTAGTGTACATATATTTGTTTATTTCAGTTCAAGATGGCGACCATGACTTTTGGATCTCGGTAAATGATATTTCAAGGGAAGGTTATTATAGAATTGACACAACTAACGACCTCGTCACCACACCAACCAACAGAACTGTGTCATTTCAGAACTGGGAACCCGATGAGCCTAATTCAAGTGGACCACCTACATCTAGACCCGAGGACGCAGACTGTGTTCGTTTAAATAACGATGATACAGAAACTGACCTAGAGTGGGGATGGGCAGACTGGGATTGTAATGAAACATTCTTTTACCTATGTGAGGCTAAACCAGTAAGTTTTATGCAATATCAAATATAAATAAACCAGTTATTTATCCGCCTTTTAAATATGACAATATGACTATATCAACAGGTTCATTTAAGATCGCCTTTTCTACATAAACGCAATTATTGAACTATTACTGGCGTGAAAAGACCATCATTTCTACAAGATATAATTCGATTACATGTCTCAATGAAAATTTTTGTATGTTCAAAAAATTTAAACAAACAATATCCACAACTAAAAAATTCCAATGCTCCAGTATACATTATAGGTAACCCATGATATATGCCAAAAACTGTATGATAACACCCGCAAATCCCGTAAAAAGTCGGGAAAATATTAAGTAAAATAATTCAATAAACATGGTGTAAATCTAGGTCACAAAGTGGTTTCCTTCCAAACCACACATTCGAATAATCGTGAACATGCATTGAGACAGTAAAAAAAATTATTTATCTGAAACGATAAAAGAACGATTTGAAAATGATTCATGATGACCAAAAGTAATATCTAGATAAAATTCTCAACATTTCTGGTCCTATCAAGGCAGTATGCATCTTCAATGTGCATAACTGCAGTGTATAGAAAAATAACAAGGCGCTTATTTAAGAGATTTGTATGTATTTTCAGGGAGTACCTTTCAGATGCAACACAGAATAATATTAAACTCTAGGCTGGAGACTTTAGAACACTGTTTATTCAAATGATGTAAATCAGACCGGAAAGAAAAATTGTAAAATAAACACAAATAATATCCATTTAAAGGAATATACTAGTTCAAATTTTATATAATTATTAATAATAATCCTTTCGTCACGACATGTGTGGCGTAAATAAAATTACGTTAATAAAAACGCATTATGTTTCAAATGTGTGGTTTTTTTTCTCATTTGTTTATCTATTTAATAGGTGTAAATTAGTCAACGCACATATCGACATTTTATTGTTATCAAATGAACAAGCATAACAGTTTGGTTCATTAAAACAGAAAGAAGTAGTTAATGTTTTAGAGCTTTTTTCTGGAAACCTTCAAACCTCCAAAGTATAAATATAAGTAAAACATAGAAAGTCTGCGCTTACCGACCTACCCATTTGGATTCTACATACTTTTGTATTTTGTTTTTTTTTTCTGTCCAATCATTGAACGAGATAATTTCTTGAGTGCGTGGACCACACTAGCAGCAGACCGAACAGATTATACTCTGCTCATGTTAAACTGATTTATATACAAGTCACACAACCTATTCTCAAAAAAAAAACCGAAGGATTTCTATTTCTCTTAAAGAAATGGAGTTTCAATTTTTTCTACTATGAGGTAATGGAGAATATGAGAATGGCAAAAATTTAACATGAAGTGCTTTGTCATTTCCATGCTCTCCATATCCTCACGATAAAAAAGGCAAAATTCCATTCCGTATATTTACAATTCTTCAAAGACAGGAAAACCTCAAGGTGTTTTGTCAGGATGACATTTAAATACCTTGCGTACCTACTTCTGGTGGTTGGAAAAATCATTTTGTTGGAACAGCATGGGCTTTAAAAGACATGAAGCTCTGCCATCCTAATCAATCATCTCCGATATGACAGGCGTGAAGCTTCGCCCACATCTGTTGTCACTTCGTGGGGGAAAAACATAACCCATTAGCTTATCTTAAAAACCTCTGTTTTATTTTCATAAATTGATGCAGATTTAAAATTACATTTTCATATTGTTACAAACAGAGCGTGGTTTCAATTATTCGAGAATTCTAATTGGTCATTTGACTCAAGTATAACGTCGTTTTTGCAATGTTATTTCTGCATGAACTTTCACTTTTTCCGGAACTACTTTCGGTGTTTTCAAAAATCTATAAAAAGCGACAATAACAATAGCGGGTTATAAATAGACCGGCATTGTGTAAGATCTCGGAAAGATGATTATTTGATTAAACGGTTTAAACATTGTAAATAAAATCAGAAATATAAGAAAAATATTTCATTAAATCTATAATAATAATTAGTGAAATCATAAAAGTACTTGAATGATTAAATACAACTCTCATGTATGCCAATGGTGGACAAGCACCAGAGTGATTCCTGGAAGACTGTGATCCAGAAGCTGGGCGACTGTTTTGTTGGCCGAAAATAAATCCATTTGGTACCCATTTCAAAACGCATGTTTACCGATTTTATTCAAAAATATGCACAAACGTACACTTCCAATAGCCTCAGAGCCAAAGTCATTCAAATTTCAAGTCATGCCGGTGTTGAATTAAGAACAAGCATGTTATTGTCGGTCATAAAATTTTAAATTAAAAGCTACAGTAGACTGCTCTACATATTTAAAAGAAATATCAGCGATACTTAAAGTATGAAAAATATTCTCTTGGTACAGTCTAGTTCTTTAGATAGTATATCGGAGAATCCTACTTATACCAAAACAAATTTTACCAAAGATGAAGTTCTTTCCAATCATAGGGGAGTCCTTGAGAAATTGACCTGCCTAACTTGTTTTGGATTCCAAAACTTCACAAAAATCCTTACAAGGAAAGATATATAGCAGGTTCGTATAATGTACTAAAAAATCATTATAACAAATTTTGACAGTTGTTAAAGATGATCTTCAGACATATTCAGAAAAAGTCTACTCTACGTCTGGCATCAATCAAATGTGGATTCCAAAAACTCCAAAGAACTACTTGACCATATTGTTTCTAATACTCTATCTTCGGCAAAAAGTATAAAAACTTTTGATTTTTCTACCCTTTACACCACTATCTCTCATTCTAAATTAAAAGAAGTCTCAAACAAATCATTCGCTCGTACATTTTTTACAAAAACGGTAAACCAAGTATAAATATCTAGTGATCAACAGGGATTGTGGTTATTTTTTAAAACACCATACAGACTGCAAACAAACATACTGAAGATACCATCAACAAAATGTTTGAGTTTTTGATAGACAACATATTTCTTGTTTTGGCATTAAAATTTTTCAATAAACAATCGGTGTACCAATGTGTACAAAATGTGCAACTTTGCTTGCTGATTTGTTTCTTTATTCATATGAACCAGATTTTTTACAGAACCTTGCCAAATCTGGAGAAAAGGCTGTCGCTAAATCATTCAACTACACACACAGATATATAGATGACGTTTTATCTCTAAATAATCCCAGATTTGGAGAATATGTGAATGACATCAATCCAGGTGAGCTTGAAATAAAAGACACGGCGAATTCCCCATGTTCTTCTTAATATTTGGACTTAAACCTCAATTATGACACCCATGAAAGTTTACATCTGAAGCTTTCCGACAAACGTGATGACTTAATTTTCTATTGTCAACTTTCCGTTCCTGTATGTCACTGCTTCTCTTGCGTATGGTGTATATTTTTTACAGTTAATACGTTATGGTAGAGTTTGTTCCCATTATGGGGACTGTTTAAAACGAAGCAAACTGCTTACAATTAAATTGTTGACGCAAGAATATTGCAAACCTAAGCTAATCAAGGCCCTTAAAAAGTTTTATGGCCGTCATCATAATATTGTTGATAAGTATGTAGACACTGTGTCCAAACTTATACTGGATATATTTGACTTACCATAGTTCCTTGTTCCTTTCATTCTCAATGTTGACTTGCATGTGACGGGTGTAGCTAGCTAGACCGGCTTCACTTCCTCGATGAAGTTCACTTGCATTACTTAATTTGCCAGCTTTCAAAGTTTTTAATTTGTTTTTGGGATTGTGATTTGGACAAAGACTGGCATGTTTGTGTTTTATTTACTTCAACAACGTGTATCTGAAAATTCTGAAAACTTTTCAGACGTCACGTATTGTAATGATATTGATACAGTGACTCAATACGGTTAAATCATGTGTGAAAAAGTTAAATTATCATTTGAGTTTATTAATCAACAACATGTGTTATTGATACAATACGTAAAAATCTGCCTAACCAATAAATTCACAAAACTGGGTCAAAATGAGATAAAATAGACCAATATGAAAAGACTGGACCAAATGAAAAAAAAACTGAGCCAATATGGCGCGTGCAACTACTATGACGTCATTTCATTATAAAAAACAAAATGGCTGATCACATGGAGCTTCACATAATGGAAAGGGGTAAGTGCCAATTGAACATTTTTTTATTTTTATGTGGAAAAGTTGCCTTTTGTTATAAAAAAAATAATATGATTGTAGGCACAGCCTTTGTATAGAGCGCAGAAAATTGTTTTAAGCACATTTTCTATTTATGATGGTTCATTATATTGTTTATAATTTAAAATTTTATTTTTATTTCATTTCACTAATTTGATTAGACTACGTAAATACGTTATTTGCTAATAAAAGACAAAGTCACAATGTAGATATGTTAAGCTTATTGAAATTCCCAATCAAATAAATTTGACTGAAAATTTCCAGAGGAATTCTTCAACAACAGAACTTCTGCACGGGTAAGATTCAAAACTAGGGGTGTACACGAGAGGAACTGTAATCTATAAACTGGCGTACTCAGCAACTGATAGTTTCATAAAATAAATCAAAATAAATTGAATAAAATCTGTTATAATACAAAATGTATATATTAGATAGAGAATGTTTATGATTATTGGAAGCATATTCATCATGGTCCTTAGATCCTTAGCAGTGTCTGATGATAAATTGCTCCTCTTGCGACATGTCCTTGGGGAAATTTAAACTTGGACGCATGGTTTTCTTCTATTATGGACATTTCTGGTACGTTTTTCTCTAGCTATCAGGTGTTAGGTAGGGAGACAACTTTGGCTGCTTCAATCTTGGAATGTTTTTCATCCCAGATTTTATGTATTGTTTGTGACACTGTCAGTGGTTTCGTCTTCAGCAAACGACCTGTTCTATGGTGAAAGACCAAAAGATGTATTTTTTTTGTGATTTTTTGATATAAAGAATGTCTCATACAGAAGAGGCATACTGTATTACATGTATAAGCAAGACTATTGTCAGTAAATACAGAAAAAAACATGGTGGTCTGTGTTTCTTTGAAGAACTGAAACAATCGCTTCTCCCTTGTCGAGCATTTTAATACAAAATCGGAACAACATTATAAATCTTATTCCAGTTTCTATTTCAATTTAATAATCAAATGTGCCACTGGGTAGTGTTACAATATCATCAAATTACTATGCGACTTTTTTAATACCTTGTATCTTGTGCAACGTAACTATGTTGTTACTTTCGAAACCATGTTGTTTTAGAAAATTTGTTTTACAATGCATAGTTGAACGACAAAGAAATATTCTTTGATATCTAAGCACTTTTTTAAAAATTTTCCCAAATAGTGTTAATTGCAGTAAGTCATATTGCTTACCTTGATTTTTTCTAATTAGACTAATTATGAAAGTTATATGTTCACCAATATGCATGAGAACGTGAGGCATACTGTTAAACAAATATTATGCTATATTATGATAATGCTTAATTCTATTTTTGGTTATAAATGAGATTTCAGTAATACTTAGTAGAAACAAAAATTAAATAAAAATAATTATTTCAACAACCACAAATCTCACGAAAAAAAAACTCACTGGATGTATGCCATGTGACACTATGATGTAATGATTACGTCACATTCCCGCCATAATCAAAACAATCTTACTGTAGCTAGGACTACACGCGATTTCTATTGATTGTTTGGAAATACCTTTTGGATCTCTAATAACGATTTGTTCAGGTAAGTCAATCATGAATGGCTATCGCATTTTAATATAAACACTTTAAATTTTCGGCAATATCTTAGACACAGTAGATTTACAGATCGGAAACATTGATTCGTCTCAATACAGTAACAGTGAGTGATAATCTGCACTTTACGTCAGCCATTTAATATGCCAAATTCAGATATTATCTTGTGTAAAAGTTAGAGCTGATGCGGTAGATTATGTGTTTTAAGCGTTCTTTTTTGTCATCTCTGAACAGTTTTGAAACACGACCATTAGCAGATTTATCGTCCACTGTACTGTAGAATCCATGACGGTCCCATTTTTAACCTTTGACCTTCATCATCCATGACGTCATATTGGGTATCTGCCAAGTTCTTTTGTCAACAAGATTGACACTCGCCATAAATCGCTTGTTACCGTAACATTATCATAAACAAGTCGACATTGTAAGTTTTTGTAAGTCTCATGACGAAACTTATTTTTTATAGACAATTATGTTGTCGTTAATGATTTTGTAAATTATTTTAAATAAGCCATTATGAAAAAAATATTTTTCACTTCCGTTTTTTTTTCTACACCACCTCGGAAGTGATGTAATTCACTGGTGTCAAAATAAAAGTGGAAAGATTACTAATTTTCAACTTGTCTCCGTACACGATATCTATAGAGCTCGCTTCGCGAGCTTGCACCTGAGGTGCAAGCATCACTGCGCTCTTTATTATCAATAAAAATATCACGGAAAATATACAAAATAGCTACACATTTTAAGTCACTCGTCTCTCAAATCTTGTAAGCGTTAACGTTTCTTGTGACGCGGTATGTTTACAAACAAACAGACGTAAACAACTTGGATTAGATGCAACGAATAATAGACAAACATGTTTGTTTTGGAGAAGGCGTGTCGAGGTTTTGTCACATGACCTAAGTCGGTATAAAATGATTACAGAAATTGAAGATTCTGACTTAAAAACATTGACACCGATATCAATCAACACTTACCACAAAATAGCAGTTTTGTTGATGTAACAATCGACAATACTGACAAAATTATTATTTATTGTTTTTATTGTTTGAAATGTTGATTAATAAAATTATCATTAATTAATTTTCAAATTGGCCGAGTTATTTGGCCTCGGTATGTCATTTTGGCCCTTGGCCTTTCATAATACCATAGCTGCATTTCTAAAATATTCTTTAAAAACTACAGTGTTACGCAAAAATTAAAAGAATAAAACTATTAATTTTAAGAAAGATTGAAAGGGTATATTAAAAATTTTTCAGAGAGTTTTCACTGATATTTTAGTTGTATTAATCTGTAATAGCAATCTAGAATTTTATTAAACAATAAACTAAACCAGTATATCAGAAATGATTATTAGTCATTCGCGAAACTCAGCTATTTTATGTATTTTTGAAAGCAGCGAGATTTATAACTGTAATATTTCATGCAAAAAACATATGATTTTAATAGTGCTTAGATAAACAAAAAAGCATATGTTATTCACCTAAGGGGATGTACAATTCACAATGTTTAATAAAATTTATGTTTTGGTGCATTACGTCTTTAGGCGTTTCTGTCTGTCTTTTATGCAGTATATTATACCAATGTATCCGTGTCACATTACTAGACTGACAAAACCAATAAAAAAAAAGAAAGAAACGGTCTGCTGTTTAGTTATAAGTTAACAAACTTTTTTCCAGATAATTCTTCTTCGATAATCATAATATTAAATTTTATTGTTTAAAAAAATATAGTTGAATGCTAAGCATACAAAACACGCAGTATGTCAAAGAAAACAGTTATAAAACATTGTTTGAATAAGTCCGACCAGTTCACAGAGAGATAGTAATCATCACCAATCCATATTGTGGAAGTTTAAGTGAACCCGCCATTGAATTGCTCTGACAGCGTTCATTGTTCTATTGGCTGTTTATTGTTACAAACAATTTTTTCTTCATGAATTTTTTTACATATAACATAAACGTTTTCTAGATTGCAATTTTACAAAGTTTGGGGTCAACATAAAAGATACCATTTTTGAATGCTGATCAATAAAAATAGATTGAATCGAATTTAAACAAAATATCTTTATATAAAAGTTAAAGTAACTATTATGTGTAACGTCAAACAAAAAAGAACAAATAATTTCTTTCTTTTCGGCTCTTTATTTTTATCAAACATTAAGTGTGGAATAGTAATTAGAATTGTAGTGTCAACTTGATCATAAAGTTTGCAAAAACTTGATCAACTTTGCTAAATCATTAATCATAAAATTTGATGAAAAACTGAAGAATAAATATAGTTTATGTTGATTTATTTAGTCCTACATTTAAATAACTAATCTGTCAAATGCAGGAAATACATTTAGAGTATAGAAGGGTGTTTCACGTTCTGGTCAAGATTATTTAAATCAAGGCTGTCAATTTAGGGATGATAAAAGTTACGATATTCGACAATAGACACACTTTTTCACAGAAAGGGTTTGGCTAAGCGCTGTGATCCAAATTATCGAGCTTAGCTTTAGACCTTTTAAATATAGTTAAGTTCTTTTACCAAAACTCGCCAAAAAGACGGAAGCTTTTTAATGCTGATCAATATAAGCCTTATTCGCAATCTTTTGCAATATTTCATAAAAACAGTTTCAATATTATTATTTTCCATAAAAATAAAAAAATTTTCATCTTATCACTTTGAAATGAATATTTGGTAATACTTTATACAATTAGGAATAGGGAACAATAGAAGTTTATTTTTACATAATAGGTCAAAACAGACAAGAATTGATCAGTTATACTAAAAATAACTTTCAAGTTTATTTGTAAATAGCAAATATACATGTAGTTTAGTTTCAGCAATATTTTATTCAATAAATATAAAATTACAATTTAATAAATAAACATATATAACTCCTACATAGGATTCGGGCACAAACCAGATGCTTATATTAACCCGTCTCCTTAATTTACATTTTTGACCGATGTCGATATATGTATTTTAAACATGTAAATAATAATTTAAGACAGTGTTTCCTGAATTTCATAAAACAATAATTCAGTGTAACACAAAATATTAAATAGTTACTGTTGAGAAACATCAGAAGCGTTTGGTGAGTTCAATTTATTTTTGAACAGTTGAAAACATTTCATTGTTTTGTGCGTCGGAAAGTAAAACTGTCACAATATAACAACAAGAGGCCCATGGGCCTTAACGCTCACCTGAAGATATGCCCAATATTGTTTGCAAAGTGCAGTAGACAATATATTACGAACAGAAACTTTAAAAGTTTTCTCAAGTTAAGAACTCCCACAAAACTTAATCAGAAATATATCCACTCACATTTCATTCATAAGTAGCTTATATAATATGCATGAAGTAACTGTAGTGCAATGAATAATTTCCAAATCATTAATGAATTTCAGTATACTTATGCAGCTATATCCTTGACCTTTAAACATATAACCTTGTACCATATATCAAAATGATTGTTGTCGTAATACCTACAATATTCTAATATACATGCCTATACAAAATGGGAATAGTTTTTAAGATAATTAGCAATTTCAGTCTTTTTTTTTTTGCAGCTGTGACCTTGACCTTTCAATATATGACCTTAAACTATATATCAAAATGATCGTTGTCGCAATACCTACAATATTGTAATTTATATGCCAATACAAAATGGTATAGTTTTCAAGATAATTAGCAATTTAAGTTTTCTTTTGCAGCTGTGACCTTGACCTTTCAACATATGGCCTTGATCCATATCTCAAAATCATCGTCATGTCAATATCTACAACATTCAATTATACATGCCTATACAAAAAGTTAATAGTTTCCAAGATATAGTGACAAATATATAATTTTTAGCAATTTCCCCACTCAGTGCCTTACAATTTCCCCATTTTGAGCCCCATGGCTACCATTTGTGCAAATCTGAAAAAAGATGACCTAAGGATGTTATAATGAAATAACTAAGGTATATCTCTTGTAGATTCAGAGGAGAAGATTTTAAAAGTTTTTCACCATTTCCCCCCTTATGGGGCCCCAAGGAGACATGAATCCTTTATTCATGCAAATCTGAAAGGGCTTCACCCAGGCATGATGGTTACCAAGTTTTATTAAATTTGGCCCAGTGGTTTTGGAGGAGAAGATTAAAATGTAAAAAGTTAACGCACGACGCACGACAGACGACGGACGGTGAACCATCGCAATAGCTCATCTGAGCTAAAAATTTAATACAATTATTATAATTTTGATTAAGTTTAGAGATGGTATTTTTTTTTTTTGCGAATAATATCGTATCGCGGACGGGTTAGCGAAAAATGGAATTATAATGGAAATGTGTTTTACAGCGTACTGTCTGCAAATGATTGTGTCTAGTATAATAACCATGAGTATACTCTGAGGAATTCAATTTGTTAAATAGCCAGGTGTTCGTCCTTGGTATATTTTGTAAAACTGAATCGGTGATGTTTTTTCCGACTGTCGCGTAGTGTATCCCATCCTCTTTGTATAAGCGAGTAATGCTTATTAGTTTGGTGGCTCCAGTTACTATTCTGGCTGCTTTTATGTTATTTTTTTTATCAAGTGCATGTAGTTACTAAAGTACAATAAATAACTTTTTAATCATTAACCCTTTCAGTATACTTATGCATCTATATCCTTAACCTTTGAATCCATGACCTTGAATCATGTTTCAAAATGATCGTCATATCAATAACTACAATATTCTATTATACATGCATACACAAAAAGTTAATAGTTTCAAAGTAATTCACAATTTCATTTTTCTTATTCAACAATGACCTTGATCTTTAAACCTATGACCTTTAACAATATATCAAAATGACCGTCAGATCAATACCTACAATATACTAATATACATGTCTATACACAAGTTTAAAGTTTCCATGATAATTCTCAATTTTCAGTCTTGTCATGCAGCTATGACCTTGACCTATGAGTATATGACCTTAAACTATATACCAAAATGATCGTCATATTAATACCTTTAATATTCTAATATACACGTCATTACAAAAAGTTAATATTTGTCGAGATATATTGACAAATATATAATTTTTTGCAATTCCCACACTAACTGCCTTGTCATTTCCCCATTTTGAGTCCTATGGTTACCATTTATGCAAATCTGAAACAAGATGACCTAAGAAGTTAATACGCGAAATAATTAAGGTATATCTCTTGTACAATCAGTGGAGATGATTGTTTCTCTATTTCCCCTTGTATGGAGCCCAAAGGGGACATAACTCCTTTATTTTTGCAAATCTTAAGGCATGATAGTAACTAAATTTTATTAAATTTGGTTTATTGGTTTTGGAAGAAAAGATTAAAATGTTAAAAGTTTACGCACGACGCACGACGGACAACGCACGAGGGACGAAGATGGATAGCAATAGCTCATCTGAGCTTTCAGCTTTCAATTGTGTATCCTTTTGATCACAATAAATAATTTCTTAGTGAAAATTATCAACAATTAAAAAACCAGGGAAATTGTACAGGATGAAAAATTTAGATACATATTGTTGTAGAAAACTGAAGGACAATCATTGTAAAACAAAAGAAACTGGGAATCTTAGGTTTTTGGTATAAACCTTACTTACCACCATGAACTCATTCTAAAATTAATGGTTAAAAATAAACTAAATGCAAGAAGCTCAAAAAAAAAATCGGCGTTTTTAGGCCAAGTTCGGTTAGTAAGTCACTGTAAAATCTTCAGTTAACTCAAAATATTATCATGGTATAATCTGTTAAAACAGCCTGTCAAAAGTTTAACACTGAACTGACGAAAAGGAGCCGAGACTCGGCTGCCGAGGGGCTGAGCTGTGGACAGCTAGTGGCCGAAAGGTTGACAACTCTCGGCCACTCGGCAACTGGAACTGTCCACAGCTCGGCAGCTCGGTAGCCGAGTCTCGGCAACTCATTCGGCTCCTCGGCACTTTGAACTGTCCACGATTCGGCAGTTCATTTGGCCTCTCAGTAGCCGAGTCTCGGCTCCTTTTCGTCAGTTCAGTGTTAAACTTTCGACTTGCTAACGAGTGTTCTAACAATAAACATCTGAGATATTTATGGTTAACTTTATATTTAAAATAATAAAATATATCAATCGATAATGATAAAGACTTTAAAAAATAACAATAATTTTAAAAAAATAATGATTATAAATAAATAAATAAAATAAAATAAATAAAATATAATAAAATAAAATAAAATAAAATAAAATAAAATCATAAAATAAACGGATGGTGGAAAAGATACATATGTGATTTTTTTCAGCAATTTACATCTGAGAAAGATTAATTGATAATAATAATAATAATAATAATAATAATAATAATAATAATAAAATATTTCATTCGTTAATGATAAGGAATATAAGTGCAAATTAAATAAATTGAATAATAATAATAATTAATTTAAAAAAAAATAATAGAAATAATAAATAAATAAATAAATAAATAAATGAATAAATGAATAAAAAACAATAATAAAAAATAAATAAATAAATACCATTAAATATGAACGACGGAAAAATAGATATGTGATCCCCCCCCCCCTGAATTGCAAAAATCTTTTATATTCCATTATGGAGCGGAATTTTAAAACACAAAACTGGACTTCTGCCTTCGCAGTTTTAATTTAGTCATTAAATGTACCTATACAGGTAAACATCAGGTGTCATAATCCTAATCTGTTAATCACCTGTCATCGCTTTAATACACGAAGTTCAAAACCTTCTCAGTACCATGACAATTTTAAGAATGTCGAACAAACGGAGTTTTATTTAGACACATTGTCTCCGAGATCGGCCAGACTCCAACACCTGTCATCATATACTAGCGGAAAAAAGTAACTGTGCTTGACTGAAATGTGAGATTATAAAATAATTTGAAAATGCAAAGCAATGAATAATTTCGTATTTGTTTATAAGATATTTCTTTACAAATTCATGTCATTGAAAAGGTTACAGATACTGTTATTTCATACGCAGGGGACTAGAAACATAGCAGATAGTAATATTCAGTTCACAAGATCAGTATCGTGTGTGACCACCATTAGCATTGACACAGGGCTGACAGCGACGCATCATAGAGTTGATTAAATGCCTAAAGAATGCTTGAGGGATGTTGTTCCATATCTGGTCTAACGCTTAGGCCAACCCTTGCAATGTAACAGGCTGATTGGGCAGATGATGTAATCGTCGTTCCATTTCATCCCATATGTGTTCAATTGGAGAAAGGTCGGGTGAAATGGCTGGCCACGGTAACACATTGACGTTATGCTGTACCAGAAAATCCATTGCGACCCGTGCGACGTGTGGTCTTGCATTATCATGCTGATAAAGTGACGTTACGTTGCTGTCCTTGAATGAATGGGATGACATGGGTCTGTAGGATTTCATCACGGTACCGTACACCAGTCAAATTTCCGTCGATGACTACCAGAGGAGTTCTGTCATTTGCTGTGATGCCACCCCAAACCATTACACTGCCCCCACCGAACGAACGTCGTTCCACCACACACACGTCATGGAAACGTTATTCAATGCGCCGATACACTCTGGAGCGTCCGTAACTGCTGTCCAAGTGAAATCTGGACTCATCGGTGAACATAATTTGTGCCCAGTCTCGTCGATTGAAGCGAAAATGTGTTCTGCACCATGCAAGACGAGCTGTGCGATGACGTCGCTGTAGAATTGGACGGATTGTCGGACGTCGTGGGCGAATATGTCTTTCCCGTAAACGATTCCGTACTGTTCTGGGGCTGATTAGGCGTAGTCCAGGAATGCTCCGGGCAGTAGTACTGACAGTTTGGAAACGGTTCCGGAGGAGCACAAGCCGGATATGGTTGTCTTGATGACGTGTCGTTACGCGTTGACGTCCTGAACGAGGGCTGGTCTCTAGTGGTGTCGAAACTTCTCTACTAAATTTACAGTCTGCACAATGGCCGTAAGGCCCCATGTAGACTTTAAACTCGCTCAATACATCAACTACTAATTTTCCGACTAATCTCTCTTTGACTTACTTCAGAGTTAGATAATCTCACAATTTTCTCTCTAAAATATTGTGATATACGCGTAACTGCAGGCATTTTTAATGAACTGATCTTTTCTAGATAACGATCGAGGGGTCGAGTGGCCGAAAAAGTGCCGAGGAGCCGAGCGGCCGAAAAGGTGCCGAGCAGCCCGAAAAAGTGCCGAGCAGTCAAAAAGTGGCCGAAAAACAGCCGAGCGATGGACAGTAGCTGCCGAAAAGGTGCCGAGCTGTTGATTACTATTTGCCGAGACACAACTGCCGAGGAGCCGAGACGAGCTGCCGAGTCGGCATTAATTCGGCACTAAAGTGTTTAACTTTCGACAGGCCTGTACTGTATCAATTTGTTTACCAGTTTGTTCATGAATTATTTATGTTTCCATAGTAACCCCGAATGATTTACTATAGATTTGGTTATCAATCACGACAGAAAATACTGTCAATGACATATCTAAAATTAACTGCACAGTTCATCTAAAGTCAAAGACTTGTCAAGATTTATCACAAAGAGGGCTCTAGAAATTGTACTTTCTCCCGTAGAATCCTATTTTACAGTTGGTACCTGTGAAGAACTTGATGGTCGTGACCGGGTAGTTAATTAATAAAAGTCGACGATGGAGGAATAAGGATTTAATTTCCATACAAGTGACATTTTAAAAACCGGTGACTACGACGTAAAATTATATCCCACTAAAATTGATTAATTAAATAATGATTTACAATATATGACAATCATATTTTTTAAAAAAAATCAAAATTTTGCATATAAAAGATCGAATATTATTTCATATTTTATATGGTTGTAATGTTGTTTAACGTTTTATCAGATTATTATTACATGAACTTTGTGATGATAAATCCTTACAAAGATTTATCTAAAACAAGTTCATGTAAGTGTGACATGTGTAAGTGTGTACTATATGGTCTGACTTGTACTAGCACACACTCAGGGTAACTTAAACCTGCTACCTCACCGAGTCACTAAAGCGCAGACAAGCATTCAACTCCCGAGTTACATAATCATTATCCTGTCACCTTTTGAACCAGTCGATACTTTGTCCTCAAAGTATCAAACGCCAAGCGAAAAGCAATATCTCAAATTTAAACGTATTATGTCTGACCCCGTCGGGGTTCAAACCCACGTCCTAACGCTCTCGTATTTTTTAGAACTTTTATCTAATGTTAGGTGGATATATATATATATATATATATATATATATATATATATATATATATATATATATATATATATATATATATATATATATAAGCATTGCTATCTTTTTAGTGAAAATGGTAGTAATGTTTATAGTCTATAAATCTTATTTTTTCAGGTAAAATATGTTAATTTTAATACTTGTATCTTCATTGTAATGGTGCCAAAATAAATATTAGCATTCATGAGTTGGTTTTCGTTCATAAAAACTTTTGATAAATTTGATATAAAAACTTCACTCATAAGTAATGATATTTATTATATGACTTTTGAAAAAAATCGTTCATATTAATACATGGTAGAAAGAAAGGATGTTGATTAACAATATTTGAATAATTTTTATCGTGTACGCGACAAAGTGGCGAGGAGAGAGAGAGAGAGAGAGAGAGAGAGAGAGAGAGAGAGAGAGAGAGAGAGAATTGTTGTTAAGAGCCGCATCAGCATTATTGATAAGTTATCAATAAAAATTGGATAATATGTGATAAAAATTATATTTTATTGAACAAATTGAGGTGTGTCTTGAGCATAATTTTGAATATTTCTGTTTGCAAAAATTCAAAATTTTGCACATGACACGTGTGTGTGTGTGTGTGTGTGTGTGTGTGTGTGTGTGTGTGTGTGTGTGTGTGTGATAAACCAACTGTTTTAATCTTTTAATCTAATTGGTCGATATCAAACACACTAAAAATACAATTATCCTACAGAAAAATGTTAAAATAAAAAATTAAAAGTTATATCATGTCCCATAATTTGTCACCATTCATCAAAAAATATGAATGCTAATGAGTTTGCGACCCTTCATATATGCCTGTAGATAAATGAGAAATTCGTATTTAGTTTGTTGATTTGACGGAACTGATATTAAAAGAGACCAGGTAAATTTACTGGCAGTTAATTTTAATACGCATGTATTCTAAACGTTTTTACAAAACTGCATTTTACTAGTTAATTCAAATTTAAATGAAAGATATTTTGTGTAGTTTTTGCTCTGTTATGTAGCATATATGTTACTCGGGAAGCAGGTGTAGATATATTTCACACTTTTAATTTGGTTATCACTTATCATATTTAGCTAGTGAAGGTAGTATTTTATACCGTGTGTTAAACATGAAATATTATCATATCATAAATTTATGTTGATGACTTGTTAAACTGTTATAGTTGTAATGTTTCGTGTTCTTGGTACAGTTGGTTACTTTTAAAGATCACGCGTTTCAGTTGCAAATTTCCTTTACCTTCCTTAAATTTATGATTTCATTTCTGTTGGAAGCAAATCCAAAATTAGAATTTATAAAACGTGTAATCTATACTTCCATGTATACTGATGTATATTTATTTAACTTGAGCAAAACGAAAAAACATGATTAAAAGAACTTGTTTTAATTTACGATAATTGCAAATTAAACTTTCTGTCTAGAAAAATTCTGATAATCCGCCAAATGAATGTTCGTGAAAATTATTCAAAAATCAACACTTTTTCAAAGACCACACCTTCATACAAATACGTTTACTTCACTAGAAGATGGGCCGCCATCACGGTTCTTCGTTGTTTTTGAAATTTAGATTGAAAGTAAAATAATAAACAAAAAACGTGTATATAAAACACAAATATGTAAAACACATCAAGATCCAAAACACTTTGAACAGATGATTTATTCAAATACACGTTGAAGATATTTTTTTGTCACATTACAAATATAGAAATATTTTCAAAACACTTTTTAAAACATCCATTAATAAATAGTAATCTTGACAATAAAAAATAAATAAATAAATAAATAACATTTCAAAATTCATTTCTACAGAGTGATAGATTTGAGAATTCTGTGTCTGTTTGCTTGGATGTCAGTCATAACTGCTAGGAGATTCGGTAAGTTAGAGTAAAAAGGGTTTTTGTTTTCATTAGGAGTGGGATGAAGTAATGTTGTTTAATGACCCAGTCACAATTTTTTCACTTATTTCAAGACGGTCAGTTGTCAGACGGTGGATTAATTCGGAGTATTAAGAAAAAACCACAGACCTTTGGCAAGCGAACTGACAAAGTAACGGAGCTAGGTGATGATAGGCACTTTGATCAGTAAGCCCGTTTTAGATCAGACCTCCGTATATTTGTTAAGAATGTCCGTTTTCACTTATTAGTCAGTATAATATCAGCAGTGCTGCTAGATATCATTAAGGAAACGTCTAGGACCAGTCTCTTACGCTAAGTTTGGGCTTTGATTATTCAGTCTATAGTATATATTATAGCACTATAATCCTTTTTATAAAGTGAGATCAATTTAACTGTATATGCATGATCAGCCTGATATTGTTTGAATATAACGTTCAAATTTATAAATAGATCTGTTAATACATTATTATAATAAAAGGTGAAAACCCTCCAACTTTTTTGGAAGATTCAAAACATCTAAAGAAAATGTCCTTGCAATAGAAGTTTGACGTTTACATCGGGAATTCAGTCAAAGTTGAATTTATGATTCGTTACCTAACGTTGAATAAATTGCGAAAACAGCATTTTGGCTTGGGTCTAAACCGGGCAACGGGAGAGTACCCCGACCTACAATTTCAAAGCAATAGATTTAAATTCAGCTACTGCAATTAATGTAAAGTTACTGATAATCAAGCGATTTACAGATATTTTATATGTATATACAGAATACGGAAGACCAACATGCCAACATGGATATTTTCGCCTGAAAGTTAGTAATTACCGTCATGACAGATACACAAAGAACTGCTATAGATTTGGCACAGAAAGAACCACGTGGCATGTTGCCAGGGTACGTTTTTATTATGATTCCCCACCCAAAGGTGGGGAATCATATTGTTTTCGTTCTGTTTCTTCCTCTTATTATTATTATTATTATTATATTTTTTTATTTTTCCTTAAAATTGTCCGGTGCAGAACTAGGAAACGGTATGATGGGTTTCGATGAAATTTGGTACCAACAATCTGCTATCTTGGTAGATATTGTTAAATGATCCAATTTTTTTCTATCTCGACGGCTCAGCGGTCGGTACGTGTAAATTGCGTAATTTAATACCAAACATCTTTCTGTCCAATACGTACAAAGAGAGATAACTCTTACAGAATCTTCTTCTTTCTTCTTCAGTTTCTCAGATATATGAGCGCCCGATAAAAATGGGTAATCCTAAATTAATGTATAAAGTTAAGCACTGAACAAAAATGATTGAATGTTAATGAACTACATGTTAATTAAGTGACTAACCTCTTTCTCACATACAGAATTTGTTCTTAATAAATTCTCAGTTACTATGTATTAAATTGTTAAAAATATATCAAATTTTTATCAGCACTGCCAAACAAGTTAAACGCATCATTCAATCTCGTTCAAAATTTTAGGATAGGTTCCTGCACCATTAAAGTTTTTACATCCATGTGTATTAATTGGGGGAGGGATAGGAAGATGGGGTTTTAAAAACAAAAATCACCAATTTTTCCTTAAACATTTTGCAGTGTGCTATAAAACCATATATAGGGCTTTGTCATAACTTTTAAACTGTTGAGATCCCCACCCCTAAAGTATATATTTTCTGGTTCCTAATGATAAAATGAAAAGAATGACACTAATCAAAGACACCTAAGGTCCTTTCCCACTGAAGGGTAGGGCTGGGTGGTGCTAAGTTAATTTTAAACTATTGAAATCCCCACTCCCTTATTTATGTATTTTCTGGTTCCTTATGAAAAGTTGAATAGAGTGATATTAATAAAGGACATCTAAGGTCATTTCCCACTGTGGATAGTGCTATGTACATGTATAGCTTTTAAATAGTTAAAATCCCTTCCACTCATCTGTATATTTTTATGTTCATTATGGACTTTTGAAAAGAGTGATAAAAACCTCCAGGAAATCCTTTTCAATAGAGGGTAGGGGTGGGAAGCCAGAATTCTTAACACCCACCCTCAGTCAAGAAACACTATCTTATGGCATACTTGATTTCATTTCTTAAGGCAATTTTACAGGATTAAATTCCTATTCAAAGAATTGTAAACAAATTCAATAGCATTATTACATGTTTTGATATGTATAATTGCTTTAATCTCTTTGTCAATTATCCATTAAATCAAATATGTAGATTATGGCTACTTCACAGACATGACACACGTCAATCAAATTTGTTGGTTAAACACCTCACAGTTCGTGAAATAGATTTGCTATCCATCAAAGTTGAATACTTGTCCAATCAAAATACACCAGCTAATTGTAATTGCCAAATTAATGGATAGGGTCTATGTTAGAAGACAGAACGCATGATTCTGATCTATTGAACTTGTAAAATTTACATACATTTCGAACTATAAATTTAAACATGCAGATTCAATTGGTTTCTTTTAACAAAAAGCGTACTATCGATCCATCTCGAGATCAGTCCATCAGCAGGTGTATATTTTAGACAAAATATAGATTATGGATGGTGGGGAATCATACGTAACTGGTATCCCAGTTACAATCTCTAGTTATTATTGTTGTTGTTGTTGTTGTTGTTGCGCATGTCTGTATTGTATATTGTGAATATTTTACAATTAGGATATGAGAGTGTTTAGCGATTGCAAATAATTGTAATTTTTAAATCTTATGGAAAGTTTCAACATACATGTTCTTCCGTTCCTTTTAAATCGGTCTTCAGATGGAATATCGTGCTTTCCTGTACTGTGAAGTTCATGGGCACCTTGCCGTACAAACCAATTTGTAAAAGACTTTAGAATTAACATCAAAACTCTACTAAACATCAAACTACTAAACGTTTGTACGAATGTAAAATATCATACCGTTTAACCTAGAGTTGTTCGGGCAACAGAAAGTTCGAAAATATAAGGTACTACTAACTTGATAATGGTCACCACAAACACGATTGACACATTGCTGTGACATTAGCAATGTTAGCAATAATGAATATTTTAGAAAAAGTAAATTTAAGCACTAATTTATAAAAAATATAGCCATAAGCGTACCCTTGATTGACTCAACTTTACGTCACAGAAAGAAAAGTAGCCCAAATACAGAGATGTTATATGCAATGCTGAATTTGTTAACCAGAAATGTAATTATTAAAGTGAGGCTTTTTGATATTTTGTCAGCTCTTTAGCAAATCATTTTATGCCTTCACTGTGACAACTGATCATTCATGCATCATAAATGCATCAGTCATGTTTGCAATACACGTTTTACAGTGTTACATTTAAGTTTCATTTTAATTAAATAGACACTTTTTTATCTAGGAAACTTTAAAAGTCTGACATGGTCCAACATTGTAAGACTTCACAGACATCCGTATTTATTTGAATATTTAATTATGTGTGTTCCCTCGTTCGGCACATAAATATCTCAATAATAAACAATGCTTATCACATCTAACGTTGTTTGAAGACGTTTCATACTGAATAATGTCTCGATCAATAACAATGCATGTCATAAACCAATTTTATAATTTTTTTCAGCTAAAATGTCAGGAACAAGGTGGATACTTAGCAAACATCGAAAGCCAAGAAGAGAGTGATGCAATCACTAACTACCTCACAAAAACATTGCCACTTTCACGTAAGAACTCACAAGTTAAACCTTCCAATAAAACAATAGACTGTTAGCTTTTCAATTTAATGCTCTAATGGATCAAGCATATTGGAAAAAAACTGTACACTTGTTTCCCTTTGGTATATTTTATTTTCATTTATTTTAGAGCCATCACAATTTCTGTTATCATTTATTATGTAATTTACTATGTTTATAACCATTAATTAATCAAGTTTGAATGTTAACTATTATATTTAAATGAAAATTAATGTTTTATAAAATTAATACACACTCCACAACCAGTGGCCTAGATAACCAAGAGGAAAGGTCGTTCAATTTCAAGCAAAAAAAGATCTCGTCGCAATTGGTCGGATACCAACCAAGAAATTCCACAACCAACAACGCTACATACATGTAGATATACATTTATCCTTCTGCATCAAATTAAATGTAAGAAACGAAGTGGTGAAAGATGTAGATGTCCAGAACAAAGATATTATTATATAAATCAATAGTATAAATTTCTTCTTTATTACAGTTCAAGATGGCGATCATGATTATTGGATTTCCGTACAAGATATTGTAAGGGAGGGTTACTTTAAAGAGGATACTACTAATGAACTGGTTACCACACCAACAAATAGAAGTGTGGCCTTTACAAACTGGGAATCCGACGAACCCAATCAAAGCGGACCAGACATTTCAGACCCAGCAGCAGCCGATTGTGTTCGATTAAACAACTAAGATAGAGATGGAGGAACCGACTTCAAGAGGGGATGGGCAGACTGGGATTGTAATGTTCCATCATTTTTCTACCTCTGCGAGGCTAGACCAGTATGTTTTGATTTATAAAAAAAAGATTTAAATATTTAAATGATTGTATTTAATTGATTATAGATAGATTTACTCAAAGTTACAATCTTGCTTATTACGTCACGAATGTACAAAAATTTTACGCCCAAGAACAAATTTTGCCTTGATTACGCCAAATGTCATTGAACGTCGTATCTTGTAAGACTGACAGGTTTTTACGCCGTAATCACAAATTCAATACTCAAGAGGTCTACTTAAATCGCCCATTGTTACTTCAAATAGCTCAATTTAAAAGGGACTATAAATTTATTACGCGCTAAGATATAATGCATGATATGGTGTTTATGAAGTGATACTGACATTATTTCTTATTTTGGTTGCATCATCGTGTCACATGATTTGCCTTAAACTTTAATCCGGAACTTTTATTTCATTGAATTTAACAATAATAAAAGCTGATATTTTCGAAATAAAAACACTTGATTTCTTGAAATCTGCTATTTGAACTATTTCCAAATTGTATTGATAATGTGGTACGATGTTGAAGTACTCGGTCATGGGATATAAAAAAGGGTGTCAGCAAAGTTTCCGATATCTTGATCTGTTACGAAGTAAATAATTATAAAATTTTTACATGAGTTTTGTCTAAATGTTGAACTAGTCCGACACTAAACTCTTGAATGCTCGTATCTATATTCCCATTGAAAATGAAACATGCTTCTTATTGTCTTCTTAAAGCAAATAATATTTAGTTTATTAATTTGCGTTATAAAACATTTTAATGATTTAAATGATTTTATTTTCAGGGAGTACCATTCAAGTGTAACACAGAATATTAAATTCGAATCCACTTTTTGACTTTCGAATATTTAACAGCTAAATAAAGTTATGTTTTGCAGAAACAACAAGCAACGGAAAAATAAAGCAAATAAACGAAGTTTTTCAATTTATAAGGTCGTTTTTATTTTCATTTGAGGAGCAAGCTCTTCCTAGCTGAAACAAATGTCCTTAACAGTGTTGTTTGTTGAAGACATTAATACCAGTCTTGGTAGGTGTTGTGTGTTAAAGAATTCTCGTTGCAATATATGACGCGTTTCAGTTTGACGTCATTTAAAAGTGACATCTGACACAATTAAGATTTGTCATAGACAGCTGATAGAATCTTGTATTCAATTTAATTTGGCCTATATCGAAAACATCACGTGCGCTTTATATGCATGTAAAAATTTCACCCAAAGCTCTAACATTTTCTTGATAGTCAAATTTCGATCTTCGATAACGGGATTTATCCAAATTCTTATCAAGATTACTAGTATATTTAGACAACAAATACTAGCACTCCGAGAAGAAATACGTCTCATCCTCTACATTTATTTCAGCTATTACTTCTTGACTTTTAATTAATTTACAATTCAATTTAATGTACATTTTAGTAATGATACTAGGTTTCTAGTTTCTTGTTAACCGAAGTCGAATAAATTGCAAGAAAATTATATTTATTGCATTAGAACGCCATTCTGTTTCGTGAACAGTAACAATATGTCTAGATTCAGTGCAAATGCTTGTTTGATGGATCATTATGAAGTAATTATGTGTTGCTTAGTAACCAAATAGACATCTGTATACCCTGCCAAACCATCAAAATAGAAAAAATTACTTGTATACTTGAATTCTCCATGAATGATTCAAGACAAATGCTTCAAATAGCAATATTACACTGATATAGTAAAATGCGCTGACCTCGCCCCTTTGTCTGAGCTAAGCATAAAATCTTAGAAAACAATATGTGACTCAAACAATAACATTTGCAACCAACAAGTGAATAAAACAAAAAGACATTGAGACTGTTGATGATATAACTCACGACTTTGTACGAGCACTGGATACAATAACAAAATGTTACCTAGTGTACTTTAGCATTTGATTATAATTACCGGTAGTATGTTACAACCAACGGTTCATTAAATAACTACTAGTATATAGATATAAAGTGAGCGAGTAAAAGTGAGTTAACTTTTCAGTTAAATGTTATTTTATAGGCTTTCCACTAGAGAAATCATGTGGAATTTTTATGTAAAACTTCTTATCTAGTGTAAAGTCTAATGAGAATCGGTGCACATAATTCTTAACAGCTGCTCTCTCTCTCTCTCTCTCTCTCTCTCTCTCTCTCTCTCTCTGATAAACCGATTGCATTCCATAGACGCAAATGAGGAATGGTCAAGTTGTTTTAATTAGATTAAGAATCATAGTGTCGCCTGTATCAATGCCACTCGGTCACATCTTGGAGAAAGATCAGCATATTGCTTAATTTAAGTCAGTGTTGCTACTACGATAACCACTGCTGATAGGTTCATAAGATAAAATTCTTGACTGGGGTGTAAAACACAAAATCTCTAAATAAAAGAAGTAAAGTGGCACTGAATGTATCAAAATCAGATAAAATGCATGCCTGGATGGGGTGAATAAAGTCATAATCTGAAAATATTTTGGACCAACTATAGCCATATACCAAAGTATTGCCAAAAAAATTGAAAAATAGCTGTAAAATAATTTTACATGTGGAAACAATTTTTAACTTTTACTTACAGCAATATTGAAGGTTATGAAAAGATGTTCCAAAATTGTTTCATAGACAAGAACCCTGTCTTAAAACTAGAACCAAATACAGATCACATGTTTTATATTTTTATTCTGAACCACAGTTGAAATAAGAACCGATGCTAGTTAAAAAAAACATTATATGGCACAACTTATTCTTTGAACTTACATTCTGAACACTTCAACATAAAAACATTTAAAACAACCAACATAAAATAATATATAAACAAGCCATGCAGGGAACCAAACATTGAAACAAATAATATTTAATTTCTTCAATCATTCATACACAAGTCAGAAAGAAAAATTTTAACTTTGGTCTAATAATATTTTGAACTTATTGAAGCTTATTCTAGACAAAAAAAGCTTTTCCGTTAAGGCTTGACCACACATCTGGCAATCATTTGGCAACATGTTCAGTATCTGTACAAAATGAATGTTTGTTATAATTAGTTTAAATGCAGCTATATTACATAGAAATCTTTCTTTTCCTAATTTTGTTTGTCACCTAAATTTAATGGTGGAATTGATTGTGTTTACCTTTGCTACAGTTTGTAAGTGTCACCACTATACATGCATTATAGATCAGTTTTTGTTGTTCACATATTTTATACTGTTCACAAGAATATATACAAAAGCATGACATATTGACTATCGCTGTATGCAAAAAGAAAAAAAAACTTTTATATCGAAAATTTTTAGTTTGGCACATCAAAATATAAACCTTCATAAAAACAAGATCATTTTCTACATTTTATAAATATACAATTGATTATGTGGCCAAATTAATATCTAACGTCATAACTTGTAAATGGGATGTAGTATGGACCCAATTTTCTAATACATACATTGAAATATACAAATTCAAAATTAAAATACAAAGCTGTGACCAATTTTGTTCATTCAACAACATCAAAAATATATAATTTGTTTTAATCTTTTGATTTACCAAAACTTTTTTTATCTACTTGATACTTATAACTAAAGGTCAACTAATTAATTATACTGTATATCAAACTTATTGGTGGTGGATTCTGATTTATGTTCATGGTAACCATGGTAACATAGCATAACTAATGAACAAAGGAAAAAAACCAAGTTTTAAAATGTATGGTACAACCTTAATTTTCTGAAATAAGTGCATTTTCTTTAAAATATTGATTAAATCGTTTTTTATTTTATAATCAAGTGGTTCACTATAATAATAACTTCCAATTTGACTCAATTCATGGAAAAGGTGTCTAGTGTATCATCTGGTTCTACCAGTGCTTTAAGTAACTGTATATGGTGTTGAAATTAATTCTGTAGTGTATATCAGGTCAGTGCTGTCATAGTTAGTTAGACAAAATTTAGTTTGATATCATCATATATTCAGATTTTACATGTTAATTACATACTAGTTGATTAATTTATTTATGGTAATACAAGTTAATGATTATTTCATGTACACACTATCATGTTTACTAAGCAAATGATGAGATGAGTAATTACCCCCATTAACATCCAACAACATTATACAAAATTTAAAATTTGCTTCAGTAAAGCATAACCATTAAAATACATGATCAATGCTTAACTCTTCATCATATTTTTCAATTTCATATATTGACAAATTGGAAAATTCCCCTCTGAAAACTACAAAACTAATGGAAACCAGATTTCTGAAATATTACATACTACTTGTAAGTTTCAGCTACAGGCATATTCCAATACCAATAACCATAAATGATTCTTAAAATAAAACCTTGTTTGGTAAGAGAAATATTCTATACAATGCCCATGTTAAATGTTGACACCATTAAAAAACACAAATCCCACAAACACCTGTAATTGTTCCAAACTCTATTTAAATATTGAATATTGTCTAAATAATAACACAAAATCTCCCTCTTTATGCATGACTCAAAGCTAATAAGTCAGAACATTTAACACCAAAAAAATCACTGAAGAAAGATAATATGTAGAAATAAATACAATATATTTAAAAAAAAATCACAAAAGTAAGAACATTATGATGAAGGCAGATTGACAATTAATTTTTGTCTACATCTAAAAATTCAAGGTTTTAAAATTGTCTATTCTTGTTGATACATGTATTCATAGTGACTATGACAATTTTGTGAACATTTTGGCTTATCTTAAAAACATTAACACCTTATTTGTCAAAAACAAGAGGCCCAGTGCCTTAACCCTCACCGAAGATTTGATCGTCATGTCAATACCTACAATATTCTAATATACATGCCTATACAAAAACTTTATAGTTTTCAAGATAATTAGCAATTTAAGTCATTCTTCTGCAGCTGTGACCTTGACCTTTCAACATATGACCTTGACCCATATATCAAAATGATCGTCATGTCAATACCTACAATATTCTAATATACATGCCTATACAAAAACTTTATAGTTTTCAAGATAATTAGCAATTTAAGTCATCTTCTGCAGCTGTGACCTTGACCTTTCAACATATGATCTTGACCAATATATCAAAATGATCGTCATGTCAATACCTACAATATTCTAATATAAATGCCTATACAAAAACTTAATAGTTTTCAAGATAATTAGCAATTTAAGTCATCTTCTGCTGCTGTGACCTTGACCTTTCTACATATGATCTTGACCAATATATCAAAATGATCGTCATGTCAATACCTACAATATTCTAATATACATGCCGATACAAAATCTTAATAGTTTTCAAGATAATTACCAATTTAAGTCTTATTTTCAGTTGTGACCTTGACCTTACAACATATGACCTTGTACCATATATCAAAATGATCATATGTCACAATACCTACAATATTCTAATATACATGCCAATACAAAAACATAATAGTTTTCAAAATAATTTGCAATTTAAGTCTTCTTTTGCTGCTGTGACCTTGACCTTACAACATATGACCTTGTACCATAATCAAAATGATCATTGTCACAAAACCTACAATATTCTAATATACATGTCAATACAAAAACTTAATAGTTTTATAAGAGAATTAGCAATTTAAGTCATCTTCTGCAGCTGTGACCTTGACCTTTCAGCATATGACCTTGACCCATATATCAAAATGATCGTCATGTCAATACCTACAATATTCTAATATACATGCCTATATAAAAACTTAATAGTTTTCAAGATAATTAGCAATTTAAGTCTTATTTTCAGTTGTGACCTTGACCTTACAACATATGACCTTGTACCATATATCAAAATGATCATTGTCACAATACCTACAATATTCTAATATACATGCCAATACAAAAACATAATAGTTTTCAAGATAATTAGCAATTTAAGTCATCTTCTGCAGCTGTGACCTTGACCTTTCAACATATGACCTTGAACCATATATTAAAATGATGGTCATGTCAATATCTACAACATTCTAATATACATGCCTATACAAAAAGTTATTAGTTTTCAAGATATAGTGACAAATATATAATTTTTAGCAATTTCCCCACTCAGTGCCTTATAATTTCCCCGTTTTGAGCCCCATGGCTACCATTTGTGCAAATCTGAAAATAGTTGACCTAAGAATGTTATAAATGAAATAACTAAGGTATATCTCTTGTAGATTCAGAGGAGAAGATTTTCAAAAGTTTCCACTCTTTCCCCCCTTGTGGGGCCCCAAGGGGACATAACTCCTTCATTTGTGCAAATCTGAAAGGGCGTCACCAAGTTATGATGGTTACCAAGTTTCATTAAATTTGGCCCAGAGGTTTTGGAGGAGAAGATTAAAATGTAAAAAGGTAACGCACGACGCACGACGGACAACGCACGACGCACGACAGACGATGGACGGTGAACCATCGCAATAGCTCATCTGAGCTTTCAGCTCAGGTGAGCTAAAAAGTCATCATTTATATTTCACTATAAGGACATAGATTGAGCTTTATTTACATCTAAACATAATTATGACAAGTTGTGTTATACTATTTTACATGAAATATTCCAGCAGCGCCATAATTATGCTACTCTTGTCTTTCAAGCAAGAAAAGGCAGGAAATCAAAAAAACATGTGTATATAAAAATGCACAATTTGGCAAAATTTTAGCACAAAAAGGATGGATTTGAATCTATTCAGTTTCCCATTTAAAGTTACAACTTAAACAGAATGATAATACAATGTATGGTTAGAGAATCCATATGAAACACATTGAATGGAAATAAAACTAAAAGAAACTTCCATACAGTTATCTTTTTGGATAATTCTTATAGAACTCAATGACGCATATTTCATATGACCAACCAAACTGTAAAATCTTTAGATATTTAGAATAAAATAAAGATTTTTCTGTCATATACTGTATTTATACAGCATTACAATATACATGTACATATATGTCACATATTACATTTTCCCCTAAAAACTAAACCTGTGTCATTTGCATATATCATTCAGTGCACAATGAATGTTTTAATTTTGGTTATATATAAAATTTTGACAAAATTTATATGATAATTCTAGTATCACGATTTTAGAATTTAAAGTCATACATGAAATTGCTTATAAAATTTAGACACTATGATATAAATCACAGGTATCAAGAAAAGTAAATTCATCATATTTATGCGCCAAAAGTAAATTTTTGGAGCAGAAAGCTTTTTTTTTCTTGCGAGAGGATGTGCAAAAAAAAAAATAATAATAATAAATTGAAAAAAAAAATTAAAAAAAAAGAATAAATAAATACAAAAAACACACATGATAGTTCATTTATCTAGGATTAGAAATCCTAGGCTTATCTTATCAACGACCTGAAAAACTGTACAACTTTTTCACTTTTTTCATTCAGTCATTTTATAATTAATTATATGTATATCTTGTTTATCAAAATCTTTAAAAAAACATTTTTACATTTGTCGATAAAAACTTCAAGTTTCAACACTTGCTTTCCTGCTCATAACAACCACAACAATAGCTTGTCTGTACTTTGTATATGTGTGCAAAATATAAGTAAATAATTTAAAAATTAACCTACATGTACTGTAGTGACCATCACTATATTATGGTCATCTCAATATTGGAACAAGTGCTTTAAAATATGCATAATTACAATTAACCTGCTATAGTGAAGACCACTATATTATGACCACTTGAATATTAAAATGGATGTCTTAAATTCTTTTTGTAAATAAAACAACCAAACTATCCTCTATATGTAAACAATTTGTCTATATTAAAGTCTACATTCCTTAGGTCCAGTTGTTGATCGCTACTTTTTTAGGAAAACCACACTAATCCTAGTGAATCTATAAAAACCTCAATCTCATTTACATTTATTCATCTGATAATCAATAAATTACATTGTATTTCTAACAGACATTAAAGCTGCATTAAGTTTTCCTAGGAAAAAATTAAAACGATGCTAATTTACAAATGATGTTCCTAATGAACAATGTTACATTTGGTTCAACGATAAAAACTCGAATAAATAGAGAAATACATGTAGCAGTAATCTACCAGCAAGATATAATGGTTACATCATAAAAATTTGGGTCATTTAAAAACAACTTACAAAATGGTGAAATGCAATAAATAAAACACAGAATTTTTTTTAAATTTGTCTTTTGTAAATTTGTAAGGGATGAATAACACCATGGCGAATACATGTGGATATTAATGACAGACAACTAATGTAGTTTGTCAGGTTTCCCCTTTAATTCATTCAAGTCTCTGTGTATATGCTCCAAGCTGAAAATAATCAATGTTTAACAGGTGACCAACCTGTTAGAGGATTCTTTAAAGCTAATAGAAACAAAATTTTAGAAAATCAATCTCACGGATCATGATGAGAAGTCATCTTTTTTTAAAAAATTACATTTTTAGTAAATCAAAAAAAAATTAAGAAAATTGAAAAACTTAATGAAGCTTTGATCTCAACCTTGTTTAGATTTATACATTTGATAATTAATTAGTTCTAACACACATCAATTTTATACAATGTCTGGGTCTAGAGGCTCTGGTTCCGGTATTTTTCTTACTACTTTAGAATTATAAATAGATGCTCCTCTGAATACTGATACTGTTCCAATAAATGATAAAATAATCATCAGCACAAACATTCCCGAAAAACCATAATGTGAAGAAACTATTCCTATAATAGGTCCTTCTAATACTGTCCCAACACTACCAAATCCTAGAAAAGAGACATTTAACATACATGTATTCCAATCCTGATTTCAGAATTTAAAGTCATACATGAAATTGAAAATTTAAAAGTAAACAGTATTGTAATGATATTCTTGACTTTCTGGTGTTGTTTTAAAAATCAGTTCACACTTATAACATCTGTTTTCAGATCTTTCAAAAATTTTATCTGTATTTTCAAAACTTACTGGCTTAATTTGCTATTAAAATTAAGTAAAAAAAAATGGTTGTAAAACAGGTGTCTGTTCTTCTAATGCACAAAGACAATTAAGTAAAAATTGACGAAAATTGCTGAAGCTGACATTGAAAATTATCAATTATATACTTTTACCATATAATATATATTGGGTATAAAACCAATTCTTCTGTACTTAAGAAAGGTGTGGTAAAAACAATGAAAATGTTGAGTCAACTCAGGAAAAATATTTCAAAATATCAGTTCAATAACCCTTTTATCATATAGCAAAATATATTTCATTTGCTTCCCACTTGTATTTCATCTAAAAATGTCATTTTTGTGTCAAAATACACAAATATTGAATTAGTTCTTATATATTGATATAAGAACTAGCACAATAACATTTTTGGAAAAAAAGTTGATTCAGATGACAATGTCATGTGACAAAGTGTGCAATATGAAAAACTGATAGGAGACATCAGACCAGAACAAAGTTTGCATGTAAATATTGATATATAATGCAAGCTACAACTTGTAATTTATCATTGTATTTCTATGTGAAACATATGTTGCTATATAATAATAACTGATATGACATTTACCATTAACAATTCCTACAGTAGCTGCTGCAGCATTTCTACCTTCTAATTCTCCCAACTCAGCAGGTATAGCACCACCTAGAAATCAAAACAAATACTGTAATAAAATCACAAAATTATTTAATTTACTTTATTGTCTCATAAATTACAGAGCAACAAATTAAGAAAAAATACTGTTGTTGCATTCCATTTGCATTAGGACCAACTGTCAACAATGAGACAAAATTCAAAATAGCCATGCTGAAAATAATATTTTTTTTTAAAAAAATATCGGTTAATGAGCTTAATTAACATTACTCAAAGCATATAAATTTAGCAGTTTTATTCTACCACCTCTTAAAGTCTGTGAATTGATTGGTCAGAAGTCATCATTTCTTGTCTTATATCATTTCATATTCGGTTACTTGTTTTTTATGTAATCAAAGTGTGAACATAGGCAGTTCAGTTGTAAAGCCGTGTGGGCAGTCATTGGAAATAAAACCCAAGTATGTCAGAGTTGGTGTAAAATCTGATGAGTTATCTTTTTCCTTCAATATTATTACTTTCAATTATTCCGAGAACTTCCATTTGTGCAAAGATAAAATCATTATGTTGTTTCACTTCATTTCAGAAATTCTCAATAATAGGCCACAAAATACTTCTAATTTATCAACACAAGAATAAATCTACATATAAATGTATACTGTATGAGAGTTAATTGTGCAAGTGTTTCTGATATGCTTTGTTCGAGTGCATATTTATGACAGGCTTGGGAGTGCTAGTACACTGATAGCAATGTTGTAGGTAAACACTGCTAACTTAAAACTGATAACAAGCTAAGCATTAGAGACCTATGACACGGAAACAAAATTTTTAACTTGTGATTGAATCCACAGTAGTACCTAAAAATTAGGGAATGCTTTGAATGAACAAACCTCGGTCTCACGGCAAAAAAATCAAACTTTCATCCTTTTTCTATACCAGCTTACCTAGAATACAACTTGTGATTGAACCCACAGTAGTACCTAAAAATTAGGGAATGCTTTGAATGAACAAACCTCAGTCTCACGGCAAAAAAATCAAACTTTCATCCTTTTTCTATACCAGCTTACCTAGAATACAACTTGTGATTGAACCCACAGTAGTACCTAAAAATTAGGGAATGCTTTGAATGAACAAACCTCAGTCTCACGGCAAAAAAATCAAACTTTCATCCTTTTTCTATACCAGCTTACCTAGAATACTATCAGGACCACAGTTAAATGCACCAGCAATAAACAGGAATAAACAGTTTATAACAATACCCCAGGAACTTGTAAATAGAAAACACAATAGTGCCAATGCTGATAAAAATACTGAAAAACCTGTTCCTAATAAAGCTCTGCCTTTGAAATACCTGAAAAATAAAATAAATGAACTGATTTGTTGATATGGAATGCAACACTTTGGCAAATTGACACCTTCCAAAATGCCTCAATAAATTATTTTAAATCATAATATGCTAAATAATCTATCATTTAAAGATCAATGCTTTAATATGCCTAAAAATAATTGATGCTTTTTGATTACTTTATGCCAGCAATATTACAGCTATTCAATTAGACAAATGCCCTTGATCTTGACTTTGTTAAAATACTTGCCTGTAATGATACACAAATCATCATAATGACAACAGTCAACACCAACTATCTCTCTCTCTCTCTCTCTCTCTCTGTTTCGCTCTCTCTTTAATAAGATCAACTGGCATATCAAAAAGTGTTAATAAATCATGTGTTTTCTGGCTATGTCCTAACAAAATAATCATCACAGTTTTTTTTTTATATTCTCTGCAAAATAGAGTTGCTTCATAAAAAAAGCGTTCTACACATAGTACATAACAAAAATTATCATATAGGCAAAACCTTTTGTATTATAATTATTAGTGTTAGATCTACAGTTTTTCAGGTTGATTTTTGAATTTAGATTTGTTTTAATAACTGAATTGTATTAGTGAAGACCACTATACACACTAACAAACATTTCAAGTTTGAAATAACTACTCTTTATCAAGTGACTCATGAATCTTGCCATTTACCTAGAGACATACATGTATCTGCTATTTCTTGATTACCATGTACACCCACAATCTCACTTACTTGTCCATAATCAATACCGGTACTATACCTTCACTACCAAGTACACCAACAATTCCACTTACCTGTCAATAAAGAATCCCAAACAAGCACTAAGTATATAACTAAAATCTCACTTACCCATCCATAATAAATCCTACACCCTACACTACCAAATAAACTTACAATCTTACTTACCTGTCCAAAATAAATCCTATACCTACACTACCGAGTACACCACCTATCCTACTTACCAGTACATAACAAATCCTTTACCTGCACCACCGAGTACACCACCAATCTTACTTACCAGTACATAACAAATCCTATACCTGCACCACCGAGTACACCACCAATCCTACCTACCAGTACATAACAAATCCTATACCTGCACCACCGAGTACACCACCAATCCTACTTAGCAGTTCATAACAAATCCTATACCTGCACCACCAAGTACACCACCAATCTTACTTACCAGTACATAACAAATCCTATACCTGCACCACAGAGTACACCACCAATCCTATTTACCAGTACATAACAAATCCTATACCTGCACCACCAAGTACACCACCAATATCACTTACCTGTACATAACAAATCCTATACTTGCACTACCGAGTACACCACCAATCCTACTTAGCAGTTCATAACAAATCCTATACCTGCACCACCAAGTACACCACCAATCTTACTTACCAGTACATAACAAATCCTATACTTGCACTACCAAGTACACCACCAATATCACTTACCTGTCCATAACAAATCCTATACCTGCACTACCGAGTACACCACCAATATTACTTACCTGTACATAACAAATCCTATACTTGCACTACCAAGTTCACCACCAATCCCACTTACCTGCCCATAACAAATCCTATACCTGAACTACCAAGTACACCACCAATATCACTTACCTGTCCATAACAAATCCTATACCTGAACTACCAAGTACACCACCAATATCACTTACCTGTCCATAACAAATCCTATACCTGCACTACCGAGTACACCACCAATATCACTTACTTGTCGATGATAAATCCTATACTTGCACTACCAAGTACACCACCAATCACTTACCTGTCCATAACAAATCCTATACCTGCACTACCGAGTACACCACCAATATCACTTACTTGTAGATGATAAATCCTATACTTGCACTACCAAGTACACCATCAATATCACTAACCAGTCCATGATAAATGCTATATCTGCACTACCAAGTACACCACCAATCACTTACCTGTCCATAACAAATCCTATACCTGCACTACCAAGTACACCTCCAATCTCAAATACTGTAGAAAACATTCCTGCTTCACCTTTTGAATACTTTAACTAAAATAAACCAAACAATTTCTTTTAAAAATTCTTCCTTTCATAAAAAATGGTTCTATCTTTGAAAGAACAATGGCAATATTTTAAGACCATCAGTATGCTTCCTTTTTCATACCTATCCTAAACTAGAAAGTTTTTTTTTTTGAAGGGGAGAATCTTTTTTTGTTTAGTGATAAGAGTTGATTAGATTCAAAGAGGTTGAATTGAAAAGTTGGAATAAAGAATGTAACTGTCTGTTTAGCTTATTTTGTTGGACTTCATATTACTGGTGCAGTAGGTTTCAGGTTCTACTATCAGTCCAACCCTACATGCCTTCTTTCCTCTCTCAATCTGCTGTTTTATTTCATGTTGTAGCTTGCCCCAAGTTCTGTAATTAAACCTGCATTTTCCCACCTCTGTAGAAAAATACTCTACCAAGTATGTCAAAAATGGAGGTTGTTTGTTAAGGATGATAGAGAAATTACTTTGCTTTAGTGAGTGATCTACTAAACTTCCTCAAACTAAAATCTAGCAAAGTGCATTTCTAATCTAGGCAGTGACGGACTTGATCTGTAAGCTGATTCTTATGACAACCTCGGGCTTAAAGGTCCTAACTAAGCAAAATACATGTATTAGGAAAAAGACTTAATACTTACTTCATTTAAAAGATATAGAGGTAACCACATATACATACAATATCTCACAACTTTTAAACAAAACATAGCTATGGCAACTTCTGGTACCACCCTAAAACATATATGAAATATAAATGAAGTCTTTATCTTACAATCCACTGATACATTTAATATGACTATGATGGAATTTTGAAAATGTTTTTAGGAATGTTCGTATAATTGATGTTATTAAAATTATTTTTCATCCTTTAATCTAGGACTTGCACATAATTTGTGTTTAAAAATTTATATATTTTTCCTTCATGTATATAAACAAACATATTGTACATAATTTATCATATAATTTAAATATTAATTTTTCTAAAAAATAATCTTACCAAAAAGATGCAAGGTCCAGGTGATTCTGTCAAAACAAGTGTTGAGAAAAATGGATTTCACACACACACACACACACACACACACACACACACACACACACACACTGAGGTGTGATGTTTCTTTTTCTCAATGTATCTTTGACAAAATAGCCAGAACATTACATTTTACAAAGGGAACTACTACAGGTAAAAGTTATCCAAATCAATTTTAGAATCCTACTTAGCCTAAAGGAGACAATTCCAGTTTTAACAAAAACAATTCTGCAATTCATTTTGTATTGAAAATGCCTATTTCATATTACCACCAAGAATACTGAGAACAATATGCAAGATCATTATTCTTTTACAAAAGTATTTAAAACTTGGCTTTTGTTACTGAAACTGACACTTTGATGAAGCAGTTGAGACCACTTCATCTCAGAAAATGTAAATATAATACATGTACATGTATTTTTAAACATCCTACTTCTGGGACAGCAAAAAAATTAATAAATAAAAAAATTAAATATGAGATGAAAAGTTCACTATATAATTACCAAGTGGCTGCAAATGTCACAAGATACATGCACCTCATTTGTACAAAAGTATCATTTTATAGAGGTCTCCTTATGAACTTATTTATTACTGCAGGATGATACTGACAAGGGTACCAAAGTCGGGACTATAATGAAAGCTCTTTTAAACTTAGTGCAAATGGACTAAAAATTGATGGAAATTAGTCATCCCCAAACACACATCCTTATAAATAACATCTTTAACATGACTTAAAAGAATTAAAGATAAAAAACGTATATCAGACTGATGTCATTCTATAAAATCTAAAAGACTTACGGTATTCTCCATAATTGCATCATAGATAATTTTGTACCAGATTTTGAACTAGAAACATTTTGTTCTGTAAAATAAAATCAGATATAAGACAAACATTTAAAATTTAGTTACCAAAAATAAAAAACAACAAGAAAGTTATTGAACATTTCAAAAGAAATATATATTGAAGAGTTTTTATTTATTTGAGGTCAACCAAGTTTGAACTAACAGCAGTCAAACATTTGGATTTTGAAGACTTTTACTTGTGCTACAACTGCCTCACCTTTATTATCAAGCTCTCTCTCTCTCTCTCTCTCTCTTTCTCTCTCTCTCTCTCTCATTAACCCATCAAAATACTAAGATTAAATTTATTTCAAATTTCTATATTTTCTCTGGTTATTTCCTTCCATCAATTAAAAGTGTGTGTGTGTGTGTGTGTGTGTGTGTGTGTGTGTGTGTGTGGAATAAATAAAAGAATAATTCACCTTTTCCTGGAACTTCTATTCCAATTTCATCTGGCTGATGATACAAAAGTAACACCACTAAACCCATAAATATCTTAAAGTAAATGAAAATAGTGTGCAGTGATGAGCCTCACCATAATCACATGGTTGGTTGGGTATTGGTAACAATATGAAAACTTTTGCAGATTCAAAAATTAAGAAGTCCATGGGGATTAACACTCATCTGAGGATACCAAATCTTCTGCAGAAGTACATGTGTAATGGGCAATTACATTTTCAAAAAAACTATTAGAATTTTCTTTGTTATAACCCTACTACCATGATATTTTGAATATATATTTGTAAAAAGATAAAATTTTAGCAAAGTACAATGGAAAAATCTAGGTTATTAACTTAATTTTGATCTAAGGCCCATTTTAAAGTTCTTTTTAAGAAAACATTGAAACTAAGGGATTAATCTAGGTTCTTGTGGAAACTACCGTTTGCTGAAGTTGGAGGAAAATTGGCAGGTGATTACACCTGTGACAATTCATTTTTTACAAGCCAATGCTGTATATCTAAGGACCAGTGTAACAGCAGACAGAAGGTGTTGGAGTTCATCCCCTTGCACAAGAACATGTAATCTTAATCAATTTATCACCATATAGAGTAGCCTTCAGAAAAAAATCATCTAATGAAAACTTTTTTTCCATATTAATCCTCAGCTTGCTTTAATTTACTTTTAGTTTTAAACATAGAACAGTTCATCATCAGGTGAGCTAAAAAAAGGGTAACACCATCAAACAATGATCACAAGACACTAGAAGAAAAACAAATAAGTCTGGGATTTTTTTTTTTTTTTTTTTTGTTTCCATGTTATTACTTAATATTATTCTAAGAAATCTTGTACATGTATACAGGTTTACCTGCTAACAAACACCTGTCTTGATTTGAATAAAATGTACCAATGATAGTAAAAAGGCTATAAATAAATACATGCTACTTACAACAATAACACTAGGAGGTAGAAACACACTTCTCCATCCATAGGAAGTTTGTAAGTAAACCTGAAATATAACAACAATCTAAATGGTTTACAAAACCAAAAACTAAGTACAATACCACTATCGTAATTAACTAAGATTTCCTATATAGTATGAATGGCAGAATCAAGACCACTCACTGATCATTGTATTTTGTACATTTTACAGGTTTGCATTATTAATTCATATAAAGTACCTGTTTAGAATAAGGTAAGTAATCTTTACTCAAATATACATACCTTATCTAATCAATTACTCAATGTATTTAATTTCAACTTCAGCAAGTTTAATTTTCGTAGTTTGTGGGTTATTCTTGATATAAGGATAATTTTGTTTTCCCAAAGGAGATGATTTTTTCACAAACTGAAATGTGAAAGTACCTGTTTAGAATAAGGTAAGTAATCTTTACTCAAATATACATACCTTATCTAATCAATTACTCAATGTATTTAATTTCAACTTCAGCAAGTTTAATTTTCGTAGTTTGTGGGTTATTCTTGATATAAGGATAATTTTGTTTTCCCAAAGGAGATGTTTTTCACAAACTGAAATGTGTGTTCCAGTCTTAGTAAACATGAATAAGCAATGAATGATTTATTCAGGTTGAATTTTATTTGAAATTAAGGTCTGGTCAGATTATAATTACAAATTAAGGTAAAAATAACATTATCACTTTGATGTATTACCTAATTACCTTTTAGTCACGTTCATTAAAAATGTTTTCATCCATCTTTGTCTTATATACTTACAGCTAATGAAGTTCCTATAATGCCACCAGCAAAGGCACAGGTACCAAACATACCAAACACACTGTTCCTGACACTGTCCGGGTACCAAGATCCCAAAGATTTCATACAATTTGGCCAACATTGTGCCTACAACATTTAGTTACATGGGCTTTTATCAAGATCAGACATTTGGCAGAGAGAAATTATCAAAAAACAAACAAAAAAAACAAAACTTAATTATATTTCATTTATACCTAAAATGTAGTTTGATATATGATTTTTTTCACTAAACTTCAGTAACAAAATACATCATCAACACTGTTATGTTGAGTTTTATTAACAAGTAATTGACATTGCGAAAGTGTACTACTTAAATATAATTTCCATCTTCCATTTTGCACTTATTTTGTTAAAAAAAAAATAAATGAAATAAAAAAAATAAAATAAAAATAGATCCTTACCTGGATCCATTACAAGGGAAATAACTCTAACAAACGCTAAGTAAAGTATGTTGTACATGTAATGGAGGCCTGTTCAAGACAATGTACACTTTCACTTTGGCAAACAAGACATTCAGTAATGATTGTTTGCCAAAGTGCACTCGTGTGACTGCTATAACTATGGTAAGGTTGTTCACCTTAGATTCAAGATGGTGTCCCTCAGACTAAGTTTGTTTCAGTTTATATTTTAGTGCAAATGTATTGTATCTTTCTGGAAGGAATTTGAATGATAGAATTAGATAAAACTTGTGTACAGAGGCCCAATGTAATTATTATTTGAGATTTTTTCTCTAGTGAAGTGTCCTGTGTTCAAATCTAAGGGAGATTATTTTTAAAGCATCTGGATGATTTTTACGACTTCGGATTCAATGTGATTGCTTCGTGCCTATTTAATAGACATAAAAATTGTATGTGTGAGTGCAGTGGAAAGTAACCAGTCTCTTGAATAAGCCTTAGGAAATTACATGTCACATTAACACAAACTTTTAAAAGATAATCCTTAATCCCATACAAATATTTATTATTAAAAATAAAACTAAATAAAAATGTTACAGTAATGTTTAACCAAAACTTGAAATTAACAGTCTTTATCTACTAAGAACAAAGAAGGGAAGCAACAAAAAAATTATGGAGTCATTTTTTTATACTTTGGTTTTTGTATGAATTATCTTCATCAATGACCTCGTTGCATTATAAACTGTAAAAACTACCTTTATATAAGCAACTCAAACAACATAAAATATGCACAAGTATAGGTTAAAAAAAAAACAAAATGAAAGCTTTCAAAATGGCTTTTTACATACCTGTGCTGTGCCATTAAGAAATAGAAGGGCAAACAAAATGTAAAAATTACTCCACTGTCCAAAAGTTGCCTAAAAACAAAAAATGTCTATCCTATATTACATAAATATTAATATTTACTAGGTACATACATGGAATACACTTGAATTCCATTTGTTTCAGAAATCAAAGGGCAATATTATCTGTGAAAAAAAATTAAAAAGTGAAGTACACAGAATATTTCAATTTTTTAAAAATATTTTAGCCAGAAACACATCATGTCTATAACTGAACTTATTCAGATTTAACAAAGTTTAATAAAATTCTAAATTACTCTATGAATGGTAAAAAAATTTGTTTATGAGACAAACATTTCTGAAGTTATATTGCAGGGCTTTTACTCTTAGTCACAATTTTCAACACTTTCAAATACCATTACTTTTACTAAACTATTTCCATTGCAACAGAGAAAAATATGTGTTATATCTGAGTACAAGAACAATAGGTAATAATCAAATTTTCAACGTGTCAAACAAAATGATTCTTTTACATAACCAATGACAATGTCTGTTCTCGAAGTCAAATTGAAGGGAATAATTTCATATCCATGTATAAATACAAAGCATTCAAAGAAGGCTTACAGACTCTATTGAAGTGTAATGTTAAATGTACATATTTTGAACATAATAAATGTGGTAATTATATTTTATATAAACTAAAGTTATTTCACCATTGATAATCCTGACATCAGTAAACATATACCAAAGGTACGCCTTGGACCAAACTTATCACCAACAGGACCAAGTAACATCTGAAATTAAAATATCAATCTAAGATGTAGTTTACTACTTCATTCATATTTAGACTAAAAAATACAACCATATAGATAAAAATGTTACACAATACATATCTTAACCATTTAGAGAAACATGGTTAGGTGGTTGAGTTCAAAGACTCAGGATTTAAGAGTTGTGAGTTTAAGCTCCAGCCCAGGCTCCATTATGTCTGAGTAGTGCATTTAATTTTTATTGCTCCAGTACTGCAAGCTGGCAAATAACTGGGTACCAGCAAATATGCTTTGGGTTAACCTTTGGACGGAATACCATTTTGTGGGTGATAAAATCTTTCATATTGTAATAATAATAATAATAATAATAATAATAATAAATTATGATACTTAATAACCTCCCTTGCTATTTATAGGATAACAGTAGGGCTTGAGTTTAACTCTTATTATCCTATGAACTCCTGGTAGATATTCTGTTAAATAAGATTTGTTGTTGGTTGTAATTTGGCTTAATTTGCATCTGTTATTTTTTGCAATTTACAATGAGCACAAGTTTACCGGTATTAATTTCTAAGGAATAATCAAAGAACAAGTTTTGTGTGCATGTAAACTGTGGGAGTGTGTTTTTATGGTTTGTCGTGACCTAGTGCACATTCAAGGAAACTTTAGCATGCTAGGTCATAAGATCATTGTGCCACAGAATAACATACCACTCCTGTTACCTTATTCATACACCAGATAATCCAGTTGATACCCTGTCCCCTTAATGCCAATAGTCAGACAAGGAAGCAGTATCCCAAATTTTAGTCTTATCTTGACCATGCCTTGGTTTGACCCTGACCTTTTAAGGCTGACACTAAACCTCTGAGCCACCATAGCCATTTTGTTGTCTAAGCAATTCATGTGTCACTGTAAGGATTTTACCCATATCTTACTAACAATAAGGGTGCTGAGCCTAAAAAGTGAAAACTGAAATAATGGTATTATTAATAAAGGTGTAAACTCAGTGAAAAAGATAACAGCTAACTTAAGCCTTTTTTAAGCTGATAAATCCAATAGACTTCAGATTCCTCCATTGTGTGTGTCCATGTGTGTGTGATATTTACCTGCATAAATGCATATGGAAAAAGTAAACCCATATCTAGCCATCCCAACTGTACTTTATCCAAATGTATATTTTCCATTAAATCTGTTTTTATCTAAAATGTCATAAATAATTGATTAAAATACATAATAAACAATATTAAACCTATGTGGAATACCTGGATAATGTATTTTGTATGCAATACATGACCATATATACATACATGTATATTCTAACATAGAATATATTTCTTTTGATACCGTTAAATATAATGCTGAACTTATTCAAATATGTATTTCAAAACTTTGTGCATTCTTCAGACAGCACAATTCTATTTCTAAATATGTAAGTAATGTTATACATGCATAGAACAATGTGTAACAATAAATGTTTTAACAAACATTTTTTTCTATTTTCTCTTTATTTTTTTTTCTTTCCTTTTCCTTTCTTCTTCTTTTCTTAATTAACTGGTACAATGCTTTTAATCAAATTTTATTGATACAAAAGTACAGGCTACCGGAATCTAAAAACAATATTGCACAAAGTTAAAATATAATCTGTAAAGACAAAATCTTACCACACCAAGAGGCTTTCTGAGGAAATATGTGGATGCATATGCCAGCCATCCCACTAAAAATACAAGAATTTGTCTTTTTCTTAAGACTGCAGCCATTGCTGTAGTCATCCTGACTTCTTCATTCTAAAATAAAATGGAAACATAGTTCAGTAAAATTAAATAAAATTTTTCTACTATACTGGTACATGCATTTTATATTACATGTAATTAAAATAATAATGTTAAATTTTACATTCTACAATTTATGATTTGCACTGCAGGAAAAAGAAACTTTACTGGCTTTATAGGTCCTGACTTTTCCCAAATGTGAAGCATTGGTCTGTGTTGAGGCCAACTTGAGGGTGCAATTCTGAAATTGCAATTGCATGCCAAAAAAAAAAAAATCATCAATTTTGTAATATCTAAACTAAAACTAGAATTCATATTTAACAGAGTGATTTATTGCAAGACTTTCTGGACTGGATCTTTTAGCCTTATTCTTGAGCTCTTATTCTTATACTCATCACCTGGAAGGGCCAGAATCAATCCTTTGCTAGAGGACTTGGCAAGGAAGTTGTTTTTATTCCAGGTTTTACCTCCCAAACAAAATAAACAATGGAGAGGTTGCATAAGATTTCCAAGGTGGAAAGCCTTCAGATAATGATAGGAGTATAAGCAAACTGAGCTAGCCCTTGTGTTACAACATTGTGTAGATATAACAAAGTGATTTACTGCCTGACTTTCTAGTCCAATTCTTTTAGTCTTTTGTTGAAGCCCTCCTCAGGGAGAGCACTTTGCGAGGAAATGGATTTTTCAGGTGTTTCTTTCTTTCTGTTACACATTTTTTTGACACGCATGCACGAACTTCTTGGATTAGTCCTTAGGGATAAATAAACTTTCCCTTGCGGTGAAAATAATGCTGATACGACATTAGACAACATAACAACCAACATACTAATCACCAAATGGAAGACATTAATAATGTGGGCTACGACACGTTTGAAAAAACATAAGAATTGAATAGATATTCAGGACAATCGTTGTGGCTTATGGACTCAAAATCACTACCAATGACGAATGCAAGATTCTGGTAATTTCGTTGTCTTAACCTACTGTTACTTACAATTAAAGGCCCCCTTTCAACGAAAAGTAACCGGCGAAACACTTTACAGGACACTTTAACTTTTGGCAGTTGTCGTATCTGAAATAACAGACGATAACATTCTACAAAATTAATATTGAATGAAAACTTGATAATATCTGACAATATTTAGATCATCTAGTTACAATTTATATTTAAAAGTTTTTATTGACAATATTATAGACGATTTTAAAAAATTTTCTTGCACGACATTCCAAAAAGTAGATATACCGGAAGTAAACAAAACCTCATTTCCTTGTTTTGGTTTTGCAGAGAACTACTTTTCAAATGTAAATAATTATATTCTAGACGGATAAAATCGTATGTAAAACTATTTGTTTTTCTTTTTTCTAAAAGGGATGTGGCGTTTACTTGATATTTACCCCTAAATTGAAAGCATGATACTTTTATCAAATTATGCTGAAAATGCACCCTTTATTATGATGTCTTGTGTACATCTGAACAACAAAAGTACAAGACAACACAAATGAAATCCACCTGTACAAGCCTAGGGCTTTTTAATGATATCAACTATAGAATGTAATATAATGAGATAGGAAGAGATAGTTAAGTTACCTGACCGCCCATTAGACCTGTTTCAGGTTTACTTAGACAATAAACATATATGAAAAAAATTAAGTATACATGTACCAACATTGAAAGTTATGCTGTAGAATTCAGCAATAGTTTGCTGCAAAGAACTTGAATATGCAAGTTTTAAAACACAAAACAGCAACAAAGCATAATAATAATAGATAGATAAGAATAATAATAAAATTGGAAATTAAAAGTGGATGCTTTTTTCAATCTTTAATCTCTGAAGTTAGAAAATAGAAAGGTGGCTTTGTTTTAAAATCAGATATCACAAGGTCAGTAACTACATTTAAACCTGTTCTTGGTGTTGTTGTTTTTTTTAATCATAAATTTATGCAAAACAAACAAATCTAATGAGGGTGACTGCAAAACTAACTGAGACAAATGCATGGGGTAGGTCTAGTTATTGACTAGTAATGTGTGTATGGGACAGCCCATTTTATGATTGTATATAGTGCTCTAATATAGAAAAGTGAACAGACTCTTAACTCTGCATATACACCAAAACAGATGGTATGAAGGTATTGTTTTAATTTTAGTTAAAATAAATACCAATATTTATAGAATTGCCATTGCAGTATACTGATTGGTTACTGTGTCATTTCATATTGATAATATGTACTTCTTCAATTTTTTCCATTTCAGTTAGAAGTTTGACTCATTTTGATAGCAATGGGGTGAAAACAATCTAGAAATGGGTGGAAGAACAAGTAGTTTAATGGGATGTGAGATCAGCCGGCCCTCTATGTCAACCCAGTCACAGTCTAAACAGTCGGCCTACATCTATTGTTACAAATTACCTCCACCTAGTTATAATCATAACTGGACAGATTTGCACTATGCAGCCAGTCATGGAAATGTCCGAAGAATTCAAGAAATTATCCACAAATCAGGTAATGAAATTTTTAGTTTAAGACTGGACTGACTAAAGCCAGTCGAGAGTTTGACCTAGCAAAACATTGATCCATGAATGCAAATAATTATTTGTAAACTGTAACCTTCTCATCTTAAACTGTTGGGTCAAATTGAATTAAATTTGGTATTAAAAAGATCCTTGGTTGATGTAGAGATTAATGTGTGTCCAACATTGCAAGATAAAAAAAGCTGTTACTGATTTAGCTATTTAACATATAAAACAGTTTTTTTAACAAGCTCTAAGATAATGCAAATTAGATGTTATTTTAAGCCAATTCTTTGAAAATCTTTTCCTCAGAAGCTGCAGGTTAGTATTAAACCTAACTTCGCAATTAAGGTCCTTTAGTGATGTATAATAAAATTTCTGTTAGGCATGGCTGTCCAAAATCCAAGGTGGCAATCAATACTATAAATAGCAGTAATCACAACCCAATCAGTTTCAAATCTTTTAAAAATATATATGCCCTCCTTCTCTAAAATATTATTCTTCTGTATATAAATATAACATGTAGTTATATCAACACCCAGACAATGTTGACCTGTATGAAATATGGTAGAACTAGCATTAGTGTCAGAGTCAGTGTTTGCATCCAATGTTAAAGTTTATTATGTTAGGCTAAATGCAGAATAAGATACATTTTTGCACCAATGACTTTGTTGAGAGAGATAAAGGAAGTTAGGGCATTTGTATTGATGTGTAAGTGATTTTGATGTATTTTTATATTTACTCAGGTGTTATAAATCTAAACAAAAAAGATTATTATGGCAAGACCCCTCTGTACTGGGCAGCTTACAAAGGACATAAATTATGTATGGAAGAATTATTAAAGTTTGGAGCTAAAGTTAATACACAGTGCAGACATGGAGGGACACCTTTACATGCAGTTGTCAGTCTCTATCCAGAATGTGCCTTATTATTGATTAAAGTAAGTTACTATTAGCTTTGTCTGTAAAAGATCATCTGTAAGATCATGTTAGAGTGGTCTTGTAAACAGGTGGCCTTTATATACATTTTCAAATTATCTAATTAAAGATTAAATAGATTGCATTTCTCTGGTTTTCTTTTGTGAGAAAAAACCTATATGCAGAAAAAGCCTTGTAGAAAGATTTATAAAGAGATCAGATGAGCTATTGCTATCCATCTTCGTCCGTCGTGCTTCATCTTTCGTGCATCGTTCGTAAACTTTTTACATTTTAATCTTCTCCTCCAAATCCCCTGGGCCAAATTTAATGAAACTTGGTAACCATCATGCCTGGGTGAAGCCCTTTCAAATTTGCACAAATAAAAGATTTATGTCCCCTTGGGGCCCCATAAGGGGAGAAATAGTGAAAAACTTTGAAAATCTTCTCCTCTGAATCTACAAGAGATATACCTTAGTTATTTCATTTATAACATTCTTAGGTCATATTGTTTTAGATTTGAACAAATGGTAGCCATGAGGCTGAAAATGGAAAATGGCAAAGCACTTAGTGGGGAAATTGCTAAAAATTATATATTTGTCACTATATCTTGAAAACTATTAACTTTTTGAATAGGCATGTATATTAGAATATTGTAGGTATTGATATGACAATCATTTTGATTTATGGTTCAAGGTCATATGTTCAAAGGTCAAGGTCACAGCTTCAAAAGAAGACTTAAATTGCTAATTATCTTGAAAACTATTAACTTTTTGTATAGGCATGTATATTAGAATATTGAAGGTATTGACATGATGATCATTTTGATATATGATTCAAGGTCATGTTTAAAGGTCAAGGTCACAGATGCAAAAGAAGCCTTTAATTGCTAATTATCATGAAAACTTTTAACTTTCTGTATAGGCATGTATATTAGAATATTGTAGGTACATGTATTGACATGACGATCATTTTGATATATGGTTCAAGGTCATATGTTCTAAGGTCAAGGTCATATCAGCATAGGAAGACTAAAATTGTTAATTATCTTGAAAACTATTAAAGCTGCATTAAGTTTTCTGAGGAAAAAAATTAAAACAGTGCTGATCTAATTAATGATGTTCCTAATCAACAGTAACATTTGGTTCAACAATAAAAGCTTGAATGAATATAGAAACAACAATAATTTCCCAGTGAGATGTAGGATGTCAGATCTAATATTAGAACATGCTTACATCATAAAAAACGGGATCATTTAAACACAACTTACAAAATGGTGAAATACGATAAATTAAGCATAGAACTTCATTGAATTTGTCATTTGTGCCTTAGTAAGGGATACATAACGCCATTGCGAATACATCTTGATATTAATGACGGACAATTAATACAATTTGTCAGGTTTCACTTTCGATTTATTGGATTTTACTTACATTCATGTGCATGCCTCCGGCTCATAATTTAATCATCGATAAACATTGACCAACCGGTTAGAGAAATCCGTTTATTTACAGCTAAAAGGAATGAAAATGAATCTCACGGATCGTGATTAGAAGTTATGTATTTTTAAAACAATTTATTTTTAGAAAACCAAAAAAAATTCAGGAAATTGAAAAACTTAATTCAGCTTTAAATATGCATAGGCATGTATATTAGAATATTGTAGGTATTGACATGACGATCATTTTGATATATGGTTCAAGGTCATATGTTTAAAGGTCAAGGACATAGCTGCATAAATATACTGAAATTGGTTATGTATGCATATTTTTGTGTTAATGACTAAATGCAGAAACTAAATACAAAAAATGTAAATTTTACATTTATGATTGATAACACTGTCACAAACTCTTACTGTCTCCATTTACCATTTATTCTTGGGAATAAATCTGCATAAAATTTAAACACATGTATTCATTGTTTATAGTTTACAGTAAAGATTTTAAGTCTTAATTTTGAGAGTAAGCATGACAAGATATGGACATTGGAAATATTTGCCCTGGTTTGAGTTATCTCTGTCTACATTAGTATTGACTTTTATTAGCAAGCATTTAACTTTTAACACACTATTGACTGTGTGCATCAGTAAACTATTATTCCCAAAAACTATGTGTATTCTGCTAAATCAGGTCAGTTTTGTGTGGTTTACTAGATGAAGTACATAAGTTTGTGCATATGATTCAATATTCAAGAAGACTATAGAAATAATTTGAAAAACCATCTTTCTGCAACAGATTTATTTATAAATGTAAACTGATTTAGTTAAACCTTTCACTTTTTATAAAAAGTAGGTAGAAGTTTAAAAAATTCCTGACTGGGGTGTAAAGCCGCATATCTCCAGGCAACTCAACTGCATGTTATCATATCCCATTATTTGTCTATTTTTAGAATGGTGCTGATGTTAACCAGTCAGATAACTGGGGTGTCACACCAATTTATCTTGCAGCTACGAATGGTCAACTTGAAGTTATACATTACCTTATAGCAGCAGGAGCACATCTTAACATTAGAAATAAGGTAACTTGCTTGAAACCTTTATTTTATTTACCCTTTTGTGGTGTTGTAGGAGGTACAGAAGAACCGGTGACATCTTTCAGGCTTAGTCATCATTATTTACATTACATTTCTTGACAAAACTTTTTTGATTGGCTAGATGTGCAGACAGTTTATTTTGTTACTAGTATATTTACAGGTTTTGTTCTGAATGAAAAATTTCATTTTATTCACTGATCTGTCAACAAATGTTTGTAATGCTTTGTATCATAAACTCTGTTTAGAAAAGTTGGTTTATTGATTGATTATCTGAGGTGTCTTTTTAATGATATTATGCACACAATTGTTCTGAAATTTCAAACCCTTTTCACTGCAGTACAAACTATCTATTATTAAAAGAACTATTTTCTATAATGTCAGTGTACATGTATATTTTCAACTCAGACTTAGTTTTTGTGGTTTTATGTTCATTATATTCTTTTAAATGTTCATAAAATGAACAAACAGGTACAATAGTATTGAGCATTGATGATACACTTTCATTTAAAAAAAGTTACACCTTTTTTTTTTTTCTTTTTTTTTTGTCCAAGCAAATTTTTTGCTACTTCTGGCTTTAACTAGATAATTCAGGAGAAAGATTGTTATGAAACAACTTTTGTAGGGATATCTAGTTGGAGCTGGAATATGTCACAGTGTTTTGTAAGAAAAAGATTCATCAATAACATGTTTTCAAATTTACATAATCAAATGTCAAATTGATAATACCTTTGTGGCTTCATGAATGTTAATTGAAGTCACAGTAACTTTTTATAGCAAAACTATAATAGCAATTTTATAACTCTGTATAATGACTGATGTTTAACACAATCAGAGATTTTAATTTATGAGAATGAGGGAAATACCGTACTGTAGCTACTGCTTTTGCATTGTCTTATGTCCATCTAAGTGTATGAGTCATTTGTTAAAGTAGCAAATGATAATGCATGTATAACATTGATTTATTTGGTTTACTTTACTTTACAGAATACAGGTGAACTTCCTAAGCAATTAGAATCAAAGAAATCTCTTTGTGACAAGGTCTTATCATTATCCCGGAATCCATTATCATTACAGCAGTTATGTCGAATCACAGTTAGATGTCAACTTGGAGAAAACCCTCAACCAAAGATATTAGAACTAGATATACCAAAACAAATCAAAGAGTATCTATCATTATCAGAACTAGGATAAGTATTACACATCATGTACTATGAACTGTAGTGTTCAATTATGTTACACATGTATTAAATGTATTGAGCCAATTTTACGAAATAAGTATAAATTTCTTGTCCATGCTTACCCCACCTAATTAACAAGATTTAATAAACTCTACATGAATATTATATATTTTACTGATACTGATACCAATAATCTCTGTTTAGGGTCTAAATATACAACGATTAACATAAGCTCTGTTTGAGCTTTTTAATTTGACTATCAAAGATCTAGCTTGATTTGAAGTTCTGACTGGGCATACACATACTTGATGTTTTCTCTGGACATACATCAAAAAGTTTTTATCGAAATAGCTTAAAAAATAAACACAATGATTTTAAATATACAAAAATGCATTGTTATAGATATTTCTATATGTCCACACATTACAGATGGCTAATCATTTAGCCTGTTAGTGTTTTATCGAAACATACACAGTTTGTGATCAATATGCTTTCCAGTGGCTTAGTGGAATTTATTTACTCATTAAGTTATATTGGCCCAATATATTCAAGTTGTTTTAATTCAAATTTTAATAATCAATTTTCTTCAGATTTATATTTTGCTACAAGAATCAGAATATGTTTATTATTATTCATTTATCAAAAATGTTGATTAGCTTTTTATATTACCAGTACCTATATAGTTTTATACATGTATGTAATAGTGATGGAATTATTTTGACCCTAGTCCTACAATGTAATTTGTCTTAGTGCGTTGAAAAAATAGAAATGTGACATAGTTATTGGCATATTAATGTCATATACTTTGACACCAGTATTGTCAACATTTTTTTTTGTCAAGTTTTTTAAATTTTCCTATATACCAAGGGTGTAAGGGTGTGTAATTATTATTAGTAAATTTTGCATTGCAGCTAAATCTGTATTCAACTGTTTCATAACAATAAATTTCAAATTCTACTTTTCATATATGGGATTTTTGTTTGTCCTGCCTGAAAAGTGTTACACATAGTGGTCATTGTTGTTGTCAATCATATTGTTATTTTCAAACACAATGGTGCTATACTTTTAGTTTTTTTTTTTTTTTTTTTTTTTTTTTTTTTTTTTCAAAAGTAACAACAAAAGTAAAACTTGACAGATTTATCACAGATGAAAGTTGGATGACCTTAACTTTCATAAAATATGGATAGTGCTTTTCAGAAAAGACTTGTGATTTAAATCTTTTTTATATTAAATAATGTTGAAACTCTGATTTTCAGAAAATAAAAACCATTAAAAATGTTGATTTTCTATTTTCTATATGACATATTTGTATGGTATATGTGACATACTATAGTGTTACTTGATAAACCACTTAAACTAATTCATAAAAATCCATGTAACGAAATCATGAATGTTGATACTAGAGAACTAAAAAACACTTCTGATTACTTGAACCTCTTAAAATTGATATAATGCATTGTATTAAAATAATATCAGTGTCAAACCACTTAAAAACATGTGTCACTTGAAAATATACGCAGTATAATCTGCTACAGCCTCCATCTCTAAATAAAGACTTAACTACTATTAAGGCTGTTGTTTATGGTTCCCTTGCTTCACATTTCAGTCAAATAAAGACCATTTATCAATCCTTATAAAACAACCTACAATGTATTTTATTACAATTCTAATGTCAAAACCACTTCATACTTATAATTCAATATTTTATTATCATACTAATCACTAGTTAAATCAGTCTAAATTTTGAAGAAGCGGTTACAAGAACATTTATTCTTTTATTGCATTTCTTGAACATTAACTAACAGATTGTTAGCATGTGATAGACAACCATAGCAAAAGTAGAAAATGTAATAGAAAAATCCATAATTTCAAAAAACTCTCCAAAACTATTACTATTTCTTTAATCATGAATGCAGTAACAAATTATTTGTCTTTAATATAACTTTAATTTATAGCATTTAATCCACTGATCTGAAAGATATAAATGATTATATTTATTGAATACCATAATAAAAATAAAACTGTTTGTCTCATGCCATGGCAGACCTCAGAATGAATTAGTAACACCCATGTCAAAACATTTATATAGACATTGTGTTATATATGAAATATCTACCCTGAAAATTAGTACCCCTTATTCAGGTTGAACCCTAAAAGAAATTGATTTGTGTCTCATTCAATTCATTCAAACAATACTGATTACATTTTTAACTTTACCGAATACTTATTCCTTAAAATATTTTTTTTCTTTTTAGAGAGATTTCTTTTACATTCATCAAAGTCTTTTGATTAGTGATATAACATAGAAATGTAATTACGTAATCATGCTTCGTAAATCTTATTTTTGATATATATGACTATAACTTGTTTACTTATATAATAGTGATTACATGTAATATTAGTTTCTATAAGATTCTTTTACATTGTTTTCATAAAATGTACACAATTTATTTTTATATAATGCACAGCTTATTGTCACATTTTTCTACATGTATTGGGAACCTTTAAAAGTGTGCTTGATGATAAAATAAGTAGTACTTCATTGGCCAGATTCAGGGGGGGTGGGTTTAGCTGGGGTTGCAACCCCCTTTTAAAAAATTCAGAAAAGAGAGAAAGAGAAATATCTGGCTAAAAGGTTTTCAGAAATATTAAAAATTCATTTTTAGCCAGGGGTTTTGCTCCCTCAACCCCCAACAGTGCTCTGAGGACCTTTAGCAGACCTAAGACCCTAGCCACAAGGGGCTTAAGCCTTCGACGCTCACAATATCTCATGTTAAAATTCTCATTGGCCTGACTTACTGTAAGTAAAATACTATCTTAGTTTAGGAATGATTGTGAAAATAGAACCAGTAACATGTTGAATGTTTTAAAACCCGAAATGGAAAAATCCTTGTAAATGGACTTTAAAAGCCATGTTTTCACCTTAGAAATACTTTCCATATTTTTTCTAAATAGAAATTGGTTCAATGTTGTATATATGTTTTCTCCATAGAAACGGTTTCTGTATGTTTGTTTTTGGTATGGTTTCCATAAGGTGCCATAAATAAATGGTAAAATTACTTGTTTATTGGTAAGTTAATATACATGTGTTGTTAGTCTGAATAATTTCAAAAACACTATCAGAATTACAATCAGAAAAGTATATTTAAGAGACACAAGAAGTGGATTAATACAATATTTTTTACTATGTACATTGTAATGTGTTATTGCTTATGAAATTACTATGTAGCTTATGCTTATGTGACCAATCATTAAGTGAAATAATGATTATACATATATATACATGTATATATATATATATATATACACACACACACACACACATGTGTATATATATATATATATATATATATATATATATATATATATATATATAATTTTCAGATATTGCTGTAGATCATGATCTGTTTAATCACAGTTCAATAACATTACATTAATTGGATATTTTGTAAAAATCTTTATTAGTTTACTTTTTTCAATTGATCTTAGTACATATATAATATACAATCATTAGCATTTATAACTAAAATTTTGTTAAATAGGCCATTTTTATTTCCACTAACCATTTATCTTACTGTGCTTTGATAAAAGGCCCAATTTGATTGGCCAGACCATTAGTTTTGCATTATTTTTGAGAGAAAATAATAACTTTGTGGTGGCATGAGATTCATGGTAGGCCTCTTGTTACCCAGTTAATACACAATGTATACATTTTCATGGTACAAGTAGGTCAAGATGCATTTGAACCACTTGTACTGAAAATGAATTAGTGAGGTCAGGACTGTTCCTTTAAATAAAGGCACTGGATACCTTTTAGAGCAAAAATTTTTTAAAAATTTCTAAAGAGTATGATTGACTTTTCTTAATATTGACATTTCTTATCACTATTGGCATACAATTAAGATTTATTTTTTTAAAAGTTGTGAATAAATTACTTTAAAAGACTTATTACCATTGAATTGTTGAATTGATATCATTTATTGAAGTTGTTGAAATAATGTAATATTCATTTACATGCACTCTCCTACAATTAAATTCTACTGATGTACATTTGTTCCTTGTGAAATGATAACTGTTATATCTAGATCTACATGTTTATATTTTATTCAGATAAACTCTTCTTTGTTGGGTCCTTGTTTTTTTTTAAATTTGAATTAAGTGTTACATTACTTTGCCTTGTTTCTTGCATTTGTTATTGTGTTGGTACATTTGTATACAGCAGGGATGTGTGTTATGTTATACATTATATAATACATTGTATAATACAACATATGTTATACATTTTATAATACAACAGGGATAGGTGGTATATGTTATACATTGTATAATACAAAAGGAATGTGTTGTATATGTTATACATTGTATGTTATACATTGTATAATACAACAGGAATATTCGGTATATGTTATACATTGTACAATACAACAGGGATGTGTTATTTATGTTATACATTGTATAATGCAAAAGGAATAGGTAGTATATGTTATACATTGTATAATACAACAGGAATAGGAAGTATATGTTATACATTGTATAATACAACAATTTCAGGGATTTGTGGTATATGTTATACATTGTATAATACAACAGGAATAGGTGGTATATGTTATAAATTGTATGTTATACATTGTATAATACAACAGGAATAGGTGGTATATGTTATACATTGTATGTTATACATTGTATAATACAACAGGAATAGGTGGTATATGTTATACATTGTATAATACAACAAGGATGTGTTGTATATGTTATACATTGTATAATACAACAAGGATGTGTTGCATATGTTATACATTTTATAATACAACAGGAATAGGTGGTATATGTTATACATTGTATAATACAACAGGAATAGGTGGTATATGTTATACATTGTATGTTATACATTGTATAATACAACAGGAATAGGTGGTATATGTTATACATTGTATAATACAACAAGGATGAGTTGTATATGTTATACATTGTATGTTATACATTGTATAATACAACAGGAATAGGTGGTATATGTTATACATTGTATGTTATACATTGTATAATACAACAGGAATAGGTGGTATATGTTATACATTGTATTATACAACAAGGATGTGTCGCATATGTTATACATTGTATAATACAACAAGGATGTGTTGCATATGTTATACATTGTATAATACAACAAGAATATGTGGTATATATTATACATTGTATAATACAATAGTAATTTGTGATATAAGTTATACATTGTTTGATAAAAAAGAGAGGTGTAGTATATGCTATACATTTTATAATACAACTGGTATGTATGTTATATGTTATACATTGTACAATACAATAGGAATGTGTGATATATGCTATACATTGTTTAATTCAATATTCAATGTAGAATATGTTATACATTGTATTATGTAATATAATATAATGTATGTATGTTATATATTAAACATTGTATACAATACATGTATGTTATACATAGTATATGTATGTTATGTGTTGTATGATATATGTATATTATATGTTATACATTGTATAATATTTGTATGTTATATGTTGTATAACATATGTATGTTATATGTTATACATTGTACAATATATGTATCTTATATGTTATATAATATATGTATGTTATATATGTATAATAAATAGCGGTGTGTGTTATATGTTATACATTGTGTTATTCAATACATGTATTAGGTATACATTATACATTATGGTATACTACAGTTGATGCATGCAGTATATGTCATGCATTGTATAATGCAGTAACTTATGTGGTGTATGTTATACAATGTTCAACATATTGGCTTTGTGCAGTACATGTTATACATTGTATAATAAAATATCTGTATGTGGAATTTGTTATAAATTGTATAATACAATAACTTATATGGTCTATGTTATATATTGTAAAATACAGTAACTGCATGTTAATTAAAAAGTGCAATTTTTTTATTAAGAATGATTTAGTGCCTACACATAAATAATATACCTGATATATAATTGTTTACATTGCCATATCACTTTGATCTATTGCCAAGTGCAATTTTATTAAATATGATTAAGTTCATTCTAAATTTGTCATTGCCATGACAACCTATTATACAGAAATATAAAAATAAAACAAAGAAATGAATCTAATTGTGTCTTTATTGTCATTTTGAGGATAACTTTGATGAATTATTAGGGTGGTTTCTATAAAGCTGGTTATTTTGCAATAAAAACAAAAATGAGAATGTAAAAATGTTTGGAGTTATTTAAGATTATTTTGGTATCTTAAGTGGAAAAAAAAGAAAATATCAGTCTTTTATTAAAAAATGTAGCCATTAATCGTAAAATACACAGTGTACTATTGCTATTCTTTCTCTCTAATGTACCATGAGAAAAAAATAAAGACAATAGTTTTCTCTAATTCAACTGGATTTTTTTTGGAAATTTCCTTGGTGTCTTTCTTTTTCAGTTGTTTTATATAATATTTACTGTTGTGTGGTTTTTTGCTCACCTGAGTTGAAAGCTCTGATGAGCTATTGAGATCCATCTTAATATGTTGTTCATCGTGCATCATGCGTAAACTTTTCACATTTTAATCTTCTCCTCCAATACCATTGAGCCAAATTCATTGAAACTTGGCTACCATCATGCCTTGTTGGAGGCCTTTTAGATTTCCACAAATGAAGGAGTTATGTTTTTCCTGGGGCTTCATAAAGAGGGAAATAGTGAAAATCTTCTCCTCAGAATGTACAAGAGGTACACCTTAGTAAGTTTATATATATTATTCTCAGATATCTAGTTATAGATTTGCACAAATGGCAGTACATGTTGTGTTAGGGCTCAAAACAGGAAAATGATAAGGCTGTTAGTGGGGAAATCGCTTTAAATGAATAAATATATTTGTAGATATATCTTGAAATACTATTAACTTTTTGTGCATATATATTGGAATATTGTAGGTATTGATATAACAATCATTTTGATATATTGTTCAAGGTCATTGGTTCAAAGGTCAAGGTCATAGCTGCAAACGACAGCTAATATTGTTAATTATCTTAAAAAAACTATTAACTTTTTATATGCATGTTTCTTAAAATATTGCAGGTATTGGAATAATGATCATTATGATATATGGTTCAAGGTCAAAGGCTCAGAAGTCAAGGTCATAGCCACAGAAAATGGTTTAAATTGTTAATTATCTTAAAAAGTATTATCTTTTTGTATAGGCATGTATATTAAAATATTGTAGGTATTGATATGATGATGATTTTGATATACGGATCAAGGTCATTGGTTCAAAGGTCAAGGTTATAGCAACATAAGATTGCTTAGATTGTTAATTATTTTAAAAACTATTAACTTTTTGTATAGGCATGTATATTAGAATATTGTAGGTATTGATGTAACAGCCATTTCGATATATTATTCAAGGTCATAGGTTCAAAGGTCAAGGTCATAATTATAAGAAGGCTCAAATTGTTAATTATCTTGAAAGCTATTACCTTTGAATAGGCATGTACATGAATATTGTAGGTATTGATATGATGATCATTTTGATATATTGTTCAAGGCCATTGGTCAAGGCCAAAGGTCAAGGTCCTTTCATGTACTCTCTTATTTCTTTTCTTATCAGAGGCCTCTTTAGCATCAATCAGTCGTCAGAGAGTACAAAAGTCATTTTCCCTTTTTGCTATAATGGTCATTATTGATTGAATGTTGCTAAAGGCGCCAGTTTGGAATCTGCATCAAGCAAGATTCGTCCAAACATATTTCATTTAAATTGGCAAATTTGTTTCCGAGTGTAGTGGAGTAATGATGTTTTATGCACCAGTCAAGACTCTTTTTCATATCCTGGTAGGAGGAAACCAAAGTGCCACAGAAAACCTCTGACATTTGCCAAGCAAACTGACCAACTTTCTCACACTAGGATCTGCCCAAGCAGCATTTGAATCTAGGCAATGTGACCTGTAAGATTACCATTAAGACCACTTGGTCACCATGACCCCAGTGGTTCCAGAGGATAAGAAAATAAAAGAAACACATTTTTTCAAAAGATAATATAAGTAATTTAAAGCATTATGTTTTTTCATGTCATTGGCACCATGACATTTAAGTGACAATCTTGACAGGAATGTAAAGCACCATTCTCTCACTCCACTCTTCTCGACTAAGTATTGGTATCAACCCGGTTACCAGGCTTTCATGATTCCTACGTTCAGCACAGTCTGTGCTGTTATTTTTCTTGTTTTTATTGTGATTTAGTTAATGTCCAAAAATCTTTTTAGCGTCAAATATATAAATATATCTTTTGATCATTTGTGCGCTATGAAACATTTAAATGGACAAACTTTTCTTTTTAATTACGCCAGACTAAAGTTATACATGTCATTGACGCATTGACAATGTTTCTAGTATTGTTATGATATGCAAGTATCACATAAGAGCAATTCAATAAAGTAAATTAAATACTGCCTGTTAAATCCGACCGGACATTCACTTCCTACATGACCATCAGCAGTGTCTCTTTATGATTCATGGATGTTTAACAGAATTAATGTTTACTGACCACTATATTATATAAACAAGAGATATATGTGATTTCTATCGCTAATAATTATTATATGGGTTTGTAGTGTCATATAATACAGCAATATGCATTAAATACTGTAAAATAACAGAAATAATAACTATGACAGATTAGCTTAAAAATTTAATATCTACTAAAAGTTGAGTAATGGCAGTTTAACGTACCAGTCAAGAATATTTCACTTTTATCGAGACGTCGCCGGCTATAGGCAAAAGTACAGAAATTTTGTCCTGAGCGTTGGCATTATATACAGCAGGGATTCTTTATGGTGTCTCGCCTATCGTGAAACGGGACCTCAGTTTATTTTAAGTTGCCATCCTGAAAGAACCATGACATTCATTTCGTAATACCGAGTGCTTGGCAAAAGAACAGTCAATACTCACTTTCAAGGTCTTGGGTCAGACCCGCTTGGGGTTCGAACCCACGACCTCCCAAATATCTTTTAAGAACATGATTGTGAATCTCAAAAACGGTCAATGAGTTCCAGCACAATCCAAATTATATGTAATTTAAAAACTTTAGGCTATTTAAGGTAATACTGAAATTGTTCGTTATGTTCTCCACATTCTCCTATTGAGTTGTATTTGTCGCTTTATGGTTTTTTTTCAGGCACAAAATGATGACATTTTAAAACTAATTAACCAATGCCCGAAAGGTTTTAGAAACATGTTAAGTAATGATATGGCTTTAAATATCAAATCATTGCAATCACAGTAGAACATATTGCTTTATTATATCTTTTTAAAAAAATTACCATACTAGGCCAGAAAGCAGGTCCAACGTTAGATACGAAAAATATTCATATCATATCATCGATTGAATAAGATATACAATGGCGATTTGAGTACTTGATTCACATCACTGGAAACTGCCCACGTCCAACGAAAGTTGCGGATTCAGTAATCAACCGACATAAAACGTTGCTATGTAACAGGTTTTATAAACAACTGTTTCATGATGTTAACTGTGTGAATTTTTTTTTGTGTTTTGCTCGTTCAAAGTTTTTTATTTCTAATCAACTTTCTGAAGTTGCTGTTTGCCTTTCATTTTTGCTCCGTTTTTTAGTTTTAATTTGACATTCTTTTGATAGTGCTTGTCACGTTTTGCAAGTTTCATTTTATTTCATATCCAATTTCTGAATTGATTTGCAATTATAAAAAATAAACTAAATGTTCCATTATTTACATGTATATATATATGATGGTCCTCTAATTATCAATATTTAAATATGTCGAGTACTAGTATCAATACCTTGTTTCAGTTCTTTGTATAGCTAGCACCAAAAACCTAAAATTAAGTATTTAAGTCCCGAAAATTTACCCTGACAGTTATGAAAAAAATTAAACAAATTCAAAAGTTAATAATATACCATGCAATGTGTTATTGGTATTTTTAAAAATTAAAAAAAAAATAATAATATGTTCACAAAATACAAGCACTTAAGATAGCATTTTCGCGGATCACCAGAAATGCAACAAGCTCTTTTAAATTCGGACATTAACTATCTAACAATAAGTTGAAAATACTTAATTTTATTGATACTTTATATCATAAAATTTAAAAACTTAGGACATACAACAATGCTATCAAGATCAATGTGGCTTTGATTGGTAAAAATGGAGGTGAAACGAAAATGTTATGTTCTGCTAACTCAGCTAAACTTCCATGAGACGACTCAAGCGTGTTGATCTTTTTGTTCCCAAGAAAACATTTATTTATTGAATTTATTAATTCAAGTCGATAATTAATACAATCCTATCATTATCCATAAAATTTTATCACAACAGACCATTTGTCCCATGCTGCGAATATCACTTTAAATAAATTACACCGTTGGCACGTGCACGATGAAAAAATGCATTCAACACAGTGCATGTATTTAAAATAGTTTATGGATTTGAAATGGAGTGCGCATCTGTTCTTACGTTTTAAAAAAAACCGATACGAGTTTTCTTTTTTCTGAGGGATATGGGAAGAGTGTATAATCACGAGATGGATATACGATATTTCTTACACATCGTATGATATGTCCTAGTTATATCTATCTTAAATCTCAATGGCTTCTTTCCTGTTCTTGTAAACACTGAAAAAAATGACTAATGACCAGTAATATGTGCAAATTTATAAACAGAGGACGTGAATATCAGTTACATTGATAACGTGTATACCAATGGTTGTCTAATGATGAACATATTCCAGGGATTAATCGTTCTTTGTTTCTATATAAATGTAAGTAATATCTTATTGTTTAAGTTTAATATACGCTTTAAGGGATTGTTTGTGAATCGTATACAACGTATAAAGAATTACATATATAATATTATGTATTAAATATTATTTACTTATATAATATAAAGAGAAATGTTTTCAATTCTGTACTTTACAATAGTAGATATAGTACTCAGCCAAATCCTTTTACGAGGGAAATTTAAGACTGTTACTATTTATAACATACTTGGTACATGTATTTAGTAAACGATGCATGTAATTTAAGACATTTTAATCTTGTTTTAAAAATTATTCTGACTTAAAAATAAAGTATTCGTGATAATATGATGCAACTTTAATGTATACAGTTACTAAGGTTAAATCAAAATATAATAATCAAATTACACTTTAAGTATCATAAAAAAATAAACACACATTTACTGTTGATAGCTAATGGTATAATTTAAAGTTTATGTATAATGATTTTATTTTATTTTATTTATTTTTAATCATGTTAATGCTAAAAATACAATGTGGCATTCATAATGCTGAAATGAAATGATCTTAGAAAATGAATTAATTTGTGATTTCGTAAAAAATTAAAAAGGGCATATGTTTTTTGTTTGTTTTTTTCCCCAATTTACTTGGCCAAATTTTTCGTAATACAAATCCTTGTATCTGTTCCTATTAGATATATTTACAATCAGTATGCCATTATTTAGTGGGGGATTCACATAAAACTATTGAATTTCACGCCTACATCTGCATTATATTTCACTTACAGATAAATATTTGTTTATATAAGGTATAAATGATCAGTTTCACGGTATGAACTTATCGTATAAACAAACAGAATCTACCCATGTTTTGCCGACTTCCTTACTGCCAGATAAGACACTGCTAATTTTAGAAAACCTTGTCGCTGAGTGTCGTTTTATCAGATTAAAAATCTTCATTTGTTGAAGCATCAAATAAGTTATTTTATCGGTTTTCTTTTTAAGGCATTATTGTTTAAAGATAGAAATACTATTTTTGGAAGTGAGATTACAATTTAACCATAAAACCTTGAGCCTAAATTCATTGTAAAAGGCATATCTGAATGTGATAACGGTTGCTCTAAAGAAAACTTGACATATTACCTCCATCATCTACATTTAAAACAAACAAACACACACACACACACACACACGCACGCACGCACGCACACACACACACACACACACACACACACACACACACACACACGCGCGCGCGCGCGCGAGGTTTTGTCTAACAGTGTAACAAATCATGATGCACAGTTCTAAGTTGAAATAATACAAGAAACCATGACATCACTCTTGTTGATAACATTTTAAATAAATAAATAAATAAATAAATAGCTTTTTTGTACAAATAACAAACAGTGGTCTAAAAAATAAAATGCAAAAAAATAGATTTTCCATGTCAGAGCTGAAGTTTTGATATAGAACGCAAATGAAAATGAACGCAAAAATGCATGTTTGTTAAAAATAACTGTGACTAAATTACTGATGAAAAGTAATGTGCATAATATAATGTTTGTGTCATAAAGCATTTTTTGAATCCAAACAATTTTTTAAATGCTTTAAGATACTTCTGCTCATACTACAGCCGTACAGGTAGTCTTTCGTATGAGACTCAAAACCGAGGTCCCGTGTCTCAGTGCACGCTGAAGACACCTCTGTAGAGTTCGAAAAAGAGTAGGCCACTTGTAGCCGCTATGTACAGAGAACGCTTACAACTAAAAGCGAATGAAACAGACTGAGCAAAATAAACTAAACTAAACTTTTTTTTTTTTTTCATGTTCTGTGTGTTTTTTAACATCCTTTTTATTGCGAAATCTGAATTTAATCTGCAGCTTTCTATAGCTTCCCGTCCTGTAACATCTACTGATTCTCTAGATTTGCATCACATGTTATGTTTAACTTTTAGAAAAATGTAGTCAAGAAAGCTGAAATTTGTCTCCACTCTCTAACATTACAGAAAAAGTGTTGACATAAGATGCCACTACTTAAGACGAGGATAAAATTTCATGAACCTCTCACATCATGTTATTCAAAAATTGTTACATTGTAAACAAGCAAACACTTATTGACACCAAAGGTTGAAATGACACTTGTATGATAAGCACACTTATTGTTAAAGAGTGATCACTTGGTCCAGATTTTTGTCCTCCAATCACAATGCTCATAAACAATAAACTCTTAAAATATTTATATCAAATATTTTTTTTCGGAAATCTTTATAAAATTTAAATGAAGTTATGTTTAAATAATTCATTGTTGAAATAAAAGTATGCTGGAAAGAGAAAGCTGAAATATAAGTACTTAGCGAGAGGCAGGTATAGAGTATGTGATGAAAAACATTGTGCAAACACTTACCGGATAGTGTCAACGATAGGCATGTATAGAGTTTGTAATGAACAAGAGTTTTGAGCATACATTGGCAAAATGGTGTCGATAAAAGACACACATAGAGTATTTGATGAATTTTTAGGGAAGGCACAGGCAAAAAAAATTTTAAAAAATAAAAAATAAAAAAAATAAACAAGACACATAAAGAGTATGTACTGAACAACTTGGGGAAGACTCTGACAACTTGGTGTCAACAATAAACACGTTCAGATTACGTGATAAACAATATTGAAGCAGACATCGGCAAAATAGTGTCAACACAAGAACGCGTGTAAAATAAGTAATGAACAACTTGGGGCAGCTTCGGCAAAATGCCGTAAGTACAAAAATATGTAGAGTATGCGATGAACAACTTGGGGGAGACACTGATAATATGGTGTCAATAATAGACACGTTTAGACAATGTGATAAACAAGTAAGGACTGACTCTTACAAAATGGTGATAATAATAGACATGCATAGAATATTTGATGAACAACACTGGGCAGACACCGACAAAACGTAGTCAATGATGCACAAGCAAAACAAATTCAATGTTTAATTGTGTCAATATATATTTTTTTTTCGCAAAATAACTCTTTATTATTGTTATTAGGTGATCCATCATAAGCCTATTCAGATTGTTTGGGGTGTATATAAAATGTAGAAATATGATAGTATAAATAAAAAAAGATAATAAGTTCTTTTATTGTAGTGACACACATCAATACAAAAATTTGTTATACAATAATTGTGTCACATACCATTTTTGAATGTATTTTATGATTAAACTCAAAAATAGTATATGACAAATGTATTAATGTCCAGCCAAAATTGACTTATGAGACATTGTCATCAATAAATAGTTTCTAGTATTTTATACTTCTTTATTTTCATTGAATTTTCAATAATTATTGAAAAATCTTTTAAATTTTTAATTGCATTGGTGTTTAATTAAGATCCATATCCCCCCCCCTTGCTGCTTTTTATAATTAATATTATTTTTTAACACTAATTAAATTTTACAAACAAATCTTTATATATGTTTTGTTTAGTTGGTTCTGTCATAAACGTTTTGTTTGGTTGTTACTATCATTAACGTTGTCATGGTAACGTTGGTATAATAGTTTAAAATTCTCGATTCACAAAATTAACTGTAAAGGAATCATCAGTGCATCTTTAAAAAGAAAGGAAGCATTGAATATACATGTAATTGTAATACTTATAAAAACCACACAATATTATAAATAGCGTCGTATAATACATTAGAACCTATGATATACTAGGATAGTAATAACGCCATGCCATGGCTGAACACCTCATCAGACTTATCATATCTTGGTTTTATCGATCTTGTTATTCTATGCACATATATATGATTGTCTTACATTTAAAATTTCATATTTCTACATCCCTATATGTCTTCCTTTAAAACGTATTTATAATATATTTTAAAGAGGTAAGACCATGAATTTATTCACTTTTAAGTGTCAAATATCTTTAAAAATAAATAAATATGTCGACAAAAGGACAGTCGTTCTAAATATACGCATTTGAAAAATGCGATGACTCATATTTAGACTGGTTAAAAGTTATGTAAACAGCATTCTGTCAATTTAACTTTCGATTTTATTGTTTACCTCAATATTTTCATTGTCCTATTTCAGTTTCAATGTCCGCTTGCCAAAGATCGATTTTACCTGGATTTTTTTTTTTTTTTTTTTTTTTTTTTTGTCCCAACATCCCAGATTTGACCGGAAGTGAAAATAACTGACTGGGCGTAAAACGATATTACGCCACTCTACTTCTCCACATTTGAAGGTTACACATTCTCATTTTACATTATAATTTGTGAACTTTCGATAATAAACGATACATTCATCGATGTCTATAACGATAATCAATTTTACAAATACACCTTATGAAGATACTGAAAAGTATAAGAACTATTTTTTCATTAATAATTAATGCATAAAAAATTTACACCTATGCTTTGCTTCTAATTCGCAACAGTATTTTTTTCAACCCAATATAATACCATTTTATATAAATTTAAATTGAGTTTCTTATATTATTTATTTATTTATTTATTTATTTATTTATTTATTTATTTATTAGTTCATCTTGTTTTAGAGTTAAATAACGTTTTCAATTGATTTTAAATTTCAGACTGTCACCGGAGGTGGTCAGTTATGGATGAGGCTGATCAATTTCGTAAATCCAAATGGTAAAGGGAATAATGGTCATTTCTGCGACGGCAAATTCTTCATTAGAGGGAGTGATTGTGACCACAGAATCAATATTTGTATTGATAATGTTCACGGGTATGCATCATTTAATTTTAACATTTGTAAAATTTTTATTAGGAAATATTTTTAATTTGTTAGGCCCCTTAAATTTTACATGACGATGGTGGCAAAATGTTATTATTATTATTATTATTATTATTATTATTATTATTATTATTATTATTATTATTATTATTATTATTGTCGAAGCTAATTAACTTGACCAATATAAATAATTAAATTTTGCTGTACCATATTTTGTGTTTTGTTAACTTCAGGACAAATTCTATGAGCAGATGTCAGTTTGGAATAGTCAGCACCGGAGTCATACCTAACCGTAACTCAATTAATTTTGGTAGTAGAGCCGGTAACATCAGAAATCCTATGACTTTTGGTTTCAACTCATGGCCGGTAAATATAATTTTTGTCCGGGTTGCATGACTGATGTGCATGTGCTGAATTCGACCGGGAGGGGAAATTAGGATTACTATTTTGTGAAATCTCTGAACACATTCAAAAGTTTTTAACCAAAGATCGCGAAATAATTTGATACGTATAAATATATAAATGTACATCCAAAATTACGTTTTTTTTCTTTGAATTTTATCAGATTTTTAAATCAGTTGTAATTTATCATTCATTTTGAAAAAAAAAGACAAAAGCAATAATCCGTATTTAATTTTCTCAGACTTGGACAATGTAACACAGAACATAAAACTTTAAAAACATGACAAGGTAAATACAAAACAATACAAATCTGATTAAATCCAAAATCACCAACACAAATAAACGAGACAAAAACGAGGCTAAGCGATATCTGTGGCTTGTATTGTTAGAAATATGCATCTATGATTATAAATGATTTTTACTGCAACCACACTAATCTCTTATTTACATATTGCTATTTTTCCAGGGAGCTGTTAAAATAAAAGTAAGTGTTTGGGATGATGACGACAATGCTGATGATTTTGTTGATTTTATGAAGCTTATATATACCGACATAGCAGGCCGTAGTTCCTCAACAAGAAGCATGAGGCTGTTTATACAGAACAGAGTACGGTAAGTGTACTTCGTCATGGTTATTTATACCGACATAGCTGGCCGTAGTTCCTCAACAAGAACCACGAGGCTATTTATACAGAACAGAGTATGGTAAGTATACTTTGTCACGCTTATATATACCGACATAGCTGGTCGTAGTTCCTCAACAAGAACCACGAGGCTATTTATACAGAACAGAGTATGGTAAGTATACTTTGTCACACTTATATATACCGACATAGCTGGTCGTAGTTCCTCAACAAGAACCACGAGGCTATTTATACAGAACATAGTATGGTAAGTATACTTTGTCACGCTTATATATACCGACATAGCTGGTCGTAGTTCCTCAACAAGAACCATGAGGCTATTTATACAGAAGAGTACGGTAAGTGTACTTCGTCACGCTTATATATACCGACATAGCTGGTCGTAGTTCCTTAACAAGAACCATGAGGCTATTTATACAGAACAGAGTATAGTAAGTGTACTTTGTCACGCTTTTATATACCGACATAGCAGGTCGTTGTTCCTCAACAAGAACCATGAGACTGTTTATACAGAACAGAGTATAGTAAGTGTACTTTGTCACGCTTTTATATACCGACATAGCTGGTCGTAGTTCCTTAACAAGAACCATAAGGCTATTTATACAGAACAGAGTACATTAAGTGTACTTTGTGAAGCATATATATACCGACATAGCTGGCCGTAGTTCCTCAACAAAAAGCATGAAACTATTTATACATAACAGTGTACTTCGTGAAGTACATGTAAACAAGACGCATTTCGTCCTGTTTAAGGTTAGTTTGGCATTGATAACCTTTAGTACTTTCATTCAGTCTACAGAAATGTTAATTAGATTGAAGGTTGTATCATTTACCCCCCCCCCCTCCACACACACACACACACACACACACAGAGACTTGTTTGTTAAATTATCATCAGATACATTCAAAAATGTTATATTGACAGTTTTATAGATTAATTCTGTCATAAAGTGTTAAATACATTCATAAAATTCTTTATGTCACTTTCACCATTAACATGGTATTGAAACTATATCAATTCCAAACCTTAAATGTACATGTATTATTTATTTATTTATTTATTTATTTATTTATTTATATTTCAGTATGACAGTGGAGTTAAAGGTGTACTGTGATAATTTTTATTATGGATCTGATTGTTCTACCTTCTGTTATGCAAGAAATGATATATTTGGACATTACACGTGCGAGGAAGGCACAGGGCGTAAAATATGCTTAGATGGTACGTGATGGTTCGAAGGTTAATTGATCAATTTTGTGCAAATTGACCAGTAACACGGTGGAAAACCGATGTTAAGATCAACTTATTTGACATTCACTATTAGTATTTTGTAAATCAGCCTTTACCATACTGTTATATGCGAAAATCATTTTATATAAATTTGAAATTTCGCATATGACAACTAAAATCTATGTATGTCTAAAACTTGGCGTGTATTTCAACCATTTCGCCACTTCAATGAATGCATTCAATATCGTAAAGATAATTTTTTTCAGAAAAAATCTATTTCTGTAAATTTACTGGTAAAACTTTAGGTACTAATTTAAGTTCGTCTTTGTAAGCCCTGACAGAAACCTTTGATAGTGTAAAAACATTACAACAGTTGCCTTATTTATAGTTCTTTGTTCAAAAATATTTAAGTTGAACCTACCTATAAAAATCCCCATGCTTTTTCTCAATTCATGTATAATGATATGTTTCACCGTTTTAGGTTGGAAAGGATTGGATTGTAACGTCAGAATTGATCTTTGTGTTAGTAACCCGTGCCAAAATGGCGGGATTTGTCATAATGGGTACAACCAGTATACATGTGTATGTGAAGATGGATTTGATGGTATGTCAATGAAACTTGGAAGTAAAACATTGTTGGAAGCTGAGGTTTAGAATTATCAAACATAAAAAATACGGCGCGGAAAAAATAAAGATTACCAAACATGGGAATAGTTCAAGTTTTATCATCTTTAGTTTGATTAAAATGTTTAGATATAAGCTAGCAAAACTCATTTATACCGCTTTAACAGCGTTTAAAAACTTTGCCCACAAAGAGCTTAAATTAGAAAAAACTGCTTCATGTCAGTTCCACATTTTTATTTTAGTTGGTCCTCTATAACATGTGTTAGCGCACTTCAAAAAAGGTTTCAAAACATTTTTATTTTTATTTTAAACTCACAAGCGTAAAAAGAGGGTCTTGTCGATTCCTGTAGAAGAAAATAAGACGTAATTGGGAGTTTATAGTGACCAGCTAAATGAACATCTCCAATCAAACCAGAGTTGGTAGCTATTTGATTTACAGAAGCTATGTTCAGTCTTGTTATTTTGATATAGTTATTATAACAGACAGCTCATATATCGATGGTAACTTTTTTTCTAAAACATGCTCTTCTGTTTCAGGAAACAATTGTGAGAATGAAATAAACGAGTGTGCAAGTCATCCATGTGCTAATGGAGGAAGTTGTACTGATTTGCTGGGAGATTTTGATTGCAGGTGCCCGGATGGGTGGCAAGGAAAAGATTGTACAGTTAACATTAACGAATGTCATCAAAATCCATGTGCTCACCAAAGTGTTTGTGTGGACACAAAAGGGTCATTCCATTGTATCTGTTCTGAGGGATACACCGGTGATTTATGTGATACAGACATTAATGAATGCGACACTTCTCCCTGTCAGAATAATGGTACCTGTAATAACTCAATGGGTTCCTTTACTTGCCAATGTCCTGATAATTACAATGGGACATTTTGTGACGAAGACGTAAATGAATGCGAAGGTTCTCCTTGCCATGGTAACGCAACATGTATTAATGACATCGGGTCGTACAGGTGCAGTTGTCTGCACGGAATGAATGGAACGCATTGTGAACATGATATCAACGAATGCATAAGCAATCCTTGTCATGGCATGGCTACCTGTAAAAATACTGTTGGTTCTTTTATTTGCCAATGCCCGCCAGGTATGACAGGTGAGTCAAATAAGCGAAATCTAAATATTTTTCTGGATATAAATCTAAATATTAATGAGAAACAAATAAAGTGATACATGTATATCTTCATCACCCAACCTCTTCTACTTCTTGTCTGTTCGTTAACCTGATCCAAAGACGGTTGTTTCACTTTGTCATTGTACCGTTTGTGTGCTTTAGTTTTTTCGTACATATAAATACAATTTGCAATATCTCAATTTCTATATCGTCATATTTATAAAACATAAGAACAATGCGTAGCTAATCATTTTTGTAAGTAATATTCCACCATCGTTATCAATATTGCGTCGCTTGTATTGTGTATGTACATGTATGGTATAATCAGTATGCTTAAAATACCAGGTCATTCCTTCCTATTCAGAAATATTATATAATTTGTTTTCATTTACCTTGGTAGAATATTTTCATATTTGTCATATTAAGTTATATATTTAATGCGCTAATACCATTTCAGAATCATGTTTATTGCTTTTTTGTATTGGCATTTGCATTTTTTTAAAAAGAGACACCATATCGCGTATAAAGACATTTTGTACATACTAGATGTCGGCCATATAACACCAATTAGATATCTCAAATCATTGTGTATACTTCAAATCGGGTTTGTTGCACATCCAGTGTTTGCATGAAAAACGTGTATAGATAGTTATATAACTGTTTAACAATGTTTTAGTCCATAATCACGATTGACAATGTTCTCTATAATGCATATACAGATATAACTTATTGCGAGTTTTCAGCGGTTCCATTGTTCTGAATTCACATTTAACCTTTGTGGTCACATTTTGAATTTTGACAACAATATATAGGATACAAGTATAAGCTTGTTTTATCCTCAATTTGTAATTATATTGTAACATTATATTGATTGCAACCTTTGGCATGGTTTCCAGGTATATTCTGTGAAATAAACATCGATGAATGTAAATCAAATCCTTGTATATATGGTACATGTATTGATGGTCTAGATACATTTGTATGTGTATGTGAAAGTGGGTACACGGGTAGACATTGTTGTACAGAAATAAATGAATGTTCCAGTAACCCTTGTCAACATGGTGGTGTTTGTCATGACTTAGTTGGAGAATATGTCTGCAGCTGTCCTTTTGGTTTCACTGGTTTTAACTGTGAAGTTAACATTAATGAATGTGCCAGCAACCCGTGTCAAAACAATGGCCGGTGCGTAGATGGTTCAGGCAATTACACGTGTATTTGTGGTCAAGGATTTCATGGACATAGCTGTGAAACGGACATTGATGAATGCAACAACAGTCCCTGCCAAAACAACGGTTTATGCGTAAACAATATTGGTAGTTACACATGCGTGTGTGATGGCGGTTTCACCGGAAGTAACTGTGACACAGATATTGATGAATGTGCTAGCGCGCCGTGCCAAAATAATGCTTCTTGTTTAGACAGTATCGACAATTATACATGTAGTTGTGTTAATGGTTTCCAGGGAAGAAATTGTGAAATGGACGTAGATGAATGTATTGGAAATCCGTGTCATCCTGGTTCTTGTTCCAACTCTATCGGCTCATTTAAGTGTATTTGTCCTCGTGGATTAAAGGGGTCAACTTGTAATATCGATGTAAATGAATGTAGTGGAAATCCTTGTGCGGAACATTCTACATGTTTAAACACTTTTGGTTCTTACCGCTGTATCTGCCAGACTGGCTGGACAGGGACTGATTGCTCTAGTGATATTAATGAATGTCTGATAAATCCTTGTCAGAACCAAGGACAATGCCAAAACAAAAACGGTTCATTTTTCTGTCAATGCACTGACTGGTTATACTGGAAAAACTTGTACTGAGGACATTGACGAGTGCCAAGATAATCCATGCGCTTCTAATGCCGAATGCACAAATAGGTTAGGCTCCTTCCATTGCAATTGTTCAAATGGATTCGAAGGACAGTACTGTGAACACGATATAAATGAATGCTTATTTGAACCTTGCAAAAACAATGGTTCGTGTAACAATACAATAGGTTCTTTTGACTGTGGTTGTAAAGAAGGATGGAGCGGCCAAATCTGTGACGAAGACATCGACGAATGTCTGAAACCGGATGCATGTCAAAATGGTGGCGCATGTTTTAATCAGGACGGGTCGTACTCCTGTAACTGTAGTTTTGGGTTTGAAGGTAAAGATTGCAGTTTGGATGTAAATGAATGTGATTTTAATCCATGTCAAAACGGTGCGAAGTGTATCAACAAATTTGGAACTTTTAACTGTGACTGTCTTCCTGGATTTACAGGAAATTACTGTGAAGTAAACATAGATGACTGTAGTAATTTGCCTTGTCAGAGTAATGGAACTTGTCTGGATGGTATCGACAGTTTTACATGTGTTTGTCCTGAGGAGTATAGCGGACTTTTGTGTGACTTCCCTGTAGATAGTATTTGTAATAGTGGTGAGTGTAGTTGACCCATCCTCCGCATGATTTGTATGCATTAGTGCATGTTTTAATTATTCCAGTTCTTTTCTTTACTTTTTAATTTCAGTATGTAAACCGAACATAACATTAAATAATTATAAATTTTTCATCGAAATATTTTATTCAGTTTATATATGTTTGTCGTTTTGTTTTACTATGTGCGTTTTGCTGCGACGTGTTCCTTATGTGTTGCATTTTGGACTTAGTGTTCCTTGCTTTTGCCAAATGCATTTATCAAGCTGCATGTTTTTATATCTCTTTCAGTAGTGATAAAAGCTAAAACATTTTTGAATTACACAATTGTCATATTACAATCCGATGCATCATACAACATGTTCATCTTGATTATGTGACATTTCTGTTTCATTTATACCAATTCGATCTTCTTAGAAAACATTCACTATTATTATAGTTACCAAGTGATTGAGTAGAATTTTTGACCCAAAATGTTTAAAAAACTAATAGGTCGATTAGAGAATATGTGAAGACATCACAACTTTATCAGCGTCAATTCAAAAAAAAAAAAAAAAAAAAGTTCATACTGTCACCTATAATAACATATCTTCATGTCTATAGATATAACTTCTGAAACTTATCTCTGCCTTTTATCTTCAAAAATTAATTGAATGTGTCTTTGGACGATAGAATTAGTCTCTTCTTCTGTTTTATTATTTATTGTTATGTTGAACATTTTCCATCAGCCCAGAGATAATAAAGTATTTGATAGATATCGTTTGTGACACATTCTTCTATGCTTTTCTTTCCGTCTTTCAATACTTTTTTTGTCCTACCTAGCATGTTAACTGAGTACCTTTTCCGTCTCTTGTTGAGTTCGAAATAATTTGTGGATTGTGAAATTATCATTTTTCTTCACAAGTGTTGGACGAGAAGATTTCATTTCAGAATACATGTATCAGAGAGAGTGTTGGATTGTAGTATCATTCTCTTTTGGGATATTATTTTTCAAAAACAATGCAGTAATATCATGTGAGTCTAAGAGTTTTGTCGTACCAATGACGTTCCGATAAAAAGTATTAAAAGTGTTTGTTAAGTATTCGCATCCCGAACGTAAAACAGGAAATTTGTTGGCTCACATCTTACTTGCATAGAAATCGACATCATAGCTCTTTCAAATGATATAAGCATTTATAACTATAAGCTTCACTATTGAACAAAACTGGCATCTGCGCATTTTTCTCTGCTACTGCTGCCATGAAATTTTAAAACCTGTCAGTTAGAAATCACGTGAACACAGGTCTTTCCTTCCGTTTCTTGAATCCAAGCTATATGTTTTATTCTAGGAATTGGGAGAATACTAGCATGTTTTGTAAATCTATTTATGCTATGTTTAATTTTTTGTATAATTAACAAATTTGTATTTCAGGTACAAATGAAAGTATTATATACTTGGACGGTTTGTTGGATCCAATGACAGAAGACAGATTTAAAGAGGGGATTAAAATAATTTACCGAGATTATGGAGGTTTAAATAAGCAGAATTTAAAACTTATTTTATCAGTTAACTATATTCATCTTTCTACCAAGTAAGTAAAAATATGCCGTAATTACAATCAAAAATCGCAAGTTATGCGGAACTCGTGGTATTAAAGGGAAAATATATATCAGTAGTTTTCTAAATACACAATACAGAAAAACTAATATAGAGCCACCTCTATATGGAGACTACCTGTACATTAGCCAGTGTTGTGAGGTCCCTTTGCTTAATATTTCAACCGAAAAGAACGTCAATGTAAAATCCATAAAGATCACCTGTCTATTGTGTCAATTATTATGAAGTCCTGCAGGTGGTCTTTGTATACTGATACTACTATTGTGTCAATATTTATGAGGTCCCGTGGGTGGTCTTTACATACAAATTCCACTGTATCTGAATTTAACGATTACTAAAGACTCTTATCAACCAACCTTTGGTTATGCCTTTATGGTACACATAGGTTTTGGATACTACAATTGTATGATGCCCAAACTTGAGTATGGCGAAGGTCATACGATCGATGCGTGCAATGTACGGAGTACATGTACATGCATATGTTTTGTCTCAAAACGGTTGGTTGTAATCTGGTGTCAATGGTTTTGCCTTGAATCAAAAATAATTTTCTAGCATTTATTTTGGTGCCATGAGCATCTTTTTTAAATCATCAGACTATCATGTCTGAAGTGTTTTTGATAACGTTACCTAAAGAAATTAAACATACCATTTACAATTTTTCATTTTGTTCTTCATGCAGTTTGACTTGAATTTATCAATTTGAAAGTATTTAATTTTTGCTTATTAAAATCATTATTTAAAATTAAATTTTCAATAATTGTTTTAACGAACTGTCTTTGTCTAAACAAACATTACATGTACATTAATTTTTAAAGGTCAAATTTTACAAATTCCTGATATGACATTTAATTTTTTACTCTGAACAATTATGTCAAAATTTTGTGGTTTGTTTCAACACACTCTACGAACTTTGTCCTTATTTTTCGTATTTTTTCTATTCAAATTTATTTGTGTCTTTGTAAAATATTGTTTGTCAGATAATTATAACTATATAAACAATGATTTAACGGAGACAATTAAATCAGTTAGCATCAACAGTATTAAAAATTAAACGTTTGAAGGTCAAATCAAAATATATGTTATTTAAATTAAGTAGAGTATTATGGATGTAATCATAAATACTGTTCAGATACAAAGGTTGTCAGTCTGGTCAGACAAAGGCCTGAAAATGTGCATGTATTATAATGTAAACGAATATATTGTCATCCCCGGTTTGTTTAGAGATATTCAGTTATTTGATCACTGTGAAATCTTACATTATTACATAACTGGGGTTAAAATGTGGAGTGAAATAATGGTGTTTTACGACCCAGTCAAGATTCTTTCACCTATATCAGATTAGGTATGGTGGGAAAAGGTGGAAAAAGCCAATTCGGTAAGCCAATTGAGAAACATTCTCTCACAATAGGATTTGCCTGAGAGGGATTCGAACACGAGAGGCACTGTGACCCATAAGCGCCTGCTTTAGGCCACTTGTCACCAAGGTCTCCGTTAAAAAGTATTTTAAACTACACATCCTGTAAGGCGGTATATGTCAGTGTATATGGCGGGTTTGTTTAGACATGATTCTCAATACTGTTTATTTATTTTTTCGCCTGTATTTATGTTAATGATGTCAAGTTCCTTACTATGAAATGCGCTTATAGAAAAAAATGAATGAAGTTGAATACATGTATTTCATTGTAAGAGACTGAATGAACATCTCCAATCAAACCAGATAAGCGTTTTGATTATGATCCATGAAACATTATCCAGAATTTTTAATTTTTATATAACTTTATACACGTGTGTTTTTGTGTTTTTAAAACTATTTAAAGTTTATTAACCAATGATAAGTTTACGATTTAAGTCTACCGGCTACTGACTGTAAAGTATTTTTTACTTTCATTCAAAAATGTCTTTTATATTTCAGTCACACCATTACAAAAGTAATTGTATCAGCTTCAGCCGAGGACACAACATTATGTGGCGACTTTTTGTCGGATATATTAAATACTACAAATATAATAAAAATCAACTCTATACTACCATTCCCACTATACAAATATGAGAACAAACCAAAACTAGGAAAACTGCAAACCCAACAGGCACAATTTAAATATGCCAATACGGTAAATATCATAGTTAAGAATTGACTCCTTGGGAGACAGATTGATATAAGTGTTACGACACTTGTTTCTAGATGCTTTTGTACACATATGTAATTATAATTATATATATATATATGACTGACAAATAAAATATTTTTAAATCAAGAATTACTCATACAATCGGATATTACGTTTAGTTGACACAATAATAATAATAATAATAATAATCTTTATTGGAATACCATTTAACGTACAAGCACTATCTCATATACCACTTTTTGAATTTAATCATAAAAATACATTCAAAAAGTGGCATATGTCATGTACTTGTATTATTTTATAGTACATATATGATACAATAGTGTTCACCACTGAAATAAAATATACATAGTTACAATTATTGGCACTAACTCTCACTCAACTTCAAAGTGTGTTTAAAAAAATGAAAAAAAGTGAATAATATCTAAATAAGTTAGTGGGTTTGATATGTCAGTCGTTAATAAAATGTTATTTGTAGATGAGTTATAATTGATATTTTCTCTAGATATTAATAGTTATTCTTTAATTCATATTTTGTTCGCAGAATTGGATTGCGTCAAATTGGTACGTCATTGCAATATCGCTTATGGTGTTGGTAGTGATATTAGCTGTCCTGATTGTGATTTTAATGCGACGAAGGTGGGTTATAACAGTAAAAGTTATTTAGTATTGTTGAAACTTTGAAGATAATGTTTTCATATTAACAACAGTTCTAACAGTTGGAGAAAAATTTGGTCGGTACTATGCCACATCACAAAATAATGTATATATATGTACATTTGTATACATTTGATAAAAACTTAAATGTTTCAATAATTTACAGAAAATTAAAAACTGGTTCTACTATTTCATAGTAAACAAATCTCAATTTAATGTTAATGCTAGGAAGATACAGAATACATAGAACATATTTTTGAGCGACGAGGTAACTACATTTGTTTATCGAGTTCTGATAATCAAACCTTTTGTTGACACAATACAAATAACTACATCATATCAGTATAATGTTGTAACGTGCAATGGTTTTGCAACCAAACCAGTTAATTCATGCTTCCTAGAGTAACTGATCTTGAGTCTGTGTTTTGTCTAGTTATTGCTTTTCGAAAGCACAATACGATAATCACAAACGATTAAAGATTAAAGAGCAGTAAGTTAATCTTATGTTTTTTTTTTCAATTGTAGACAAAGAAAAAAATATGAGGTTGAGAGAAATAGGAATAATAGAGAAGTACCATCTTTATCAGAATCGGATATGCAACCAACCGATTCTGGAGTTCCGGCACTATCATTTGATAATGAACTGTATGCACATTATCGCCCTCCGGAAAATACGAGTTTAATGCTAGATTATTGCGGAGAGGAATAGATTTGGATTGATCTTTTGATAAAATTATTTTCCATATACCATTTCAAAGGGGTTGATTTTAAAACAATCATAGATAATATAATTTTATATAAAATCTTAAGCACTGCTTATCATATACATGTACTAGCTCATTCATTTGTTTTGTTATTTTCAATAAAGTTATTTTTGTAAATTATCTTCTTGTTATTTGTTATGTTAAAAAAACTTTTGGTAGCCGGTCAGATAGATCTTTCCGTCATACAGAATATTGCAAGCAGTTTAAATTACATACAAGTATTTCCAATAAAGTTAGAGATATGGGTAAGCTTTTTGTAGTCGTAGATGAACATCTTAAATTGAACGGATGATTGTAAGCAGTTTTCATATGTTAAATATCCAATAAAGCCAGAAATACAAGTAAACTGTGGTACGCGAAAGATGAAATTTCTAACACAAAAAAATATATATAAAAAATAAATAAAAAATAAAAAACTATTGTGGCAACTAAAAATAGTTGCAATTTCAATAAAGAAAGGAATACGAGAAAGAGAAAGCTTTTTAGCTAGAAAGATTAACATTTCACGTAAATTGGAATATTGTGGGCAGTTTTATTGCATTTCCAATAAAACTATGGATATTGATCAGTTTTTGGTGGAAGGATAGAAGAAATGTTCAGTAAAACAGAATATTGCTAACAGTTTAATAAGCTGTATATCTAATAAAGCCGGGTATACGAACAAAACTTAAAAGATAAACAGTATTAGATGTGGTTTTCAAACATCTCGACTTTACGGTTCAGTCAAATTATAGTGACAACGAGCTATACAATAAAGCGACAACCCGTTCTCGAAGGATTATTATTTAAAAAATTCGGTCATCCTGTAGGTCACATTGTAGGTATCATTGATGACGGGTAAGAATTATGTACATATGCAAAGGGAGGTCAAATATTGCATAGAACAAGGTACATGTATATTTTAAAGCAGCACATCATACTTTTTGACATTATTTCTAAAAAAGTACACATTTATCTTTGAGCATTAATCAACTTTCTATCTATACCTTTAAAATAATAGTATTTTTTCAGTTCCCAAAGAATGAACCTGTGACCGTGACCTTGAGGTCATTATCATCAGGAAATCTTGTTCCCATAAATTTGATTTTAAGTTTCTAAATGGGTAATAACCACTGGGGGCACGTTTGGACTATAGTATATCCGAAATTACATTTGCGATAGTAATCAATTACTTCTAATTGTGCAAATGAGCATCGTCATAAAGAAGCAATATACGTTTGTTTTCCCTTTGACACTTTTTCGTTTATGGCAACTCTCGGCTGGGTTGTGAGTACACATAGAAATTAAGCCCCAGTGATAGAAATCTCAACAGGTTTATCAACAAAACATCCCGGAAGAATGCCAAAAATCACAGTGCATTGTCATAACTTTACATGCCATGAAAATTTACCTTGAAAAAATTGTAGCGGTCTAAGTCATTGTCGCAAGTGCAGTCATGATCCTACCTTCCATATTTTTCCCCGTTACATCTACATCTACATCGACATACTACTGCTTGACAATCGTTGGACGATTATGATTAGCAGGCGCTTTGTCTGGGACAGTTGTTAGATCTAAAAAGATAAAAATATTAGAAAGAACTACAAGACTATTTTCATTTTTTTTAAACTGCTAGGAGGAGTCTAGCCGCTCTGTAAATATGTATATACTGGGGCTGGACTGAACAGATTCGCGGAGACTAGAACGAATAGTTCTGGGGAAGAAAGAATTTGCATGTTATTGTGTCCTAGAGTATGGTATTAGGTAGTTCAAGTTTTTAGTGGGTGATAGATAGTGATGGTCCACAGAGACTAAGTTTTGTTGTATTTTGTAAAGGAAAGTGACAGCACAGATGTTACGTCGCTGCTCAAGGGTTTGCCAATGAAGATCTTTTACCATTTTAGACACACTACTGGTGTGACTATAGTCATGAAAGATGTATCAAGCTGCTGATCTTTGAACTTGCTCTACTTTATAAGTAAGGTGTTTCTGCCACGGATGCCAGACAGTGGAACAGTATTCAAGTTGTGGTCTTACGTATGTTTTGTATGCCGTTTCCTTGACCTTTTTATTGGATGTTTTCATGTTTCTTTGGATGAACCTAAGAGAATGTGTGGCCTTTATAGTGATGTTGTTAATATGCTTGGCTCATGTGAGGTATTTGTTGATTGTAACTCCTTAATACTTGGCAGAATCTGCAGAATTTAATTGCATATTATGAAGAGTATAAGGAAAAATTAATAGGATTCCTTTTATGGGTGATGCGTAAGACCTCACATTTATCCGGGTTAAATTTCATTGACCAATATTTTCCCAGGATTTAAGGGATGTTAAATTTTTTGCAGTGTTTGGGCATCGGTGGTAGACTTGATGGCCATGTAGACTATAGTGTCGTCTGCGAACAGTCTCACCTTTCCTTGGATGCTTTCGGGGAGGTCATTAATGTAAGAAAAAAGGACGGGTAACCTGTTTGAATAATGACCTTCAACAACAACTTGTTGGGAACGGGAATATAGAAATGAGCGTATCCAGTTTGTGACCTTGGTATTTACCCCTAACCTTTGCAACTTAGAGACAAGCTTATGATGATCTACCTTATCAAATGGCTTACAAAAGTCAATAAATCAAAAGGAGGTGGACATAAAGTAGAATTCGGCAGAAAAAAATCCATATTTTAGATTTTTAAATTTTAATACCATTAATTGATACTTATGGTAGAAAACATAAGTTGTAATGGTTTATGAAAGTCTTTGAATTCATGAATTTTAATTGACGAACATGTGCTCCGCGAGAAAATAGTTTCTGTTGTGAAAGTAATCAAGAAAAAAATGTTGCCGAAAAGCATTCTTAAAAAAAACCTCAAGATTTTTCTTTTTATTAACACCATGAAAACTTTTTATATATTATTTTTTTATTATATATATTTTATTCACAACAAAAAGCCTTTCGGCTTATATGCATTAATAACAATTACAATCAGGTGATGTATAAAAAAATAAATATAACTGTAAACTATATACATAGAAATCACTTCTAATCAGTCCATAGGAGGACAAGCAAAAAGAACACTGTAATACACTACTTGTCCCGCATAACACCAGCATGGTACAGAAACTTTCCTAAATTATTGAGGTCTTTGATATTATCCGTCCGGAGCAACTGAACAAGTTTGTAAACACTTGGGTGATTATAATAGTATTTCTTTCTGTATTTTAACCGTAATGTTCTATAAAAATTACAAACCAAAATAAAATGGTATTCATCTTCAATGTCCTGTTTACATTTTGTACATGCCCTATGATTTCTGTCGATTTTGTCGTACCGTCCAGTTTCATAAATTGTGTGATGACAGTCTAATTCTGGTAATATACGGTTTATATACGGGGATATATGTCCAAATATGGCTGGATATCAAATAAACTATTGTTCACAACATGTTGATAAAGGATAGCTTTTGGCGATTGTTGAAAAAATAAGTAACAGTCCTGTAGAAAAATATCAATAAGTCTTTGTTTGAAAACTGTCAAAAAGGAACGAGCGTCACCAACACATTGATTCTCCCAAACATAGCCAAGTCCTATACTGTAAAGGTCATGTTTTACCCGAGCAGCCCAGTTCATATCTATTCTAACACTTCTATTAGTCATATCCACCATTTCTGAATATACTAGTATATTATTAAGCACACAATTGTCAGTATTGAATAGTTTAGTCCAATACTTAATTATCCGCAACTTCCTTTGTATTGGTAATCGTCCGAGTTCTCTATACACCATGTTATTCGGAACACTATTTTTTACTTTTAAAACAAATTTACAGAAATCAAGATGAACACTTTCAATGTCAGCTGCTTTGTGATGACCCCATATTTCACAACCATAGTGTAACACACTAGAAATATATGTATCAAAAAGATGTAACATGGTTTTGGTATTAAATTCAAAATTCCTCACAGAATGTCTAAGTCCCAAAACTGCCTTTCGACCTTGATCCGCAATTACCGATTGCGTAAGCTGGAACTTACCTGTATATTTCAAAGTTAATCCAAGATAATTGAAATAGTCTACTACTTCAATAGGTTTACCATCATATAACCAAGTATCATTAACAGTTCCACCATTTCTGAAAACCACTATTTTAGTCTTTTCTACGTTAACTTCCAGTTGCCATTTATCCGTGTAAACCTTCAGAGACGACAGAAATAGTTACTGCTGTGAAAGTAATTAAGACAAAAATGTTGCCGAAAAGCATTTTTAAAAAAACTAAATTTTTCTTTTTATTAACACCATGAAAACTTTTTATATAACTCGGTAAGTACTTCTTAAAGGGCACCTGAGCATGCGTGAAAAAAACTACTTTCGTTTTCTCAACCGGTTTTACCGACCGGATTTTTCGGGTTAATGTTTGCTTTTCAAGGACGCTACAGGGGAGATAAATGTTGTTAATCATGGCGATAGAAATCGAAGAGGCAACTCCTTTTGAGAATATCCTTCACTATGGACTCATGGTTGGAGCTGTGTTTCAACTTATCTGTATATTTGCTGTGATATTTATCCCTAAAAGCGATATAGAGCAGGTATATATTTCATGACTTAATAAAAAAGGAATTGTTGAACTATATTTTCGCCATAAAATCGTTAAAAATCATCCTAGAAATTTGTTCATTTTTTAAAACTGCATCTAATGAACCTACTGTAGGCAAAATATGTCTTAACTTTTCTTTTATTTCTCCCGTTTACTTTTTATACCTACCCCTAACAAACTTGAAACAACAAAGTCAAAAGTAGATTTTGTTGTACATTCAAACATTTTTCACTTGTCTATGATGATATGTAGTTTAAAAAAAGACAGATATTTTTATTGCCAATTTAGGGCCCAAAATAAACATAAAAAAGATGCAATAAAGAAAAAAAACCATATGACAGAATATGATAATAATTATTACTGATAATTAAGGGAACACAAGTTTCTGAAAGAAGCCTTTAAGTTAGTCTTGTGTGTAAACTGATAAGCAGACAAACAAGTATGTTAGATTTAGGCTGTGTTTTTGTAACCATTCTATACACACTCTACAAGTATAAGGGGAGCCACTGAAAATTGTCTGTGTGTTGGTTTGTTGATTGAAATGTTTATTGTTGCAGCATCTATTTTTCAGCTATTTTTAATGAAAGCAAGACAATGAATCTCTATTGATCAGTCTAAGAACAAGTTTGTGTCAGCATGAGGTATGTGAGTGTGTATTGTGGCCTGTTTTGTACTAGGGTACTCACCGAGTCAGTATGGGACAGGTAGACAAACCAGTCCCCAGTCACTTTATCCTAGCACCATATTAACCAATACATACTGTCTTCCAAATGCCAAGCCCTAGGTAAGGAAGCAGTATGTTAGAATTTTAAAGTTTTATGTATGATCTTGCTGGGGTTCAAAGCCTTGACTTCCCATTCTTAAGGCATATAATCTTATCGCAGATTTGTGTATTTATATTTTTTCTTTTATTTTACTTTAGGATAGTGAAGAAGAAGTGAGAGAGGCACCTACTTCTGCCAGAGTGGCACCTTCATCTCACCATAGCAACAAGAAAAATACTAAAAGAGAAAGAAAGAAAAACCGTTAGAAAATATGGTATGTAACATGAGTATGTACATTAAAATACAAATTATGCATTTTTGCAGAGTAATAATTGTATGTTTAGTCTCTCTATTGAATAATATGTCAAGATATAGATAAAGCATTATGGTCATCAGAAGCAAGTTAATAATTAGTTAGGTTACCCAGGGAGATTTCCTTGCTTAACATTAACTATATTGTTAATACTGTAATGTGCTGCCCCTATAAAACTATTTCTTTTTTGTCTTACTGTGATGTTGAAGCCAGTCACACATATTGCAACTACGTTAATATTACTCTAACAGGCAAATGTTTTGTTTCACTTGTCTGCTTTGTACCAACATGGACTCTTATAGTACTTTTTGTCAATCATTATATACTAGTATCATGTACATTTCCAGAGCTTCATAATCAGCAATCCAGATTGATACATATGTTTATCTTGTGTCTTATTCCAATTTCACTTGTTTCGTTTATCCAAGCATTTGGTTGATCTGGTTTTTATTAAGTACATGTAGATGTAATTAGCAGCAAATTTCTATTTTGTCTCTACACCAAGTAGTAAATTTTCAGGACACAAATCCAGACCAAGTTTAAAATTCCTTAACTGATTATGACATTATTACCAAGGCTTTGGTGGCCAAGTGGTCTAAAGCACATGCTTTCTCAGTAAGACTCAGTCAAATCTTAGTGTGATGAAGTCATTCAGATTGTTCACTGAAGATTGGTGGTTTTCTCCAGGCACTTCACTTTCCTCTACCGTTTCAAAACTGATTGTTATGATTTAAGTAAAAGAAACTTGACTGGACGTAAAGCACTATAAATCCAATTTAATCTATTGTTATCAATAATGAAAGACTAAAAATAAATGACCAATTAATTTATATGTATTTATTCTTTCACTTTTAGAGTTAACAGACTTTGATGGAAAGTTGTTTTAGCTGATAAACAGATTTTGGAAGAAAATTTTATGCTTATAGATATGACTGCTGTTTATATATAGACATAAGCTTTAGATTGTTAAAATTGCAATATATTGGATGTTTTATTTTATTGACTATTTACAAATTTTACATGAATTGGGGTCCAAGGTTGTACAAGAATCTAAAATGTCATTTTCTTACTTTGTATTCATTAGTTATATTTTCTTATTAAACTATAAACTTTATTATGTGTTTTAAGTTTATATGTATGACTATACTTTAACCATTTTGGTTTATCTAACATATTTTACTATATAGCCAACCACCTATCTTTTTTCCTCCCAAATACTGTGACATTTTTCAGTATTTTGGGGTACACCATACATTTTGTATCTTACAATGTTCTGCAACTAACTATTTCAGTATAAGTGAAATAGTCATAACACAGGCATATGACATCATTTTACCTGACGTCAGAAAACCCAACTTTTTAGTACCCGGAAATTGCACATTAAAACGAGTCATTGACTTGACTATGGTCAGGATTTTTTTTTTTTTTTATTTAAGATGTAAGCCAGCCAAAAAGTCACGTGGTCTTTTGATTTAAGTACTCATAGTACATCTGGTAGGGTATCAAACTTGTAACCTCTCACAAAGTGAACTAACGATCAACTTGATTGCTGCAGTCACTGTGATACTATTTTACACAGAGCTTGAAGAGTTCTGGTAGCTTTCTTCCAAACTATTCTACAGTAGACCTGGTACAGCAAGTTACATTTTGTCATTCAGTGATAAAATTCTTAGACTAGTATCTTTTTTTATATCACTTATAAGACATTTTTAGCTCAACGTGTATCCGTGCCTGCATGTGTGCATGTGCGTAAAATTCAATGTTTTTCTCTGAAACCACATGACCAAATGAAACCAAATTTGGTGTGGAAGGTCCCTAGGTGGAGTAGATTAAAGTTTATGATGATTTTCGGCTCGATCCTAAATCCAAAATGTCCGCTGTTACTAGAAATAGAAAAAACAGGAAAATGGCCATAACATATTTATTTGTTGATCAATTTGGTTCAAATTTGGTATATGGAATGTAGAACTCTGGCCATTTAATATATTTAATGTGTTTTTCCGTAACATTTGCCTTGTTATTGGCAAATGAAACCAAATTTGATGTGGGTGTTCCCTAGGTGGGCTAGTTTTTTTGTTGCCATGTTTGGCCTGCCAGTTGAGCAGCAAAGGCCCTCTTGGGTCTTTTGTTCTGTATTTGTATACAACTCGAACCTTTTGTCTCAATTTACATTGTTTTTTTTTTACATCATAAATTGCTTAAAAATAAGATGAATAATCCCTCACAAAAACAGTGTAGACACTTATACTTGAAGATCAGCTTTTTTGGTTTATACTAAATAATAACAAAAAATAATGTAAAATTTACTTGTTTTATTGCCTTCATGTTTTTAACATCAACTGACAATAAATGTAAATATTCTGATAAATTATATTTTTTTGGTAACAACAGCATTATTCAATACATGATCATGTTATATTCTGTCATTATTAAGTCATATCTTATATACCAAAGTATTCAAATTCAAGTCCTTAAATGAGAAAAATTTGCTATGTTGAGACAATAACAGGACCATTATATCTACCAAACTGTCTAGACAATAACAGGACCATTACATCTATTAAACTGTCTATCATCATGGCTCTTGCATTTTCAAACTGAAATTGCATCAATCTCAATCTTTTGCAGTTAAGCAATTTTTGCACTAAGTTCAGAGTACAAACAATCAAGATTACAGAAACTACACCTGTACAAACCACTACACCTGTATCAGAAATGGTGCAATATTTTGTATCTAGGTGTTTCATGTTTTGCTACAAATTTTTAACTGGCATAAATTTCTGACATTTTAAAGTATATAAAACTTTCAAAGTTAAAAGGTCAAAAGTTCAAAATATGACACATATGAACTGCAATATGTTAATTTCATCTACACATCCTTATTCAGGTGGAAAACAGTTATTTTCATTAAAAAAAGTCCTCGGAAGAAAAAGCTTAGCAAATTTTTCTCAATAACTGATATTTCATATGATTTTTTTTTTTTCAAATAAAAATTAAAGCAGATAATAAGCACTAACAAAATAGATAAAGGACAAAATACCCCAAAAAACATAACAAAGACATAACATGAGTGTAACAGACCCCAAAGGCACATATCCCATACATCTGACAGATTATTGCTATACATTATACAGTACAAATAGAAATATTCACTGTGCATTGATCTTTCAATGTAACTTAACACACACAAAAATGAAATTTCACTGCAATACACGTATCAGATATCATCACAGGAATGTCAAAGTTTTTTATAGCAAAAGTAATCGAAATACTTAACTTATTAAAATTTACACATTTACCTAAGTAAATTTTTCTACCTGTACAGTACATGTATTTTATGACATCACTTTAAACTACATGTAAATTAACAAACAACCAGGTATTATATGTATACATGTATTTATCTGGTATTTAATGAATTTATGGCTTCAATTTCAAATTATATATGTAATCATAATGCAGACCTAGCCTAGTAACTAAATCATACCACAATATACATAAACTATGTACATGTACTGCATATTAAGTAAAATATTTTTAGTGTATTATTGTATGTCTGCATTTTTACAGACAACAATCTCCATGAAATTAAGTCCAGTTCTGAATGTACATGTAACTTCCATACGAAATACCTTCAAAGGAACGTAATCTTTTGCCAGCAAATTCTTAAAATAAAAATCCTCAAACGTTTATATATATGTACAAGGGAAAATTTCTACTAATACTGTATATACATGTATGAGTTTTACAACAGCAAATTACTGATACTGCAGATTAGGTTTTTTTTCAGCATAAATTTTCTTGAAAATGTTAATAAAGATGTATCTGCATTACTTTGTACATGTACATGTATTATATATATTGCATGAAGTAATATAAATTTTCATCAAGACTCATTACTCTAGATCGGCAAATTTTCAGGATCTGTTTATTTTCAAGTTTTTCTGCCAGAGACCATAATTTATTAGTTATCTATACCCCTTAGTTGGACCAAACATACAAATCACAAATATAAATAAGGCTTTCAAAACATTGAGTCCAGTACCCTGTATTGCCTACTAGCCTTACATATTGTCATGCCAGGCAGAAATACACTATTATTTACTTTTCTCAGACCTTCTACTGTTCTCAGGAGTTGCCACAAATGAGGAGTGTTAATAATGGAACATTTGTGATAAATGTAAAAAACATTTTGACATTTGTCAGATGATGAATTGTATCCAAAAAACATTACTGTAACTAGCTGAGAGAAAAATACTCAGCTAGTTGAGAAAGAATACTAAAGAGATTTACTTTAAAAGTTATGTGGTCTAAAGCGTTTCTCAATATACAAAAAGCTGGAGCTTAAAGAAAAATGTAGCAGTGCTTATAAAAAAGGAGTTAGAATAATTCAGTTTTACTAATTTGAAAATAAAAGACCGAGAACAAAGACTTTTTACATCATGGAAATTATCAGGTCTGAAAATTTCCTGATCTGCAGTTTTAAAGTGTACTGGGCTTTGATTTTAATAAAAACTCATAAATACAACAGAGAAAAACTGTTTGGAACAAATATTTCCTTAAAGCTCTCTATGCAAAAAAATTATCTTCTTATCTCAAAGTTCTATAAATCATATTCGCATGATTGAAAATGGACAAGATGCTTTATTATATATGGCATGTTTTATTAAAACAAAATACCTTCGACAAGACAAGGATTAAACAATGACTTAATTTAACTTCCTGTCTGTTACATAAAAAATAAACTCCCACAAAAACAACAAAATAAAACATTTCAATAACATGATTCTTCTTCACTTTAACATTTAACCAATGAATATTCTAAAATATGTGTATGTACATGTATTTAGTAAAACTGTCCATGAGGAGGATGCATTGGTGCACCAGGTCTTGGTGGAGGACCTCTCTGTTGTGTTGGGCCTTGTGGAGGTGGCCCTGACCAAGGTCCCCTTGGATTTTGTCCTCCAGGTTGATTGTATGGTGAATTTTGACCAGAATCATCAAAAGGTCCATGAGGATTTGGAAACCTTGGTGGTGGTTGACTCATGTCTCTTACAGGTCCAGCTAGGTGTGATTGTGCAGCTGACAATGTCATTCTAGGAGGGGGGCCAGTGGGGTGAAGTGATCCAGGAGGTGGACCAGTTGACATGGGGGGACCTCTAGGGTGGGGTAAAGCCCCTGGAGGTGGATGTGAAATAGGGACATTCTGACGAGAAGACACAGGAGATGGCTGTCCCAAAGATGGTGAGGAGTAATTTCCAGCAGAAAAACTACCAGGTGGAAGTGTATTGAATGACACTGGTGGTGGACCTTGATGCATTGGCAGAGCCATTGATGTTGGGAAAGGTTGCTGTGGTGGCATTCCATGACCAGGAGGAGGCATAGATGTTGAAAATGAAACTGATGGCATAGTTCCAATGCCACCTTGTTTACCAATAAATGGAGGAGGTTGATCTCGTCTCCTGTAATCAGTGTCATCTTGTAACTGTACTGTGATAAGGTTAGTCCGCCCTCCACCACCAGGCATTGACATACCACCCATCTGAAAAGTGTCCGATGTTGCCATTTGTGGTGGAGGTACACCAACTGGTTGAACTGGCATTGCCTGTGCCGATGAAAGTTGTAAATGTGGTGCTGGTATTCCTTGTGGAGGAAGAGCTGGAGGAGGCTGATTCAGTGGAGGCATGTGTGTCATTAAATTTGGTTGTTGTAATGACTGCATTCTAATATCTTCAGTTCCTCGTTGATACATATTGTCATCAACAGTCCGTGCAGGCACAGCATGGTGACTTTCAGGTGTCATGTTTCTACTTACAGAAGATGTGAATTGTTCTAGTATAGGTGTTACACTAGTTTCATTTTGTGATTTTGGAGTTGTAACTCCACCTCCAGAATACTGACTGACAGGTTGACTACTATGAGATGACTGTTTTGAAGGTTCTGATTGGCTTAATGATTCCGATGTTGATGACTTTGATGGTGGTCCTGGCTCACGTAAATGTCGATGATAAATATGAGCCTGTAAATCCCTTTGAGATAAATAAGTTCTTCTACATCCTTTAGCACTGTGCTTAGCTGCACCATAAGAACATACAAATACAGTTCCTAAAGCTGATTGTTCTATTCTCTGTACTGGCTCCTCACACCTGAAAAACAACCAAACAATATACCAGTAAAATACAATAAACAAAACACATGGGTAATGTTGCAAATTTTTGTTTAAGAAGAGTATTTAACTTATAATAAAACATCAATTATTAACAAGAACTGCCAGAGGAACAGCTCACTTTGTCTGTTTATTAAATTTATCAAAAAGCTACAAGAATTCTATGAAATTAGATGTTTTGTCTAGTCTTTATAGACATTATAAGTCTTAACTTCAGCTTAAATTCACATAAACATTATGTTTGTCTTGTGAATTGTATTGTCATACAAATTTCTTTAAGCTGTAACTTTTCATGTTGTGATCTAAAAGACCCATGCATTATTAGCATTTTCCAGCATTAACCATAAATCAAATAATTGGCTACTGGTTTTAATTAATTCAGCTTGAGATCACTGAAACAAGTCTGATAACATCAAACAAAACCTAACAGTAAACGTATATTAAACTGTGAAAATGTTCTCATGACTTGTCAGAATAAATAAGTTTCCTTGATTAAGACTTAGAAAAAAGAGAAAAATATAATTTTATCTTCTGAAACAAATTCAAACACATTTTAGAACATTATACAGTCTACATTTAAGATATATTTGAAATCAAATTAAGAAGTATTAACAGAAAGGAAACATAAAACTTGAAAAGAGCTAGTTTCAAAGTACCTAATCAAATTTTAAAAGCAAAATAAACATCATTAAATTCAGATTAGTAATCTATTTAAATTCAACAAGTACAACAAAATAATCTTAATTTTTATGTTAGTTATACTTTTCTCACTATTTTTTTTTCTTTCTTTTTTTCAATGATTAAAATAATTGACAGAAAATGTTTCCCTTGACATCTGTTTCATTTTCTTTGAAATCGCAACATTTTACCAAAAAATATGGGTTATAAAAGGCTATAAATAACTCCCAAATTTATTAAGATTTATTTAAAGACAAAAAACTTGTTGGTTCCTACGTGAAAAAAATCATCACAGTGCTCGTTTGCAAAATGGTTTTGTAAGTAATGAAGAGCATAAAAGCTAGGACCATGTTTGTACTTTCCTGTTGTGATTTTGTCTATTTAACTTCTACATTTGAAAAAGCAGAGATTTTTGTCCAAATTAAACTGAGCTCACATAAAGCATGACTTGTAATTGTTGTGTGTCACTAAAAATTAATTTTAGCATTAATTTATAACCTTACAGTAAGACAAATCATACCTCACACAGGTCTTTTCAGTCTTTTTAGCACAAGAAAAACAGAATACATGCTTACATGGAATCTGAAATGAACAAAATAAATTTATTACTTAAAATACTTTTATTTGACTGTGTCAACATTATCAGAAACGGATTGGGGGGGGGGGGGGGCCTTCAGTGGCGAAATGGTCTAGCATTAGAAAGTCTGTTGGTTTTTCTTGCCGAAGGTCAAGTTTTTTCTAGATACTAAGATTTCTTCCATCATTCCAGAATGGAATGCCTTGATATAAATGAAAGATGCATTTATCAGTCAAAAACTCTTACTCAACTCCATTCCAATTTATATGGCAACCAAATCAGTTGACAATAAAAAAATGAAAGAATCTAATCACAGATCAGAAATTAAAATTAAATCACTTATTTTTTATTTTTTATTTTTTATTTTTTTTTTTTTTTGAATTTTAAATATAAAATACAAATATTGAAGAAATAAAGATGTCATTCAGAAATTATGTATAATCCCCCTTTGACTTTCAGACTACAATAAAACATTTCAGAGAGAAAACTTATGATAATATCACTGGCAATAAAACATTTTTGTTAAATACTACTTACCATTCTTCCATATATCAATATAGGCAGTAAACATTTCTCACAACAATGGATCAGAGGGTCTACCACTTTTTCACCTATCAAATTTACCTATGATGTAAATAGAAGAGATTTCAATTAAACTCACAGATCAATTAGTGAAACGAACCATGAAATAACAAACAGAACTCAGTTAAATATAAATAATGATTAAAAAACAAAGCTTGTTAGTTTAACTTTTTTTTTAAATGTTGGCAAAACTTTTAACACTGTCAAATAGATATCACCGGAAAATATTTTTAGCCAACCATGTCCATACTGAAGAGATAACAAACTAAGGAAAACTGGTTACTGTAGAAGGTGATCACTGTGGAAACGTATTTTAATGTTTAATAATATTTACTATATACATATACATGTATTTCAATTATTTTGAGTGTATGTGCGTGTAAGAGAGAGAAAAAGATAGAGTGTGTGAATATAACATGTACATACTTTGTGGTTCCACTGTAATCGCTGGTTTTGATGAGTTGGTTCACCTGGACCTGGTTTAAATATTGGTGTCTCTATAATCTCATCATCAGCTTCTAAAAACAATAATTTAATATGCTAAAACTGCATCTTGAACAACTCTCAAAACAATTAATATTCAGAAAATATTGAGCATCTATATGACCTTCAGTGTCCTCAGAACAAGGTCATCTGTTCTCCACCTTGTCATATGTTCCACAATGAAGCAATATCAACTTATAAATCCCTATCAGTTACATTTTTAGAAAAGTTTTAAAACTTTTAATAAAACAATTTACACCAGTATTTAGTTGTTCAATTGTAATCTTCTTTTTATTAATATTAGTGAAAGTTGGGCATTTCCCTCTTCAACATTTACCTCAATCAGCTTTTTATTGGCACATCTGGTCATTTGACAAGAAATCCTAAATCCTACAGATAACTTACCCATTGGTTTCTCCTGTTCATCTTCCTTTTTAGCCTGTTTTCCTTTGGTACCTTTCCTTGGTCTTCCTCTTGTAGATTTAGTAGGTTGTTTCAACTTAATTTGTATCGTCTTTTTCACAGGATGAAGACCAGAACTCATTTTACTATCTCCGTTAGAACTTAACTCAAGATCTAAAATCAATAATAACATTGATTAAAACCAAATTTTACCTAAGCTGAAGTTAAAAAATAGTGCCAAGTCACTGCTGACTGATGTCAATGAAATCAAACACAATTATACCAGTTCATCGATGAAGCAGATTGATTCAGGAATTGAAAAACAATAACCCCAATGACCAAATTGTAGATGCTGAGTTCTCTGTTACAACTTTCCTACATATCAATATCTAATCAGTTAACACTTATAAACAGTGTTTCAGATTGTTGGTGCGCCCGCGTCATTACCGCATTGAAGCTGAATAATGGCGCTATAGATTTAATCCAAATGGGTCATTCGGGCGCATAATATTTTTTACACATCTATAATTCATCTGTAAGTTTAGTATCAGTAAACTTTATTTTATCCCGTTTACAATCATGTTTCAAAACACAACCTGCTTCTACAGTGTACGACTATGTTATTCGTGTTATGAATTAACCCGAACAACCCAAGTCCATCATATTTAATGGGTGTAGTAAGGTAACGAGTAAGGGGAAATAATTAGATATCATTATGAAACGGTTCGATTTGAGAACGTTTTTTAACAAGGCGAACCAGCGTAAAAAAAGATGTTAACACAGTAAAACTTTACCTCCCAGTGGATCATAAAGACTTGTAATTAATGATGTGACATCAATCTAAGTTGTTAAATGGGGTTTTCTAGAAAATATGATAAAATATGTATAGCATTTTTAATACATTTTTACATTAGCAATCACATGTTGTTAATAGATGATCATAAATACATACATGCATCTTTATATGTTTGTTCATTCCATTTTAAGTGGATAATACGACAATTAGCATAACAAAATAAGTGATTATAATTTGATTAATGTATCGTTGTAAGTAACAACATGACACAGCATAAAAATTTCTGCTTTCTTTAAAAACAAGATACAATATGTATAAAATACAAGATATAATATTCTGAAATCATGGATCAGAAAGATTCCAAAAAACATAAATATACTAGTTTTTAGTTTGGAAAAAAGTTAAGTGATGCAAAATGGGGGAAAAATTTTTCTCCTCAAAAATGGGGCAAATTTCTCCTCAATGACATTTACTAAATGTAGTATTATTCATCAATAACAAGAGGTGTATGGGCCTTATTGCTCACTTGAAAACATATGATGTCAAACACACATATATCTTGCAAACTTAAACAACTTAACATGAGGATCAAGGTCCTTAACACTACAACCTGAGGAAATAATCAATATCTTCTGCAGAAGTTCAATAATAAATTGCATTATATTTGCTCTGTACTTTAAGCCCAAAAAACATGGATTTCAGTGATTTATATTTCATGGATGTTGTTTTTCATATGAATTGTGGTAGTTGGGCTTTATAACAATGGATATAGTTTTATCATGGGAGGAGGAAAAAAATGAAAAAAGATGAAAATCTCTAATGACAGCAGTGTGAATAGTTAGAACAGTTCACGTAATATGTCTAATAAGTCAGATACTGTTTCCTACCCCGGGACATTGTGATAAGAAACATAAACACACACTTGAAAATCAGTCAACCTCCAACAATGCCAACATGAGTAACAGTTATCAGTAATAATATGAGTGCTTATGGGATGAATTATAACATGTCTCCTGTCAATCATTTTACACCAGTTATGATGCAAAATGTGCCACCATAAATGCAATATGGACATTTCAAGATAAAAAATTGAGATAGCAATAAGCTTAATGAAATATTTAGTAGATTTGATGGGATTGAGACAAAACTATCGAAATTTGAGGTCACAATGGGCACAGTAGAATCAGACATTAGAACTTTAAAGACAAAAGTCTCTGTAATTGACAAAGAGTACTTCTAGTATCGAATCTGGTATGTGCTTCATGAACAAAAGATCTGAGATTAAGACAAATGAAAATTCTAAATTAAAGGCAGAAATAAAATTGATGAGATCCCCAATGCAGGATTTAACAGAGTGACAACTGGACTTACAAACATGCTCAATGCACGATAACTTAATTTTCACAAGCATAAGAGAAGAGGATGCTGAAGATACTGGTCAAGGAAGTGCTACGGAAGTTTATTAAGGATGTTTCAAAAATTGAACAAACCATAAATTTGCATAGAGAGCATAGACTTGGAAAGAAAGTACATGGAAGATCTCGTCCAATAATTGCAAAATTTGTACTACAACGAAAGGGAACTGAAAGATAGATAGAACTCTCTTGAATAATACAAAATTTATTAACTTTACAAGATATCTGCCAAAACACATTAACACAACCATCTATTTTAATCTTGCTGAATAGTTCTTTGGAGAACTGGACATAATGCAAGGCTAGGTACCTGTCAGTAGGAGAACTTGACATAATGCAAGGCTAGGTACCTGTTAGTAGGAGAACTTGACATAATGTAAGGCTAGGTACCTGTCAGAAGGAGAACTGGACATAATGCAAGCTAGGTACCTGTCAGTAGGAGAAGTGGACATAATGTAAGGCTAGGTACCTGTCAGTAGGAGAACTGGACAGAGTGCAAGGCTAGGTACCTGTCAGTAGGAGAACTTGACATAATGCAAGGCTAGGTACCTGTCAGAAGGAGAACTTGACATAATGCAAGGCTAGGTACCTGTCAGTAGGAGAACTGGACAGAGTGCAAGCTAGGTACCTGTCAGTAGGAGAACTGGACATAATGTAAGGCTAGGTACCTGTCAGTAGGAGAACTGGACAGAGTGCAAGGCTAGGTACCTGTCAGTAGGAGAACTAGACAGTGTGCAAGGCTAGGTACCTGTCAGTAGAATCTCACTCTAGTACTGAGAAAAAGAGGCCAAATCCAGGTTTGCATCCTAGGTTGGTTGTTGCCATTTCCCCTTTCCTGATAAAGTGGATCCTGTGAAAACTTAACTCTAAGCAAACCAAAAGCTAAACTATTTTACATAGATATACCATTAATATTTTTCTTTTTTTACAATCTCTTGTCTGAACCAAATAGTAGTATCTTGTTAGTACTCAAAGTTGAATCTTATAGCTAAACTTAAAAGTTATATTTACAGTAAAAATGGTGGAACATTAAAATGATGACATATTTACATCATGATTATCCAACAAGAATTCCACAGATTTAAATAGTCTGGTTAGTTTGGTTAGTTTTTGATCGAGTAGAAAATACATTTCTTTAACATATACTTTCACATTTTGACAAACCGCCGCCAATGGCACCAGAAAAGTAACATCTAAGTCTCACCTTATGTCGATGCCAGGCTCGACAATAAACAGCATTCAACATTCTTTTAGCACCACAATGAAAATGAAACAAAGCTTCATATTTTATTTTTAAGAAATAAGTTTAAGATCATGGTCTGTATTGTCTGGAATACAACAGTCTTTTGATGGGCAGAGATTTACCACAATATGGCTGTTTATCAACAAGGTACAAAGAGTAAATGTGAGTAAAAGGGAGTAAACTGGAAATACAATAGAGTAGATTATATATATATTTTACCTACGGTATGTTTAGTAGATACAGTTTGAAAAATGAATAAAATAAAACAAAAATTATGACTCTAGGATGACGTTTAACAATTTTATGCAGGATTAGATGATACCTGATTAAGTGTGTTGTTCAATGTTCAATACATGGCAGATATAGGTCACCCGCCATAGGTGCATAAGCAGATTAACTAGTGTGGACATATATCATTTATTAGTTAATGAATGGTATGAGCATAATTTCCTTATATATTAAGATTATTATGGAAAGATAATATAGGAAAAGGATTGCGACTCTGTCAACTGTTTTGACTGATTTGATTATGCACAGCATTAGTATGCAACAGTTATCTGTCTTTGACATTACATTAATTTCAACATGAAAGGCTTATAAGATTTAACAAATCACCTACTGCTATAATTAAAAAAAAATCATTAGCTCTTCGAACTGCATCTAATGAACCTCCTGTGGGCTAAATAGTTTATTTAACGTCTCTATATTTTCTCCTGTTCACTACCTTTTACATCCGTTTACTCTTTAAACCTACCCTGTTTATCAAACAGGTGTAAATAAATTTTTTTCCAATCCAAAGTTTAATTAAAAAATAATTTTATTAGATAGTCAATTTTGTGATAATTGCTTTTCGGTACTAGAAATAAAGATGAGATTCACAAGCCTACCATGTAACAGAACCAACCTAGGATATGGAATAGATTTATAAGTTAATTTTCTGTACAAATGAAATAATTAGAGAATTTGTGACTCAATGTTTTAAATATAATTAGGCACAAACAGAAAGCTGCACTGATCACAAGATATGCATTTAAATTCCAATTACCAGGTAGAAACCTGACTGGAGCATGTGGAGGTAAAAATGCGACCGTGTATTTTACCTATGGTAACACCCTTTTCCTGTGGTGACACCTATTTTTCTCTTGTATCACTGATAAGCTAAACATTTTTACTGTAACAATGTTGTAAGAAGCCTTTGTAACATGTAAATGTAACAAAAAATAATGAAATTTGAAAATGAAAGTTGAATTCTAATTAAGCGAAGACCGATAAGTCCACATACATAAATGATGTTCGCACATTGTGCAACTGATTTTTAGAAAACGATATAGAATCATTATTTGGTAAATCTGATCCCTGTTAAAGCAAAATTTGAAAAATGTCGTAACAAAATTCTAGGACCCATCCCCCGGTGTGAAATGCACACTTACCCTCGTCCGCCATCTTAGATAGTTAGCCAAATGAATTTGTTTCGTAGATTTGTATTGGATAAAATTTAAGAATTCTATAGCAAGAACGTTTTCCATTGGACAGATTTACTGACATGCGGTTGTTGTGCTTTCTTCGTTTGAGTTCAAGGATTCATGTTAAACCAAAAAGTATGCTTAGATCTGTACAGGTTAAACCGTAAGATCGAAGTCCTCTTCAAAAAGAGAACAAAATAGAGAATATTCCACGAAAAAGAAAGCACACTGGGAGAGTGTGCGCTACGAATGAATGGTTAAATCCTTTAAATATGGAGAAATCTGAAGACAAACCAAATGACAGTGCAGATTTTATAGAAAACAAAGGGAAAGAGAAATCCGAATGTGAAACAACAGAGGATGTGCTTCTTCAAGATGAAACATTTCCTTCTAAAAGGAAAAAAGACAACGAAACTTGCCAATCTGAAACAAGTCAATCTGGTATACACCTCTGTTTTATAATTTTTGTAGGAAAATTTTTACAAAATAGCACTTTCTAAAATGCAGATATTACTGACATTTATCACGTGCACTAATGCTGTTTAGTCCTAAAATCTGTTCACACCCCAAGTAGTTTCAATCTAATGCCATTTGGCCCTCTGTTGATTCACCCAATTTTAACGAGTAGGTATAAAGAGTTAACAGGAGTTGAAGTTAATAAACAGGAGTAATTATATAGAAGTTAAATAACTTATTTAGCCTACAGTAGGTTCAGTAGATGCAGTCTAAGATCTGAGTAAATTTTTTAAAAAATAGCTATAGATAAATTTTTAAAATCTTTTACAACTAAAAATAATGCATTCATAATGTCAAAGAGAGGTAACTCTTGTAGACTCATGCTTGGTCAATACCATGGATAAAGTCGAAATTCTTTCATATTGTCCAATAAAAACTATCTTTATTAATATGGAATTATCTTTATATCAACCATTAATTAATAATACATATACTAGTATATACAAGTCTAAAACATCTGCTTATTCACCTAAGGCAGGTGACCTTTACTTGCCTAATGTGTATTAGTAAACAATATCGCCTAACAGATGTGCATGCCTATTTCCTTGTGAATCATTAAAATCATTTTAGAGTCATAATTTTTGTTTCAATTTTTCAAACTGCATCTACTGAATTATGATATTTATAAACATATTCATATATTTTTTTTTAACAAAATGAATATAAGCAGAGACAAATTAATACCACCATTGGGAAATTTATTTTTAAAAAAGTTTAATACACTAGAATCTGCAAAATTTCTTTCAATTTAAGTATTATTTTAAGTTTTATGATAATTTTAAATATCGACTCTTTACTAATAATGAGTACAAAGATCAATTAAGAATTTTCAAATCAAAAGAGCGGAATAAGTTAATTATTTAAATTTTAAACATGGTTGTTAAAATCAGAAGAAACGAAATACTTACCAAACACATTTTGAAAATAAAAATGGTAAATCAACAAAGTCTACTAACATCTGCATTTAGGAATAATAACATAATAAGCAATGTTTTTGCATGGTTAGGTCAATGGTTATTTCAACAATTACAAATCAAAAAAAAAAATGTCGACAACATTGTCAACGTTTTATTTCTTGGATGTCATTTTAATTTGTACTTAAGAAAGGAGTGAATCAAATTAATATCAGTTGCCCATAATTCTGTCTTAATGGGTTCTCCAAATTCAACAAAGTAGGTTTGTTTGTTAAATTTTCTCTTTTTTAATTTATTTTTTATGTTTATATACATGTTATCTATGTGATAGATTTATCTATTCTGATATAATGCAATTCAGTGGTTTTGTTTGCCTAAAATTATTACCGAATAAAGGTAGTTTCCCCTTGAGAAATAAGACTAAAATTTCCCAATTAGACAACTAAAATTCCCTAAAAGGCAACTGTGACACACAATCAAATAGCTAAAGTTATCCAGTTGTCTAAAACTGTTCTGACAGACAAAAAATGTTAGATATTGTCACAATATAAGATCTTTGCAATGAATATCAAAATTCTGAGCGTAATATGTGACATAAAAAGGGTCCAAATTTTCCCAATCTGAAAGGTAAAAGGTAGTTTTTAAAACCATAGCAGAATCACTGCAATTGTCTAGTGAAAGCCATCTTATTCAGGTCTGGATAAGCACTAGTCGACCATCTATAAATTTTGCATTCTGTCTTATGCAGTTGTAAGATATACATTTTCTTGTAACTAATGAACATGAAAGTATACAATCTCAGAAAATTAAATACTGGATACAGAGCTATTTGATAACAAAAATGCTACACATAACCAGATTCCATCATAATTAAGCCAGCTCCATTTCAAAATGACCATGCCCTGACTACAAGTTACAGTTCTAGAATTTGCAAGCTTTATTACTGTAATTTAAATTCTGATTAAAATGCACTTTTTATTTCTTTCTGTAGAAATAAAGTATGAGTGGAAACAGACAATCACTAATGTACAGTTATTATTGAATCATAATTTAAAGCCTGAACAGTTAAGAGATATTGATGTAGAATTTACAGATACAGGTGTCACTGTCAAATATCCAGGTAATTTTCAATATAGCAAAAACTAGGAATATGTTTTATAGGTGATTTCATAAATCAGACAAATGATCAGGTGAATTGTTTTTTGTTGAGCCTGGCATCGTCATAAGGCAAGACTTAGGTGTTACTTTTCCGGTGTCATCGGCGACAGCGTGTTAAAATGTGAAAGTTTATGTTAAAGTAATGCATTTTCTACTTGATCAAAAACTAACCAACAAGACATTTTAATCTGTGGAATTCTTGTTATCAATATGGTAATATTTATTATTGCAAAGTTATTTTTCAAATACCGGATTCAAGTCTACCCAGCTTAGGAATCACTAGGTAGTATAAATACTCACTTGAACTAAGCCTTGTTATTATCTGGGATCAAAGTAAAAGCTTTGTAATCTCATTCACTTCATGTAACTAATTCTGGAATAGGCTCACACTAGAAAGCAGTTTCAACGAAAATGTGGCCAAAATTACGAATATTCATAAAAATTAGCCGAAAATTACCGAAAATGTAATTTTCACTGCTTTTTCCGAGAAAAAATGAATATTAGTGTAATTTTGGCAAAAAAAAATGAATATTCGTAATGAGCTTTGCATATCCGTAATGAGGTTGTAATTTTCAATAGCACAGTTACAATTTTCGACGTACAGTTTCAATTTTTGGTAAATTATTTCCGACTGTAGGTAGGCGGCACGCTTTGAAGTTAGGATTACCGTAAAATGAATAAAATTTGTTTTTATATATAAATCTAACATCTAAGGAGAAAATACAGAGTATATATAACACCTACGGTAAGATTGAGAATAATCCCATTGCTTTGGTAACTTGTTTGAACATCGACATACAGTACAGCTCAGGTGGATTCGTGAATTTCCACCCAACGCGGTGGACAAGGTTGCGATAAGAGGGGATTAAATTTCCACCGCGAATAAAGAGAAAAAAGATTAGGAATATTTTTCTCGCGGTGGACAGTAAAATTGTCCACCAGCAGAAAAAATGTCTACCGCGATGATTATTGAAACGTAATTTCAATACATTTAATCCTTCATGGGTACTCAGAGACATAAATAATTTGAACATACAACGAATGTTTACATGGATGATTGATTTAGTTGTTGATCGATTTTGTCCGTTATTATATCATAATTAAATTATAAAACTCATGAGATTAAAGCATTATGTGAAAATTAAAAAAAATGTAATAAAACACGAATTTTTAACAGATATTTTTCAATTTTGTAAAATAGTTGAAGCAGGAGATAATTTTTAAAAATATAATTTACCTGAAATTGTTAGTCAAATGTGTATCAAAATCTAATCCATGAATATAAATAAATCCCGGTTTTAAGAAAAATTGTATCGTAGATTTACTAATTCCAAAAACATTTTAAGTGAAACAGCGTCTTCTCTGATTACTTGTACATGTATATAACTTGACAAGAAGTTTTGACTTCAAACAAAATACAACCACGAGTTTCAAGGCACTGCACGTGCCTTTACCAGTTAACCTTTACAAATGTTTTGACAGCTAGGTCAGGTATAATTAGAATGGTTATCATTTCCACGAGGCCCGAGAATCTGTCCCGTTTTTTCTTTCTTTCTTTTTCTTTTCTTCTTTTTTCTTTAACTGTTATTTATTTATTTATTTATTTATTTATTTATTTATTTATTTTTATTTGTCTTTAATAATATTGGCCTCGGATTATAAGAAGAAACAGTGATTACAGAGGAACTAAATAAAGAATGGTCAGTCGTTACTGACAAACTAATCAACTGATGGGATCGTAAACGGAAACGCTAATTAGTAGGATGCATATTCTTAATCACTTGTAATATGCTTATCATCACACCTTGAGAGGTTTTCAAATCATGTCTGCAGTCGTGACCAGGTAGCAAATTAAAACGGGACAAGTAGTACTTTATACACAGATGATTAATATCAATAAAACATTTTGTTTGGGATGGGAGAAGTACTTTGCTTTGGGACAGATTTAAAATAATCCTATTTTTAGATCGCTGCGAATCGACTTTGGATTTCCATTCATTAATTCAAACAGATAACTAAAAAAATATGAAATTTTAGTAATGGTCTCAAAATAAAATAAAATAAAATAAATAAATAAATAAATATAAATAAATAAATAAATAAATAAATAAATAAATAATAATAAAAAGTCCGCGATCACATGTTTGTAATATTTTCTTCCAATCTATCTTTATTATTTTCAGTGAAGAGTTTGAATATAATACAATAAATAAATTTTTTTTTAATATTAAAATGAAGTTTTCCGTGAAAAAAAAAAATTAAAACGCTAGTTATTCAGAATATACACGGACGACAAAACTTGGCTATTTAGTGCTCGCTGTCATAACGATCTTGTAATTCAGTGGGAGTAATTTTTTCAAGCCTTAAAATTATATACACTTGCATCATTTTTATCTGAAAGTACATGTATTTACATTATTTTATTTAATGTAAAAAAGGTCAATTAATAGGACGGTTTAGTTCCCCTTCCTCTCTTATAAAAAGTAGATTTGCAGTCTGATCACTTGACTACATTTTCAGGTTAAGCACCTGGTTACCTGCCAACGTGACTCGGAACTGACGTAAAGTTTGCAGATTAAAATTGATGCGGTTTTAGAAGCCTTGGATTGATTTCTTGAATTTGTATTTTTACAGACAAAAATAACAAAACTGTTTTAATTTGATGTTCTAATGTAGATCTATCATTGAAATATCAGTTAAATATATGAAGGAATAAAATGAAATTCAAATATGATCATCGGTCAAATGTTCATTGGTTACAATTTCTGGCATGCTACATGTATGTCGATAGGAATCACTAGGTAGTATAAATACTCACTTGAACTAAGCCTTGTTATTATCTGGGATCAAAGTAAAAGCTTTGTAATCTCATTCACTTCATGTAACTAATTCTGGAATAGGCTCACACTAGAAAGCAGTTTCAACGAAAATGTGGCCAAAATTACGAATATTCATAAAAATTCCGGAAATTAGCCGAAAATTACCGAAAATGTAATTTTCACTGCTTTTTCCGAGAAAAAATGAATATTAGTGTAATTTTGGCAAAAAAAAATGAATATTCGTAATGAGCTTTGCATATCCGTAATGAGGTTGTAATTTTCAATAGCACAGTTACAATTTTCGACGTACAGTTTCAATTTTTGGTAAATTATTTCCGACTGTAGGTAGGCGGCACGCTTTGAAGTTAGAACTACCGTAAAATGAATAAAATTTGTTTATATATATAAATCTAACATCTAAGGAGAAAATACAGAGTATATATAACACCTACGGTAAGATTGAGAATAATTCCATTGCTTTGGTAACTTGTTTGAACATCGACATACATGTAGCATGCCAGAAATTGTAACCAATGAACATTTGACCGATGATCATATTTGAATTTCATTTTATTCCTTCATATATTTAACTGATATTTCAATGATAGATCTACATTAGAACATCAAATTAAAACAGTTTTGTTATTTTTGTCTGTAAAAATACAAATTCAAGAAATCAATCCAAGGCTTCTAAAACCGCATCAATTTTAATCTGCAAACTTTACGTCAGTTCCGAGTCACGTTGGCAGGTAACCAGGTGCTTAACCTGAAAATGTAGTCAAGTGATCAGACTGCAAATCTACTTTTTATAAGAGAGGAAGGGGAACTAAACCGTCCTATTAATTGACCTTTTTTACATTAAATAAAATAATGTAAATACATGTACTTTCAGATAAAAATGATGCAAGTGTATATAATTTTAAGGCTTGAAAAAATTACTCCCACTGAATTACAAGATCGTTATGACAGCAAGCACTAAATAGCCAAGTTTTGTCGTCCGTGTATATTCTGAATAACTAGCGTTTTAATTTTTTTTTTTCACGGAAAACTTCATTTTAATATTAAAAAAAAATTTATTTATTGTATTATATTCAAACTCTTCACTGAAAATAATAAAGATAGATTGGAAGAAAATGTTACAAACATGTGATCGCGGACTTTTTATTATTATTTATTTATTTATTTATTTATATTTATTTATTTATTTATTTATTTTATTTTATTTTATTTTGAGACCATTACTAAAATTTCATATTTTTTTAGTTATCTGTTTGAATTAATGAATGGAAATCCAAAGTCGATTCGCAGCGATCTAAAAATAGGATTATTTTAAATCTGTCCCAAAGCAAAGTACTTCTCCCATCCCAAACAAAATGTTTTATTGATATTAATCATCTGTGTATAAAGTACTACTTGTCCCGTTTTAATTTGCTACCTGGTCACGACTGCAGACATGATTTGAAAACCTCTCAAGGTGTGATGATAAGCATATTACAAGTGATTAAGAATATGCATCCTACTAATTAGCGTTTCCGTTTACGATCCCATCAGTTGATTAGTTTGTCAGTAACGACTGACCATTCTTTATTTAGTTCCTCTGTAATCACTGTTTCTTCTTATAATCCGAGGCCAATATTATTAAAGACAAATAAAAATAAATAAATAAATAAATAAATAAATAAATAAATAAATAAATAACAGTTAAAGAAAAAAGAAGAAAAGAAAAAGAAAGAAAGAAAAAACGGGACAGATTCTCGGGCCTCGTGGAAATGATAACCATTCTAATTATACCTGACCTAGCTGTCAAAACATTTGTAAAGGTTAACTGGTAAAGGCACGTGCAGTGCCTTGAAACTCGTGGTTGTATTTTGTTTGAAGTCAAAACTTCTTGTCAAGTTATATACATGTACAAGTAATCAGAGAAGACGCTGTTTCACTTAAAATGTTTTTGAAATTAGTAAATCTACGATACAATTTTTCTTAAAACCGGGATTTATTTATATTAATGGATTAGATTTTGATACACATTTGACTAACAATTTCAGGTAAATTATATTTTTAAAAATTATCTCCTGCTTCAACTATTTTACAAAATTGAAAAATATCTGTTAAAAATTCGTGTTTTATTACATTTTTTTTAATTTTCACATAATGCTTTAATCTCATGAGTTTTATAATTTAATTATGATATAATAACGGACAAAATCGATCAACAACTAAATCAATCATCCATGTAAACATTCGTTGTATGTTCAAATTATTTATGTCTCTGAGTACCCATGAAGGATTAAATGTATTGAAATTACGTTTCAATAATCATCGCGGTAGACATTTTTTCTGCTGGTGGACAATTTTACTGTCCACCGCGAGAAAAATATTCCTAATCTTTTTTCTCTTTATTCGCGGTGGAAATTTAATCCCCTCTAATCGCAACCTTGTCCACCGCGTTGGGTGGAAATTCACGAATCCACCTGAGCTGTACTGTATGTCGATGTTCAAACAAGTTACCAAAGCAATGGGATTATTCTCAATCTTACCGTAGGTGTTATATATACTCTGTATTTTCTCCTTAGATGTTAGATTTATATATAAAAACAAATTTTATTCATTTTACGGTAATCCTAACTTCAAAGCGTGCCGCCTTCCTACAGTCGGAAATAATTTACCGAAAATTGTAACTGTGCTATTGAAAATTACAACCTCATTACGGATATGCAAAGCTCATTACAAATATTCATTTTTTTTGCCAAAATTATACTAATATTCATTTTTTTCTCAGAAAAAGCAGTGAAAATTACATTTTCGGTGATTTTTCGGCTAATTTCCGGAATTTTTATGAATATTCGTAATTTTGGCCACATTTTCGTTGAAACTGCCTTCTAGTGTCAGAGCAGTCTTTGAGAAAACTTGTTCTATTTCACTTACTTTGTCAATAGAGATAATTCTGAATGCTCAAGACGCAATACCTTATACTTACCAAATTTAAAATGTTGCTGTTTAAAGGTGCTTGGTAAAAACCCATGGTAACATTCCAGATGTACATGTTAAACCAAACCTTAAAAGATAAGATTGACTCTTTTTATAGTTATAATGGTTTTTTAGATTTTAGATTTATTTGTTAATTTTGATTTTACCAATATTTATTATCCTGTCCTAGAACACATACCATTGTGTATTCCTACAAAGCCAGGTTTTGCTATGTTTTCATAGAAAAAGGCACAATGTACATGTAGTTGCTCAATAGAGTTAAGTAATTTTTGCATACCCCTGTTGATGCCATTATTGTTATTAAATCTCTTAGTTCTAATGTTTTCTAAATAAAAACATGTATGCAATTTCCCAAATTTCTGGCATTACAGGTCAGACTGTAAAGTTACAGGTCTCAGATTTTCCAAAATTTTTAACCCTGGAGTTTCTGATTGACAATATATTGAAATGAGCAAACTGTTCTGACAGTATTTTTTTTTTAATTTCAGATGGGAGAAGTTGGTCATGTGTATTTTATGGAGAAATTGAGAGAGAATCCAGCAAAGTGTTTGTAAAGAAGACCAATATACATCTGTTAACAACCAAAAAAGTAACCACTAACTGGCCTACACTTGAGGTATATACATGTATGAAATAAATATGCACTAACATAAACTAAACTCTACCAATGTTAAACCAGAATCTTAAAAAGAGTTATTCTATAAGACCTTGGGGAATTTTAACTCAACTGGCTAAAGCTAAAGCCAGTTCAGCTTATGTCATGGTGAAGCCTGTATCAGTGAATACACTTTGGAAAACTTGGTTTTAGAGAATCACAAACATACCAGTCCATGTCCAAATCAAAATTCTAAAAGCAAAGGTAAAAAATTTGAAAACTGATCAATTCAGTTGAACAGTTGAAATTCTACCAGGGAAGTGAGTCTAGGCGCTACACCAGGGTAGGCAGCGCTACACCAGAAGTGAGTCTAGGCGCTACACCAGGGAAGCGAGTCTAGGTGCTACACCAGGGAAGTGAGTCTAGGTGCTACACCAGGGTAGTGAGTCTAGGTGCTACACCAGGGTAGTGAGTCTAGGCGCTACACCAGGGAAGTGAGTCTAGGTGCTACACCAGGGTAGGCAGCACTACACCAGGGTAAGCATCTCCTGTCTAGCTAGCTTCACCAGCCACTTGCAAAACAATTTGATAATGAAAGGAACATGGAACCATTTGACATAAAATATATCCAGGATAAGAATTCACCTGATTCTGAACAGTTTATGTAAAGACTGTAGCTTATAAACATTGGTCAACCCGTATTTCAGTTAACTATTTCACTGCCACCTTAATACTAGTACATTAAGTGTATTAACTTGATATGGTAAGTTAAATTTATATAAATACTTAAATATTCATAAAATTTATATTGATTTCAATTATATTTTTTTCAGGCCACAAGGTCAAGTTGTTCAGGTGTTGGAACAGATATTACATCTGATGTTTTAGAAGGAGGAATGACTGCACCATCACCATCCTCAGGGTTCATTTCTGATCTAGATTCAGTTACCCCAATGCCAAGTGAAACCTCAACAACAGCTTCTGATAATCTACCTGAGCTTGTGATAGATGACAAAGATGGAAGTTCTGTATCTGATAATGAACTTCCAGATCTTGTGTCTGATGACAAAACTGATTCTCTTGAAGACAAAGGCGATACAAGTAAGAACTTACTTCAGGAATTAGAGAAGCTGAAACTATTTGTCATATCCTGTTACTTTTATTATCATTAAATTTTTTTCTTTCTTATGTGAATAAAGTTATTTTACTTATATACACATTTAATAATGCAAGTGTCTCAACATCAAGTTCTGAGATGTGTTCAAGTTACTGGTTGCTTTCCACTGCACTTGTGAATACAATTTTTATGTCTATTGAACGGACCCGAGTACTCACATTGAAAGTAAGTCATCATAATCATCTAGATGTATTAAAATAAGCTCCCTTAGATTTTGACACCAACACTCGACTGGAGAGAAAATGTCAAAATATAAATTAAATCGGACAACTGTACATAAGTTTTAACAAATCCTATCATTCAAATCCCTTCTAGGAAGAAACTATACCCTTGAACTGAAATATAAATTGAAATGCATGCTGGTTTCAGAATTTATTTAAGCCATTTCTTACAAACTTTGTCTGAGGGACGCCATCTTGAATCTAAGGCAAACAACCTTAAAATATTGATAGCGATCGCACGCTTGTGTTCGTGCATACAGTCATTCTTGAATGACTTGACGTCATTGCGCAAACGTACCTACACTATCATGAACTGGCTTCGGAGTTTATCTAAACCCTGTATGATTAGAAAAAAATCTTTGGTGCAGGTGTTCATTTTTGTTATGTTCTTTTTGATTTATTTTTCTCTCAATTTTAATGTAATTGATTTAAATGCATACATTAAAAAAGTGGAAAATATGAGGAGAATCTTCAAACTATCAAATTTTTATAAACATGTACATGTGTATGTAATATGATGACTGTTCTAAGAGAAATAGATCAGTAAGTGAATCTGATAAGATTAATTCCTATTACAGTATTTTATCAACATGTTTGTGATAAATCAATTTATCTGTGTTACTTGTAGTTCAATATGAGTTACTGAAGTATTGTCAGTGAGAAATTGGTGTCAGTATAATAGTATATCTAAAATCTTGTCCTGTAAATGCATTTATGTTTTATTTTATAGAATCCTATCAACTTACACATGTGAAACATGATTACATTGAAAAGGTTTGTATATATACATTTAACTCTCTGTATTTAATTTATTCTTTTTGGTGTTGGATATTAGCTTATGATATAGCTGATAAACAAAACATTGTTTGTAGAAAGGTTCCAATGTTTATGTTGAATTGCTTTGAGTGCATTATGCATTAAAGAAATTAAAAATCGTAAATGTTCTACATGTATATGACACTATAACATGTGACTTTGTATAAAGAGTAAAATAATGGAGGAATATTCTGTGGCTTTCATCAGATTTGATAATTTTTTATTGACTTGCATACAGTAGACACTGGCAGGGGCAGATTAAAAGGTTTTTAGGGGATACTTGTTATTTAGACTCTTTACATACCTGTGACAGGCCACCTAAATATCTGCATAGTTTAACTTACACTGCCTTTAAACCCATTTACAAATCCATTGACATTTCTTAATAAATTTCTCTGCTAGTTGGGCAAATTAACAACATGCAATTTTTTTTTCTTTCAAACCAGCATATGCCTAAAAACTGTCATATTTCTGGAGTCTTGAACAGATACCATGAAACTATTCTGAAAATTTATACTAGTGAAAGGACCCTTAAATCCAGAAAGGCTGAGGTTTATACCTGTTATTTATTATACTACATGTTCTAACACAGCTAGATTTAAATAAATAGAAAATTTTTGTTAACTTACAGGATGAAACATTTGTAGTACATTTATATATTAAAGAGGTAGATAAAAGTTCCTGTAAAATAGAATTTGAAGATAAACTGATTACAGTAAACTTTAAGACTTGGTAAGTAAACTTGGTACTGATTTATCAGTTGTCCATGTCTTCTTCACTCTTTTATAATGTCAAAGTGCCCAAAGAAAAGTTATATTAACAGGACTAACTGTACAACTTCAAACCCAGATTAGCTTATTATTGTCATTAAATCATCAATAATAATACTGCTGATTTTTTACCTTTAAATTTGAAAGTTTCTATTTCAATTCAAGAACTTTTAAATAGTGTTGTCAATAAAAAGACGTGTAAAAAGTTATAAGTCCTTTAGATAAGACTTTTTTTAAAACTTGATCTGTGTTGTGAAAGACATCCCAATTGAAAAACAATTCCATCAGCACAATAATATGGATACATTTGCAACTTTGGTTTGTGGCATCTGAATTTGAGTGGAATAATTTGACTTAGATATTGAACTCTGTTTAATTATTGTTAAATAAAGCTCTACATGTATATGTATGTATATTTAAATATTACAGTGATTCAAGATTTTTGCGTTTACATGAAGGCACTGACAGACATACTAATTTTGAAATGAAATTTCATCTAGCGTAAGTATATATTAAAAAAAAAGTATTTTGAGTTGTCTCATTAACCACTTTTACTAATGGTTATTAGGGCTTGGTTTTTTTTACTATTTACCACGGTATACCTCAATTTTACTTTTTACCATGTCCTGTATGGCTATCACTGATAGTCATTGAAATAGTTGGAAATTTATAAATTGGGTGATGTTGACATGTATGAGCTGTCATATTTGATGTGCCACCCCTTGCATGCTTAATTGTTCAATTGCAGTGAATGCACACAGCAACATTTTCTTCAATAACACCATCTCTAATTTGTTTTATTAAACATAAAGTTATCCCAAATTGTTGATTTGGTTTTTCTATTTTAAACAAGGGTGTACTCGCCTGTCAACACCATATTGTTTCCAGAGATGCTTTGAATGTGCTTGATTTAAAATATTTTAACTCTGTTAGCAAGATACTTGAGTTGTTATTACTAAAGTAATCAAAACATTAAAAATTAACTTTAATTCATTTGCTTAAAACTTAACTTAACTTCTTATACAGTTTGCAGTTAAGATTCAAACACACCATGACGTCACTGGTAATTATTTTTAGATTGAAAATCCCAGAAGTATATTTTTGTTTTAGTTTTGCCGTTTAGAGCGATTACCATCATTAAAGTAAAAATACATCATTTAAGCATGGAAGTAAAGATTATGTCATTAAATACCGGTATTCCTGACGATACCATGGTATGGTACTGCAAGATAAAAAACCATGGTTACTGGTTTACCGGTAATACCACGCACCTCTAATGTTTATTAAACAATACATGTGCATGTATATACCTTTATAGATCTCAATATTCAGAATTTGGCTTCTTGTTGTTTGCAATTTGGTTAGTTGAAAAATAGATATGCATCAATAATTCAAACAGAATAGTAGGTAAACCCACAGCTATTTTGCTACCCTTTGAGAAGTACATGTATTATACTGTTAGGATTGTTACAACAGACCTCCTGAAAGCCTTCAGTCCATTAGACAAGACTGACAAATTTTCACTCAGACCGATAATTTGTGAGTTGGTGTCAGACTGACTGACTGGCAGTTTCAGGGTTTTATATTACTCTGCACCATTGGATCTTTGGTGTGTGGAAGAGTAGCCATTCTTAAGTCTAATTTGTAAAACAGAATTTCATTGGTTTAAATGTTTTGAGTGACCCAATCCATATGCCTGTTAAAAACCATCATCTGTAATGATGATGTTGTTGAAGTATTATGATGGAGTGAAACCATGAGAAAAAAGTATCTTCTGGTAAACTGATCATGTTTACAAGAGACTAATTATCAGTGAAAGTCTGTAAAGCAGACTAATATGTGTAACTAACAATTTAAAAAAAACATGAATTTTGTTGTATTTTTTCAATCCAATAGATTTTTGTCGGTCCAACAGATTTTTAGTTTTATCATACCAAATATCTGACACTTTTTTTTAACCTTCAGGAAGTCTGTTATAATATCAGTTTAAAATTAAATTTTTCAGCTTAATATTCATAAACTTTATATACATTATCAATCTTTGAAATTCATACATAGAAAAGTTTTGAATTGTAAAACATCTTTTTAGAATGCAAAAATGGGGAAAATGACATTTAGAATGTTAGAATTTTTATAACTATATATTTATAATTAATCTCAAATATTCTTTTAATTTTAGACATGAGATTTTGCCATCTAAATGTAATTACCGTGTGACAGGCATCATGATAGAATTACATTTATCAAAGTCAAAAGCTATGAGATGGAATGTATTTGAAGCTGTTAATCGTAAAGGTAATTTTATTTAATACTGGGATGCATAATGTGTAATTTTTACTGCTGACCTTGATTATTGCATTTTTCTGCAGTCCTATATGTTCTAAAATAGGATGTGTTAGAATATACAATGTACATGAAGGATATTCAAGATTAAAGTATAAATATTAAATTTATTTTGTCTAGTGGAATCAAAAATCCATATTTTTACTTAATGGCACAACTTGGCTCATTCATAATAACAGGATACTTCTGTGTCCTAATAACTTTTTTTACCCTCTGTACCAAATTAATTTTGATAAGTACATATACTTCCTTAGATATAATTGATAACTGTAAGTAATGGTACAAAATAATACTTATAATTTTTCCATCTTGTTTTGTATTTCAGATACAAAAACACAACCTAAAAGTGTATGGATTCCAACCAAAACACCAAGTAGCACACAGACCTCATCAGCTACAGGGAAATCAAATGTGATTTTTGATGAATTAAAAGATGTAAAAGTTGCCAAGAGAGATGAAAAAGAAGCAGATATCAGCAGCTACTGATTCCTACCGTGGTGGAGCTACAGGCATTACACACATGCAGGTCTGTTTGAGACTAGTGATAAATTATTCAATATGATTTTATAAATGACTTTACTGTCTTAGTTCAAAATGCAACATATACATGTGATTTTTTTGTATATACATGTACGTTCACATGCTGTAAAATAGATTATGCTTCAATGTTCAGAATGAAGTGTGTTTGCGACATTTTTGAGAGGTTATAAGTAACAATATACCTCACATTGTCTGACCCAAGATTTGGCTTTAGATCTATAAAGATTTTGCCACATATAGACTTCAATAATCGTCTGAAATCAATGTCTACCATGATTTAATATTTTAATTAATTGTGATTTAAAGCCAGTCTAGTGTGTTTTCATGTAATTATTATAAATATCAAGTGAAAAACTCAGGTTAACAATCAGCTTGTTAAATGAGCCATATTCTTGTTTGTTTGCATTGTGGGATTTGCCAAATTTTTAATTTGAATTCTCACATTGATTTTATTGGATTGGATGAATGGTGTTTTAAGACCCAGTCAAGATTTGTTCTCCTGTATCAAGGCAGTAAGGTCTGTGATAGTTGAGGAAACTGGAGTACCTTGAGAAAACCACTGACCAGTGGCTAACAGTGTGACACACATTCTCACAATATAATCTGCCTAATTAGGATTCAATCCTGTGTGGTGAGAGGCACTGTGGTCTGTAGAAATAGGCTTCAGGACCACTTACATGTAGGCAATAATATACCCTGTTCACATGAATATAAAAATAATCAAACTGGAGTTAGTGAACAAAATGATACCATGCATAAAAGATAATATCTTAATAAATGAAATAGAACTGTAAAACACTTTATTTTCGTGAGCATTTTATTTTTACAAATATCGCGAGGTAGAGATTTTCTTGAAAATAAAGTGTCGTGAAAATAAAGTCGCGTCTTGTGATTTGATTAACAGATTTATGTGTTTCTGAATATGCATGTTAAACAGAATAACAGATAAATAAAGTTATTTTATTACATTTTATACTCACTATTATATACATTCCATCTTTATATTAAATCTATTTAATCCAACAAAATGTCTAAAATCTGTTTAATTCAGGTAAGCTTTTGAGTACTGATCAGCTTGGCAGTAAACAATACAAGTTGATTACTGATCAATTTTTATTCATAAGATAGGTAACAGTTAGTTGTTTAATCTATCAGGTATATTTATCAACAGATAATCTTAATATTTTTTTTTATTGATTTCAAATTTACCGGCACCAGACGGGAAGTTATGTGCATTTATGTATGAAGGAAATCGCGAAAATAAAAGTTCGCAAACTGATTCTAAAAAGCAAATTGCAAAAGAAAAACATGTTGCAAAAATAAGTGTTTTACACTATTGATTATCAACTGGCAGTCATTTTACATTGTGTGATCTTGATTATTACAAAAAATTTAAGCCATTTAAATTGTTTAATTATTTCCTTTATAAAACATTATAATGTTTTTACTGTTGTTTATTTGTTTATATCTTGATCAAACTTTTACAGAAATTACTCATTTATATCCCATCCATCCATCCTTCCATCCATCCATCCATCCATCAAAGCACCATACAATATGATTTATAATTAAAAATCATTGCACAAATAGAAAAATCAAGATTTAAATTTGATTATAAACTTATTTATCTTACAAAATAGCAACAAATGATAGAAATTTAAATCAAAACATTTAAATAAACTGTTGTACAATAGTTCAAAATGTTTCCTTGATATTGAATACTTGGTAAATACTTTTTAATACCTTATACAAAATTTTCCCACTTTTTCAAAAGTGAATGCAGATAATTGTTTTTTTAGCACTCAGACAACTTGACAGGTCTGTTTATTTCTAATTATACAATCAGTTTTTCAGAAACTTCTATATGTACATTTACATATATTTCCTAAATTTATGTACATGTATTTCCTAAAAATTTAAAAGTATATGTACCTGTCTTTGAATTCTTTCCTTATCATGAAATTTGATATTCTATTGTCATTTCATTGTATATCTTTTACAGTCTTGACTTTTTTCATTTTCAGAAACCAACCGCTAAAGTATCGCCCATGAATAAAAATGTGATGGATATCGAGCGTGTTACTACACCAGGCTTTACAGGATTAGATAACCTTGGTAACACATGTTTTATGAACAGTGTTCTACAAGCTCTATCTAACAGTAGAGAGTTTAGAGACTTTTTTCTCAGTAAGTATGATTGTTTACAGGGAAAATATACAATAGAAGCCTCTATATGGAATTCCTTCTAGACTAACGATCTTTGTCTAAATTATACTGAAATTTGTATGGTATATTCTGTTTTTACAGATTTATTTGTCAAACTTTAACTTTACTTAAATAGTTTTGTATGGTTTACACATTTTTTTACAATACAATGTATACTTGTTGCACCAATTAAGCATACTAAGTATGAATATTCATTTTTTCATTTTTCTTCAAAAGGTTGATTGCAAGTCAAATATATATGGTCTGACAATAGACCTAAATAACGCTTAATAACAACATTTGTATGAGTACAAGATTGAAATAAGTAGCATTGTTCAAAGTATATGTATTAACATAATGTAACTTTTTTTCAGATTGTAGTTTTCAAAAAGATATAAACACTGATAATCCACTAGGAAGTAAAGGTCAACTGGCTGTATCGTTCGCTGTCCTCTTAAAGGTGTTATGGTCTGGTAAACACTATTCATATGCTCCTTCAAAACTCAAGGTATTTTATTATACATGTAAAGGCCATTTCACATGCCAGGGTTAATTAAGCTTGCTATGATATTGCTGAATTCTAACAAAAACTTGCTAACATATTCCAAGAAATAATTATTTTTGTCTGAATTAGTTCGCATCACTTTAGCAGGAAATCTGAAGTTCACAATACATGTATACATACATGTGTCTTAATTTAAGTATACATTAGAAGTTTATAAAGCAGAATGGTTTGTACAATTTTTCATGAATCATGTGAATTGGCCTTAAATTTGTAAAATCTCTTTTTTTTCTAATTTCAAGTAGGCTTTATTCTTTTTACTTTCTATTGTCTTGTATTTCATAACAAAACTATTGTCCATTGAAACTATTGTCCATTGTTAAAACTTTCTGGTGGAAAAATGTGCAGACAGCCATTGGCTGTCTTAAATAATTCAGCATAAGTTTTAATTTATCATTATGCTTACATATCAAATTTAGATATGTACAAGCTTCAGATATTTTAGACTGCAGAGGATTTTTAGTCTCATTTTTATGCCCCCGCAACGAAGTTGTGGTGGGCATTAAGAGTTACCCTTGTCTGTACGTCCGTCCGTACGTCACAAATTGCTTGTCCTGGACATATTTTCTGAACTGTTGAATGTATTGAGTTCAAACTTGGTATGGATGTGTAACAGCATTGGGCGGCGTGTCGCGTGCAAAAATGAGGTTTGTCACTTCAAGGTCAAAGGTTAGAATGTAGGTCATGTCTCGGAAAAATGCTTGTTCAGGACATATTTTCTGAGCTGTTGCATGTATTGAGTTCATACTTGGTATGGATGTGAAACAGCATGGAACTGCGTGTCACATGTCATAATTGGGTATGTCACCTCAAGGTCAAAGGTCAACATGTAGGTTAACTTGGCTTGGATGTGTAATGGTGCTCAAGGAACAATAATTGACTTCATTTTTTCAAAAGAAAACAAACCTCTTGCCATCCTGATTCAATTTGATATCAAAACAGTTGGAATAGAGGCTCGACAGCAAACAAAATTTGACTTATCTGCATATGATTCTTCAGTGACTCCAATAACTCCCATTGCCGCCAAATTTTCACTATCAAAATCCAAGCAAAACTTGCAAATACACAGATCACAGTTTCTACTCAGATTATGCTGGGCAAGCACTATACACAAAGTACAGGGACAAACTGTGAATGCAATTGTTGTTTCATGCGTGATGGACAAGCATATGTAGCTCTTAGTAGAGTTAAAACTTTGGAAGGCCTTCACATACTCAAATTTGACAGCACCAAAATTAAGAGTAGTAAACTTGTGGAAGCGGAAATGCAACGTATGCAAACTACTATGGCTATTCAAAATCCATTTACAAATATTCAAACTGACATGAATTTTCAAATAACTCATTTAAATGCACATTCAGTCAAACTGCATTTTCAAGACATTTTGCATGATCCTGTACTGTTGAGTGCAAATATCATTTGCTTATCAGAAACTCATCTCTCGCTAGCTGAACAGAATGTGTGCAATATCCCAGGCTATGATTCTGTGCTCCTGCCAACAGATCGCTCAACAAACTGTCATAGACTGGCAATCTATTTTAAACAACCATTACAAGTACTTGAAAAAAGAACACAAACATGGTGTAGTTGTATGAAACTTTTGCATTTTTCACTTGACTGCACCAGGCCATTACAAATCATTCTACTGTATAGATCACCATCAGGGAAGATAACAACCTTCATCGAAAACTTAATTCAATATCTAAGCTTATATCCACTTCAAAATTGCCTTATTCTTGGTGACTTCAACATTGATAAAACAAACTTTCCAACTGCATATGCAACACTTAAAACTTTCTTAAATCCAAGAATTTTGACCAGATCATTGAGAATTCCACAACACTGTATGGAACACAACTAGATTTAATATTTTCTAACATACCTTCACACCATGAAGTCAGACAGTTTGGAACCTACTATTCTGATCACAACATTCAGCACCTGTCAATATCCAACTAAGTATTTCTTTTCATTTTTATTAATGAAATCATTAATGTTATATTATGAAGATATTTAAAAATATTCATTGTCATTTCAGTAAATTAAATAGACTCTCCTCTCTTCAATTAAATGAAAAATCAGTTGATTTGTAATTTTTTTTTTTTTGTTACAAATTATATATGTGCCACTGTCAAACATGTTGTCTTTTTCAAATATTCCATCAATGTTTAATTAATATCAAGTACTATAAAAATGAGTGTGAATTACTTTTATATTCCATTTCCATCAATTTGACATCAAAACTGATCAATATATTGAACAGTTTTTTTCTTTACCATGACCTTTGCCTTGTACATGCATATCTGACATTGCAAAGAAATATGTACATAAAACTTGTGACATCACATAAATAAACATATCATAAGTACAAAGTTTCTATACAGCATGCATGATGAAAAATGTAACAATCTGCATTCAAGCAATGTACACATAATTGAAGGTTTAACCAGTTTTATAACCCATACAGCTTACCAATGCATGTAACATAAACTGGAATCTGTATACCCATCAGGAACATGAACTGTGGTTTACCATTAAGTTCTCATCCTGACAAACCTTACAGGAACCTCCTTAGTCAAGCAGTCTAGATCACTAATCTTAAGTGATCAAAATAACTTCTCATCTCATAGATTACAAGTTTAAATCCAACTCAAACGAATTAGATTATTGCTATGAGACTTCTACATCCTAGTTTAAGACAATTGCCAGTAACTCCAGAAAGTTGGTGGTTCTATCCACATATTCTAGGATTTTTCTCCATCACTAGAACTGGTATGGTTGTATATAACCTGTAATCCAACAATACATCTGTTGGCCACAAATCATAACAACAATGCACAGCCTTTTATGTGTAGTGTACCCTACTGAAGTAAGTTACAACAGTGACAAAAACAGTGTGGGGGCACCATGTCAGCCTGACATATTTCTAGTTGTCTCAAAACTTTATAATTGGATCAAAAGCATGTACATGTATTTTAAGTAGTTTGTTTTTGTTGCAGAATTTGATTGCCATGAAAGCCAGTCAGTTTACTGGATTTGCACAACATGATTCCCAGGAATTTATGGCTTTCTTATTGGATGGATTGCATGAGGTAAAATACAATATGCATCTTACTGTTTTACATTCTGTTGTTATTAGATGCAACCTGAGCTCTAAGTCAGATTTGCCAAATGTTAATAATGAATGTTAGATTAATAAAAATTACTTTGAACAAAATGGAGCAATTTTATCAAGACATACAGTGAATGATTACATTGCAAGAGAACATAAAAGATACAACTAATTATGTAACTCAAAATTTACCATCTCCAGTTTTATTTTAAATATTTATTTCGTCTTGAACTGAAATAGTAAGTGCATTTCATGTTATAAATATACATGTAGAGGATATATCTTGTAAGATAACAGAATTATATAAATTTCTTTAAGGGTTATTACACTTGCATATAATATCAGCCAAGAAGAAGGAAAATGATAATTGTCCAATACAAATAATATTAAAAATAATAATAATAAATGAAAATTAATTAATTTAAAAAAAACATGGGTGATACACACTTAGATTTGTACTTGATGTGATACTATAAAAACTGTAAATTATAGCAGTACATAGAAGAGAAATCTGTTGTGTATGTTTACTTTTCAGGATTTGAATAGAGTGAGAAAGAAGCCGTATACAGAAACAGTTGATTCTGATGGTAGACCTGATCATGTAAGTGTATTTTAGTAAGCGACTTACCGTCAGACTACTGTGTATTCATTTACAAAATTTTTACAAGACATTCTCCCATGGAGCACTACTTGTAGCAGGATAAATCTTACTGTCTTTCTATTAGAAAATAGAAAATCTTGGTATTTGTTGTTAAGTAAGTTCAAAGATAAATATCTTGGTATTTGTTTTGGTATTTGTTGTTAAGTAAGTTCAAAGGTGAATATCTTGGTATTTGTTGTTAAGTAAGTTCAAAGATGAATATCTTGGTATTTGTTATTAAGTAAGTTCAAAGATGAATATCTTGGTATTTGTTGTTAAGTAAGTTCAGAGATGAGATGGGAGTTTTTTTTTCAGAGGCTATGGCATCAACATTTATGATATGCATATAAGTAACACAGTCATTGTTCAGATTCCTACCTACCGATCCTTATTATCAAGGTAGAAAAGGCAAGAAATATATAAGGAGTAATTATTATTTCACATTTTGAATTGCAAGCAACTAAAATTAGATTGTAATTGTATTTTTTTTGTCCTGCCAAATATTTTTACAAGTTATTTTTTCATGAAGCTATTAATGTTTGTCATTTGAATGGTGGAGTCATCTGAATTTCTTGATTATGATTTGACCAATTAATGTGGATAATTAGTGTAACTTATTGTATTGTTATCATTTCAGGTTGTTGCTAGTGAAGCCTGGGAAGTGTACAAGAAAAGAAATGATTCTTTTATAGTAGATTTGTTTCAGGGTCAGTACAAGTCTAAGCTTGTTTGTCCAGTGTGTGGAAAAGTAAGTTGGTACCTAGACATAATTTTAAGTTATAAATCATCTCTATGACATAATATAGAATCCACATTTCTAGAAGGATACTTGATTCTCTATCAATTTGAGTTATGTCCCTTTGAATGATTATAACAGTCTTTGAAATATGTTCTTGCTCTGGTCAGTTATTTACTATACACAAGCTGTTGTATGTTGATAAATATTCTACCAAAATACCATGGACAGCCTTTATAAACAAAATATTGTTCAATTTTTGAAGTAAACTTCATTGTATTTAGGGTAAATTGAGGCCAAAAATCTCAAGTCTAAATCTTCAAAATAGCAAGATTTTAACTCCAATTTCAAGAAAGAACCCAGATAAGTAGTATGTTAATTTTAAAGACCATACTTAACATGTTGTTGATTGACAATTAGTGAAGATGGTTCACATTAAAAAAAAAAAAAAAATACCGGTATGTACATGCCGTATTTTGTAAACATATTAAATTTTTCTGTTTGCAGGTTTCAATCACATTTGATCCATTTCTATATTTATCTGTACCTTTGCCTAAGAAGAAACGTGTTATACCCATCAGATTTATGTGGAAAGATCCATACAAGAAACCAATCCTGGTATGTTAGATATTAGTGATACTTAGATTTATTTCTGTTGTCCTTTAGTTTAGGCCTCAGTTTGTAACAAGCACTTTGTCATGTTACATTGAGAAATGTGTCTGTGTTAAAGTTTTATCAAAGTTATAACATCCCCAGTATGATATTGTATAATCTATCACAAAAATCATGCAGTAAAGCTATGTAATAAAAACTATAACATACTATGATATTGTGCTGTTTTCCTTGGTTACTGGTGTCATCCTCATCATGTAACAACATGGAAATGGTATCATTTTTTGTCTTGTGACTAATACACATTTCTGTCATAAAGCATTTTTTAGCTCACCTGAGCACAAAGTGCTCAAGTGAGCTATTGTGGTGGGTCATTGTCCGGTGTGCGTCGTGCGTCGTGCGTCAACTTTTGATTGTTAACACTCCTGAGGCCACAATTTAAGTGCAATCTTAATCAAACTTTCTCAGAATGATCCTCTTGACAAAAGCTAGCTCAAGTTCGTATATGGGCCATGTTGGGTCAATAAGTAGGTCACTAGGTCAAATTGTAGAAAAACCTTGTTAACACTCCTGAGGACCCGATTTCAGTCGAATCTTCATCAAACTTAGTCAGAATGATCATCTTGACAAAAGCTAGCTCAAGTTCGTATATGGGCCATGTTGGGTCAATAAGTAGGTCACTAGGTCAAATTGTAGAAAACCTTGTTAACACTCCTGAGGACCCAATTTTAGTCCAATCTTCATCAAACTTAGTCAGAATGATGCTCTTGACAAAAGCTAGCTCAAGTTCGTATATTGGCCATGTTGGGTCAATAAGTAGGTCACAAGGTCAAATTGTAGAAAAACTTTGTTAACACTCCTGAGAACCCAATTTTAGTCCAATCTTCATCAAACTTAGTCAGAATGATCATCTTGACAAAAGCTAGCTCAAGTTCGTATATGGGCCATGTTGGGTCAATAAGTAGGTCACTAGGTCAAATTGTAAAAAAGAAAACCTTGTTAACACTCCTGAGGACCCAATTTTAGTCCAATCTTCATCAAACTTAGTCAGAATGATGCTCTTGACAAAAGCTAGCTCAAATTCGTATATGGGCCATGTTGGGTCAATATCTAGGTCACTAGGTCAAATTGTAGAAAAACCTTGTTAACACTCCTGAGGACCCAATTTTAGTTCAATCTTCATCAAACATAGTCAGAATGATCTTCTTGACAAAAGCTAGCTCAAGTTCGTATATGGGCCATGTTGGGTCAATAAGTAGGTCACTAGGTCAAATTGTAGAGAAACCTTGTTAACACTCCTGGGGCCCCAATTTTAGTCCAATCTTCATCAAACTTAGTCAGAATGATGCTCTTGACAAAAGCTAGCTCAAGTTCGTATATTGGCCATGTTGGGTCAATAAGTAGGTCACAAGGTCAAATTGTAGAAAAACTTTGTTAACACTCCTGAGAACCCAATTTTAGTCCAATCTTCATCAAACTTAGTCAGAATGATCATCTTGACAAAAGCTAGCTCAAGTTCGTATATGGGCCATGTTGGGTCAATAAGTAGGTCACTAGGTCAAATTGTAAAAAAGAAAACCTTGTTAACACTCCTGAGGACCCAATTTTAGTCCTATCTTCATCAAACTTAGTCAGAATGATGCTCTTGACAAAAGCTAGCTCAAATTTGTATATGGGCCATGTTGGGTCAATATCTAGGTCACTAGGTCAAATTGTAGAAAAACCTTGTTAACACTCCTGAGGACCCAATTTTAGTTCAATCTTCATCAAACATAGTCAGAATGATCTTCTTGACAAAAGCTAGCTCAAGTTCGTATATGGGCCATGTTGGGTCAATAAGTAGGTCACTAGGTCAAATTGTAGAGAAACCTTGTTAACACTCCTGGGGCCCCAATTTTAGTCCAATCTTCATCAAACTTAGTCAGAATGATGCTCTTGACAAAAGCTAGCTTGAGTTTGTATATGGGCTATGTTCGGTCAATAAGTAGGTCACTAGGTCGAATTATATAAAAACATTGTTAACACATATGAGGGGATCCATTTTGGACCAATCTTCATCAAACTGTCTCAGAATGATGCTCTTGACAAAAGCTAGCTCAAGTTTATATATGGGTCATTTTGTGTCAGAAGTAGGTCACTAGGTCGAATTATATAAAAACATTGTTAACACATATGAGGGGATCCATTTTGGACCAATCTTCATCAAACTGTCTCAGAATGATGCTCTTGACAAAAGCTAGCTCAAGTTTATATATGGGTCATTTTGTGTCAATAAGTAGGTCACTAGCTCGAAATATAGGAAAAAATCTCTTATAAGAATAGAAGCTCCAGTTTGCCGAAATCAAGTTGAGTGTACATCATTTTCAGGTGAGCGTCCAGGGCCTTCATGGCACTCTTGTTTAAATTTTATCTTTTGATACTTTCAAAAAAAGCTGTATGGCAATATAAATTCATTAAATAAATTTGTTATGACTATATATATATATATATATTGTCATGAAGAATTTTTTTATAAATGTATTTAACAAAAACATTTTTTTTAAATGCATTTTAATGGTATTTCCTATAGTAAGGAATAAATTGTCTGTTATAAATGTAATCAGTAAAAAGAAATTCTCATGAACATACATGTAAATGTAACATCTTCTGTATATTGCTTTGAATATGTAATATGTACATGTACTTTATTTACCATTTTAAACTGGTTTACATGTACTTGATATTAAATTTATGTTTTCTAATATGATGAATTTTTGTTTATTTTTTCCTAGTTAAGACTTCGATTAGCTAAAGATGCAACAACAGAGACTTTAAAAGAAAGTGCTGCAAAGAAAACTGGAGTGTCTCCAAAAGATGTAAGTACATATAATATATTGGTATCTAAAATTTTGGTCATTCAAACAAAATGCACCTCAAAATACTCAAGTTTGTAGGTCTGTGTAGTAGTTTAAGTTTGAATTTATTTGTATATGTAATTTAAAGTCATACTAATAATAAAAATTAATATTATGGCAAAAATGTAATAAAAAGGAATCTTACCACACATACATTTAGTTCACTTGCTGAAGGTTTGGGTTTTTTCTGGGCACTTTGGTTTCTTCCACCATCTGTAAACTGACTGTCTTGATATTAGTAAAAAAATCTTGTCTTGAATATACATCCTATCCAGTCCTTACATACATGTAACTATACATGGAAAAATACTACATTTAGTCTACCTGGCACTGGGAGCGTGTATATTCAATAACAACCTGTTGTATAAGATAATGAAATCATGGTCACAGTTTTTAGCTTAACTGGCTATAGCCAGCTGAGCTTATGGCATTGCAAAGCATTTGTGCGTGCATGCATAAACTTCAATTTTCTTCTCCAAAACCACATGACCAAATGAAACCAAATTTGGTGTGGAAGGTCCCTAGGTGGAGTAGATTAAGCTTTTTGATTTTTGGCCCTATCCAAAATCCAAGATGGCAGCTGTTACTATAAATAGAAAAAACAGGAAAATGGTCATATCATATTTATTTGTTGATCAATTTGGATCAAATTTTGTATGTGGAATGTAGAACTCTGGCCATTTAATATATTTAACGGGTTTTACTATTATTTTTTTCATTGCCTTGTTATTGGCAAATGAAACCAAAAGAAACCAAATTTTTATTGGCCTGCCAGTTGAGCAGCACAGGCCCTCTTGGGCCTCTTGTTATATCTTTCCATGAAAAAGGCATAAGTGTCAAAGAGTTCATATCTAATAAGACTATCTCCAGTTTAGGTGAATATTTAAACTCTATCTATAAAATACTGGGTCTATTACTTTGTAATCATTCAATCAGTCAGCAGTTTTAGCATATTTGATTTGTCTTTCAGATGAGAGTTTTTGAAGCTTACAGAGGAAAGATATATAAATTTTATGGTAAAAAAGCAGATTTGAGTAATATCCAGGCAGAAGATACCATTATAATGTGAGTAGGAATTATAATTCTAGTATTAAGGTACAGTTATAATTTTGTTTTTTTTTTTAAATGAAAATAGAGAGAGAGAGAGAGAGAGAGAGAGAGAGAGAGAGAGAGAGAGAGAGAGAGATTGGGAGAGAGAGAGAGAGAGAGAGAGAGAGATTGGTGAAAAACTATTGAATACAAGCTTTTGACACTTTCTTAATATTAGCAATAGAGAAAATGCAAATTTGTGGCTAATAGTGTGCAATGATCATGATGCAGTGATTATATTCATCACTTATTTTGTGCAAGTTACCACTGATTTCTTGCAGTAATCATGTTTGTCAAATTATAGGTTTAAAAGCATGGCCATTAATTTTTTTCTTTAAATGATCAAATTATTTTTTTATGTTCTTTTACAGTGCTGAAACATTATCAGAAGAAATAGCAGGTGAAAATGTACATGAAATTTATGTAATACAGGTGAGGCACTTAAATCTCTTAATTAAGGGTAAGAATTGAAAGATTGCTTTTTATGCCCCTGACAGATCAATCATTTTTTTCCTACGTCCCTTCTAGATTTGATGATTTTTTTTTTTTCTGCCTCTACTGCTTTTTATGATTTCTTTTTATGCCCCAGCAGGATTGAATGATTGGGATATTTTTGAGTCGATTACATGGATGGTTTGTTAGCCTAACTGTCCACATTTCAACTTTTTGCATATCTACATGTGTATACATTTGTTGAATTGTATTGAGAAATTTTTTGAAATGTATTTCCCACACATGTGGTGACATCATTCTTGATTATTATGACTTACAAGGTACTTTACATGATGGTTGCAATGGGTATAACATTTCATAAACACTTTCTGTCCAAAATGTTTGTAGAAAATGATGGATATTTGAATAGTTGATGTATAAGTACATGTACATGTACATATTATATTTATATATTATAGAGAAGCTTGATGCCAAATCAGCTACCGACCAGGTGTTCTTACTGTAAAAGATTATGTCCAGAGGGCAGTAAATTAAAGAGATGTACAAAATGTTTAAAAGTAGGCTACTGTGATCAGTAAGTATAGCCAAATCATTTAATAAGAAAAAAAAAAATCCATTACATTTTATGTCATCAGCAAAATACTAATTATGATAAGTCATTATAATCAAATAATTTTTCGTGTAAATTGAAAAAAGCAGGGCAAGTCCAGAAAATTTCATTTATTTTGAGATATTATTTGATAAATAAGTATAGGAGTATACATGTAAGACCTTATTTATTTCATTCTATGAAATTTAAAAGTTTAATACTTAAAAATGAAAAAAATTAAATTAAAATCAGGATGTCTCCAGAGTGTAATTTAGTAATGATGTTTAGTGACAAAGTCAAGAGTATTTTACTTACATACATGTATGTTGAGAAGAAGAAGAAGATTTTTTATAGTTTTAATAAACATCACAATCAAAAAACAATGTTGCTTCATACATTGTATGTAACCAATAAATTTTTTTTCACATGTAGCTTGTCTGACATGGGTTGAGACAGAAATTTCTCAGTTCCTAGCAAAAAACACAATTGCACTTTTAAGTACATGATTATAAGAAGATATCCTACCATGATTAAACAGATAAATATGCATTCTGTTTCAAAACATAGGTCTGAAATAATACATGTATATAGATTTAATTTATTTTGATTACAGAACTTGTCAGAAGAGCCATTGGACTTTACACCGACCAAACTGTAAACCGACACCTGAACCTGTTGGTTGGCCCTTCCTTCTTAGTATACCAGAGTCTAGAGCGACATTTTCACGCCTTTGTAAATTGATGGAAGCTTATGCCAGGTAGGTCAGAAATGAATTGTTCAATTATGTACATAAATAAAATTAAAATATACAGAGCTTAGAGTACATCATACAGTAACTGATAGATTGAGAAATGATAATCACTCTTTGATTAAACAAATATTTCTGACCCAAGGAAATATGTACTGTAGGTTGCCAATGTTCCTTGCAATCATTACTCCTTAATTTTGTGTAGCAAATTTTTGAAAACATTCATTCACATATTCCCAGAATAACTTTGATTTTATGAAAGTGGAGTAATGGTGTTTTACACCCCAGTCAAGATTCCTTCACTTAATTTTGAGGCGGTCAGTTCTGAGATGGTGTAGGAAACCTGAGTGCCTGGAGAAAACCACTGACCTTCGACAAGCAAAGTGACAAATTTTCTCACACTAGGATCTGTCCCAAGTGGGATGTGAACCCAGGCGGTGAAAGGTGCTGTGATCTGTAAGCCCACACTTTAGAGAATTTGACCACCCAGGCACCTGATTTTATGAGAATAAATTAACTTAAGGGATTCCATGTCCATAGGAAAAATAATTTATACTAAGATTGTAGGAGAATCATATTGTAACACTGGTGTTACAATTAATTTATTATCAGTATAAAAGATACCAAAAACAAAATGTATTATTAACATCAAATATCTTGGAAATACATGTATTTGTTTAGATGACAAAGCTGAAAACTCAATTTTGATTGTTTAAAAAGTTAAGGTATGTCCATTAACAATTTATTTAACTAAGACGAGACAATAAGCAATGAATTTTACCTTTCAGATACTCAGTTGATGTGTTTCAGCCACCAGTAAAAAATGAAGGCTCAAAGCTCATCAGCCAATCATCAACATCCTCCAATCTCAGTAGTAGTAGCCAATCAAGTGGCAGTATGAGTAGTCTTGATAGCCAATCATCATGTAGCAGTACTTGTACTATTGTAGCAGATCAAGACAAAGAGAAGGAAAATGATGTTGAAGCAACTGATGACGGAAGTGGGTCAGGTAGTAGTCTAGAAGCTCTGGCAGGTAGTGGTGACAGCAACAGCAGTATGAATGGAGCTTATGGTTGTGGCGATGGAAGTTACAGTGCCACAAATATGCCACCTTATATAGTGGACTCAGATGTACAGCTTGGGGAGGAAGATCATGATTATGGAGAAAGAAACCTGCCTGAGAATAGAACCTTCAAGATGCCCCCAGTAGATACATTAAGACCTAGTATGTCTACATACAAAGATAACAATGCAAGTTGTAGGGAAGATGAAAGTGAATCTGTCTTAATGGATAATGACAAATTATCATCAAAAACAATACCAACAAAGTCTGTGTTAGGTATTCAGAAAGGTGATGCAGATAGGATAACACCACTGTTCTTCATAAAGCCTGTCAATCAGGATGGTGCTGGGTTAAAAGGACCAGAGGGTGAACGCCTAGATGATAAAGGTAATTGATGCTTGATTTCTGTTTACTCAGATTACTATGTTACATGTATAAGTTTGATAATAAATCGGTTTAATATATTTGATTTTGAAATTGTATTTTTCAATGAACATTATGGGCTTACATGTATAACTTCATACATATTTTACGTAGATGCAAGTTATTTCTGCAATACTCTTTTCAGATAAATATATATACTTATTGACTGCTTATTCCTGCTACAACTATTGTAGGAACTCTTAAAAATAGACAGATATCGTTAGCACTATTAGCTCAGAAAGCATTGAACAGCTAGTTAAAACACTTATGAAATATAAAAAAAGTGTAAGTTTTCCAGCAAGATGTACAGAAGATTTATGTGATACTTATGACAGGTAGTGCATCCATTATTGAATTATTGATTAGATATTCAAGCATGTTCTTATGGCAGCTCTTATATGATTTTGTATTTGTGATAATGTTTAATCTGTTGATGTGTTGTTTCCTTTCAGGTGATGTTCCTATTGACTTAACAGATAAACAGTTTCTTTCAATGGATTGGAAAAATCATGAAAAGTTTGACCCTTATGTCCTGATACAATCAAAGGAAATGGTATGTCATACATGATTGAATTGTTTCTCATTGTTTATTATTCCATTTCAATGAATTCCTACATGACGTGTAAGAGATACATGATGTATATGATACTTGCACAATAAAACCTCAATTCATCACCACTATTTATTTAGTCAGATTTTGGCATTATAAATAGGTTGATTTTACATTGGGAAGCTTAGAAACAAAAATAAGGGGAAATGAAAAAAAAATTTGGCTGCATAATGGTGTGGAAATAAGCAAGGTGGCAGAGCTTACGAGGGACATTAAAACAAGGTTTTACTGCATGATTAAACACAATGTGTACATGTACTTGTCAAAAGAAATGAAAGACATCAAAATTGAAAATACATATATGTGAAAGTTGTATTAATGATTTTTCATGTCCATAGAATAAAGGCATTTATTATCATGTTAACAAAGATAGTCCTTTTAGTCTATCAGATTATTGAAGAATTTTGGGTTATCTACTTATCTTAACCCAGGCCATGTTAAATAAGGAGTCAATAAATATACTAGCGGAAAAAAGTAACTGTGCATCAATAAAATTTATAATTTTGCTATTATATCTGAATGTTATAAATCTTAAAATTTGCACAAATGGTAAGTGTATATACCTCTATCATATCGCTTTGGTCATTGCATAAATTGCCCATGATTTTTATGCTTCATGCGCATGGGTCAGTTTTCTCGCAATTGTCACCCAGCATTTCAGTGTGACAATATTTTAGGAATAATTTACTGTTGTTTGTTTGTTTGGACACCAGAAAACCAGAAAAGCAAGTTTATTCGGTTGAAAGCTTCTATAGTGTAATGCCTAGACTAAATGAAAATGATCGCCTCCGTGCAGTTGGTATGCTTGGGGCTGGTATGACCCAAAGCTTTGTCACTAGACATTTTGGTGTCCACAGAAACACTGTTTATGTTTTATGGAGACGATACCAACAGTTTGGCACCACTAGAGACCGCCCTCTTTCAGGATGTCCACGCGTAACAATACGTCAGCAAGACAACCATATCCGGCTTGTGCACCTCCGAAACCGTTTCCAAACTGCCAGTACTACTGCCCTCCTTGACTATGCCCAATCAGCCCCAGAACAGTACGGAATTGTTAATGGGAAAGACAAATTTGCCCACGACGTCCGGCAATCTGTCCAATTCTACAACGACGTCATCGCACAGCTTGTCTTGCATGGTGCAGAACACATTTACGCTTCAATCGACAAGACTGGGCGCAAATTATGTTCACCGATGAGTCCAGATTTTACTTGGACAGCAGTGACGGACACTCCAGAGTGTATCGGCGCATTGGAGAACGTTTCTATGACGCGTGTGTGGTGGAACTATGTTCGTTTGGTGGGGGCAGTGTAATGGTTTGGGCATCACAGCGAATGACAGAACTCCTCTGGTAGTCATCGACGGGAATTTGACCGGTGTATGATACCATGATGAAATCCTACAGACCCATGTCATCCCATTCATTCAAGGACAGCAAAGTAACGTCACTTTTCAGCATGATAATGCAAGACCACACGTCGCACGGGTTCGCAATGGATTTTCTGGCACAGCATAACGTCAATGTGTTACCGTGGCCAGCCATTTCACCCGACCTTTCTCCAATTGAACACATATGGGATGAAATGGAACGACGATTACATCATCTGTCCAATCAGCCTGTTACATTGCAAGGGTTGGCCCAAGCGTTAGACCAGATATGGAACAACATCCCTCAAGCATTCTTTAGGCATTTAATCAACTCTATGAGGCATCGCTGTCAGTCCTGTGTCAATGCTATTGGTGGTCACACACGATACTGATCTTGTGAACTGACTTTTACTATCTGCTATGTTTCTAGTCCCCTGCGTATGAATAACAGTATCTGTAACCTTTTCAATGACATGAATTTGTAAAGAAATATCTAATAAACAAATACGAAATTATTCATTGCTTTGCATTTTCAAATTATTTTATAATCTCACATTTCAGTCATGCACAGTTACTTTTTTCTGCTAGTATACATTTAAACTTTAAAATCAAGATGCCTGGAACTTTTTGTCATTCAGTAGATGTGTTAGGCAATAAACTGTTTAAGACCCAGAGTACCAGCAACATTAGTTTCATTATAGCTTTTGTTGAAATAAATTATTTGATATCATTACATGTATGTATCGAGTGTTTATCAATCTTGATGTGTTAAACGAGTTTAGTGAACAGTGAGTCAGTCATATAATCTACATGTACATTAAATTTGTACAATACATGTATAGTGCAACTTAAATTTTCACTAAATTATTATAAAATATTTTCACTCCATAATTATACTTTTATATTTATTTCATTTTGATCTTTAATCTAGATTTATTATAATTATTTTTAAGATGAAAGTATAAATTCTGAAATTATTCACATAGAGTAAACTAGATATGTGTAGTTCAATATTGACACTAAAATTTGATAAAAACTACATGTACATATATGACTCTGTTTTACGTTTGTCATTTCAGGATTATGAAGAAGATACCAGTGATCCAAATCCAGCTGAAGGTTTGTATACATAATCTTTACATGTTATTACAATCAAACATACAACTTACATATTTATCCCTAAATAATTTTTCTGTTCTAGTAGGTCTGAAATTAAGATGTGATCAGTCATATTTATTAGCACATAATCACAAAGAATATCAAACAACTTAGCTTGAATTTTTACCGTTCTAATAATAAACGTAAACATAACACTACATCAAACTACATGTATGTACCTGTATAATTCTTTTCTGTTTTTACCCCCAAAAAGCACTTAACTTCTTATATAAATATCCAATCCTGCACAGTGCCCAGCCCAATACATTTAATTGTGTTAGAATTGACAATTTATTGGTATTGATTTTATTAAGCTTGTTATTGAGGAGAGACATATTAACTCAGTTAACTTCGATTTTAATTACATTTGTTCTTTTGTATTGCAGAAAATCCAAACATTACAATAGAGCAATGTCTGGAGTTGTTTACAGAACCTGAAATTCTTAGTCCAGATGAAGCTTGGTAAGTTCTATACATCTGTGTATATTATACAAGTGGTTTATAAGCTTTAAGTTGGGAATCCTACAGGAAAGCAAAAAGTACATGTATTTTGAAGGTTAAAACATACAATATGAAATATTTAATGCTGATTTAATTTACTAACAGAGTTGTTCAACTGATGACTAATGCCTGCCCTTCTGATTGTTCTTGGCTAAGTTTTCTATTGACTTGCAATACTATTGTAAATTTTAGATAATGTTTTAAGTCTTTAGGTTAAGTTACTGTTTGACCACAAGTCTACTGTCTGATTAATGTCTGCCGTAGCACTAGTTTTTTCAAGGTTTTAGAAGAGATATCAAAAAATTTTGTAGCATGTCACATACCGTTATGACATATGCATTTTGTCGTAATTAACTGACACCAAACTAAATGCCATCTTAGCTGGAGTATAAAATGCAGAGCTTTATAAAATCCTTATGGGGATTTAATATGGTAAAACACACAAACACTCATTCTGGAAATATAACGCTGTAATAATCATGCGGGTTAGGGTAGAAAACTCTGGAATAGTCCACTCAACTGTAGGTAAGACTGCTGTTGTTCGAACCACAGAATATTCCCTTTTGTTGTCAAGCTAGCAGAGGATATTACCTGGCGAGCAAAAATGAGAAAGTCGGTCATGCGCAGTTCTATTTTCTTAACCCGCATGATTTTTCAGCGATATATTTCCGGAATGAGTTTTTGTGTGTTTATGAACTTGAGAGAAGTAGTAGATCTTGTAATTTTGATAAAGATAAATTTAATTTATTTCAGGTATTGCCCACAGTGCAAAGAACATCGTGAAGCATCAAAACAAATGTCTATATGGAAAACACCACATACACTTATAATTCAGTTAAAAAGATTTTCTTTTCGTAATTTTATATGGCGAGATAAAATTGATAAAATGGTGGAATTTCCAACAAGGTAAACATTACAGTGTAAATATATGGTACCCGTATATTTAAAACTAATTTTGTATAATATGCATAGTCATTATGAAGGAATACTTGGTGGTCATTCCACATCATTTGTTAGATGTGCAGTTTCATTAAATTGAAGAAAAAAAGGCACATTATGTTATTTATGACTCTGTCTGTGAATAGTTGTAGTTGAAATTTCTTCAAACTGTCTGTGAATAGTTGTAGTTGAAATTTCTTCAAAACATATTACATGTTTTTTGCGCTTTTAAAAATTGTAATATAGCTTTAAATTGTTATGCCTTCAATATATGAAAAGATAATGACATTCAGCTTTTAGTTTTTATACTGACAACACAAAGTGGTATGAACTTAGGCCAGGTAAAAAAAATTCTCTGGTTCTTAGACACCATCGCACGCTTAAATTCTCCGCCATTGCTCCATTTTAATGTGGTGTAAAAAAAAAATTCACCGATCGGCTGTTTTGAGCAGGAAATAAACTATAAAGATCAAACACGTCAATGACTTAGATTCTCAAAAGTGAAAGTAGAATTTTTCAAAACACTTTATTGATCTAGATTAGATTGTAAAGAGCAAAGGTTGTTCTCGGGACACCTCATAAGTTTTCCTCTTCAGGAAAGGTAAATTACTTCAATTTACGTTTCCAAACGTGTCAGTGTAAAAAAAAAAACAACATGGCACCTGCTCCAGAGAATTTGGGTGGCAATGGCGTTGAAGCGACATTTTAGCAAGCTTTACTTTCAGTTTTGACAAGAAAACATTAGGACCATGGACAATTGTGCCAGTGAGGTCCAAAATTAACCGTACAAAAAATTTGTGATTGACTTTTGAACAATATGTTACGAAATGAAATCCCTGCTGAAAATAACCCTGCCATAAATACAACACTAACATTCGATGTATCTGTTGGAAAAACAAAATCTGACGGAATGGAAAAAATGTTCCAAAATAAAAGATTGGCGAGGTTATTGAGCTATTTGGTCGCTATTTCAATATCACATTTTAAATTTTGTATTGTGCCAAGTATGCAGGCAGTATTTACATTTTACACTTTTGTTTCAAAATATTGGAAGGTAACCAATATATATGGTTGTAAATCTTTTAATATTGACCAAAATTAATGTGAGAAAGAATATCAGTTAATACAGCTTTATAAACACTGACTTAGAACTATTAAAAGACACTACCTCTCACTATGTCACTGTATGTGTGAATGTTCAAGTTTTGTGTGATAAAGAACAAGAAATTGCTTGTTTTTGTATACCGTTTTAGCAGCCCATTTCCTGGGTATTGTTCTAAAACACAATGTCACTGTTTACTGTTTGAATGATTATTTAATACACTTTTCATATATGAAAATAAAATGCTTAGAATTCAAAACTGTACTAAACTTTTTCATAAACATTTACATAATGATGCATTACTGAAAATATCAAAAGATGGTTTACACTCTAACTTAGGTTTATATCTTTTTATTCAGAAGTACAGTTATATGTATAAAATGTATTAAGATTTTGCATAAAATAAAATGCCTACCTTGTGCATAAGTTTGTGAAATAAAATAATATAATAAAATACCCTACCCTACCTTGCCACTTTTTGAAAAAAAAGTATCTGAGAACCAGAGAATTTTTTTTACATGGCCTTATATGATACCCTCAGTATTCATTGATATGTGTGTCCATCCATCTCTATCTTCCTGTTCCCTGGAGGTCTAAGATTTTTATGCAAGCTTTTTATAATTGCGTAGAATTATTTACTACAGGTTACAAAAGTAGTGGCACCAAAAAACATGATTGTGTAGTGCTATAATACAATGTACATGTACATATATACAAAACTATAATAAATTTACATGTACATATATACAAAACTATAATAAATTTACATGTACATATATACAAAACTAATAATAATTAAAACTATAATAAATTTATATGTACATATATACAAAACTATAATAAATTTACATGTACATATGTGGTATTTGTATTATATTTACATGTACATATATACAAAACTATAATACAATGTACATGTACATATATACAAACTATAATAAATTTACATGTACATATATACAAACTATAATAAATTTACATGTACATATATACAAAACTATAATAAATTTACATGTACATATATACAAAACTATAATAAATTTACTGTACATATATACAAAACTATAATAAATTTACATGTACATATCAAACTATAAACATTTACATGTACATATATACAAAACTATAATAAATTTACATGTACATATACAAAATAAAAATTTACATGTACATATATACAAAACTATAATACAATGTACATGTACATATATACAAAACTATAATAAATTTACATGTAAATATTTTTAAGTAAAAATTATCAATGTACATAGATTATTTCTCCACAGCATAATGGGGTATTATCTAATGGCACCAAAATACACCCTTTGTGTTTAAATATGCAAACAAACTTTCAAATGAAGTCAAATGGAAGTTTTTGCCTTTTTATGTCATGCAAGTCAGTCAAATTATGTACATGTATTTGACATATTGCACCATTGACAAGACTCTTGTTCTGATAAAAATGTTCTTTTTATACAGAGGATTGGACCTATCTCCATATTTTTCTGGAAGTGGACCTCATGATGCCCAGTTGCCAATCTATGATTTGTATGCTGTAGTTAATCATTATGGAGGAATACTTGGTGGTCATTACACATCATTTGTTAGATGTGCAGATCTTATAGATAGTAGGAGAAATGAAGTTGGTAAGTAAAAATTAACAATATTTTTGTTTGTCATGGACATTCTATGAGCATGTAAAATACAAGAAAATAGTCAGCTTAATGCATTTTAGCCAACATCATATTAAACACTGAAACCTCTATTTGTGTAAAAGCAATCAAAATACATAATTTTTAGGAAAGATAAAAACACAAACTGTAGCATCAGCATATACTACTACCAATAAATCACATCTTCTCTCTCCAAAAACTGTAGCATCAGCATATACTACTACCAATAAATCACATCTTCTCTCACCACAAACTGTAGCATCAGCATATACTACTACCAATAAATCACATCTTCTCTCACCACAAACTGTAGCATCAGCATATACTACTACCAATAAATTACATCTTCTCTCTCCAAAAACTGTAGCATCAGCATATACTACTACCAATAAATCACATCTTCTCTAACCACAAACTCTAGCATCAGCATATACTACTACCAATAAATCACATCTTCTCTCTCCACAAACTGTAGCATCAGCATATACTACTACCAATAAATCACATCTTCTCTAACCACAAACTGTAGCATCAGCATATACTACTACCAATAAATCACATCTTCTCTCACCACAAACTGTAGCATCAGCATATACTACTACCAATAAATCACATCTTTTCTAACCACAAACTAGCATCAGCATATTCTACTACCAATAAATCACATCTTCTCTCACCACAAACTGTAGCATCAGCATATACTACTACCAATAAATCACATCTTCTCTCACCACAAACTGTAGCATCAGCATATTCTACTACCAATAAATCACATCTTCTCTAACCACAATCTGTAGCATCAGCATATTCTACTACCAATAAATCACATCTTCTCTCACCACAAACTGTAGCATCAGCATATACTACTACCAATAAATCACATCTTCTCTCACCACAAACTGTAGCATCAGCATATACTACTACCAATAAATCACATCTTCTCTCACCACAAACTGTAGCATCAGCATATACTACTACCAATAAATCACATCTTCTCTCACCACAAACTGTAGCATCAGCATATACTACTACCAATAAATCACATCTTTTCTCTCACCACAAACTGTAGCATCAGCATATACTACTACCAATAAATCACATCTTCTCTCTCCAAAAACTGTAGAATTAGCATATACTAGTACTGTATATCACATCATCTCTCACCACATGTGTATCCCTATCTGGTACATTCTTGCGTAAGAAAATTTGGCCTCGGTCCTTGTTGCACAATCATTTACTCAATTGAGTGCAAACTCAGCTCAAATTAGGAATACTAGTATTTCAAAGTCAGTTTTAAGATATTTTAGTCAAAATTGAACATTTAATGTTATTCTTGAATTGTTTAATGTAGGTTTTTTTAACAAAACGAAACAATTTGTCATAAAACTTAAAATTTATATAATATTTATAAAAGCAAAAAAAAAGGAGATATTTTTGTGGAGTATACAATCAATTGAGTGACTGATCGTTAAACTGGGACCTGGAGTATTCTCAGGTTTTTTTGGTTTCCTCTGTCATTAAATAAAGAATTGACTGCCCAGATAAAAGTGAAATTATATTAACTGAGGCATAAGAACTCTGTTTTAATCAGCAAACATTTTCATGTGTTAAATGTATTTGGCTTATCAGATGTGTTTTACAGAGTACATAATTTTTACATTTAACAGGTTGGCGTTTATGTGATGATAGTCGGGTCACTACAATACTAAATGAGAACTCTGTTGTTACCAGAGGAGCTTATTTATTGTTTTATCGTCGAAGGACTCCTTTTGTTCCACCAAAACCTTTACCTCAAGAAGAGGAAAAAGATTCTGTTGAACAAGAGGAGTCATCTCCGGTGTTAAATACAAATAGTAACAATTCAGAATCAGACACTGCAGAAAAGGACAGAAGGATACCAACAAGTGAAAATATAGATAGTAACACAAATATCAGTATTCAGAACATAGACACAACTGTAGAAAAAGAAGTTGATACTGATGAGACTGAGGAAACACCGTTACTAGGCAACAGTAGTAGTAAATATATAACAGATCATCTGGTAGGAAGTAGGAAATATGATAAAGCACAAGAAGAAGAGGATAGTACAGATGAGGATGAAGAGAGTGACACTCAGTATGTTAGAACTCAGGTTACTACAGATATTGGCTATACTGACATGGATGCAGTAGACTAATTTATTTATGATTATAGTTTGGTTTGGACTGTGATAAATGTATAAGAAATTATTTATATAGGGTCCAAGAATTCATAAGACAAGAATTTTCAAGTTCACAGTTAACCGAAATGGTTTTTAACAACTGTTTTATTAAACAAATTACACCTTAGACCACATATATATAATACAGTGAAACTTCCGTAAACCGACACTCCACGGGACCGGTCATTTTGGTCGGTTTACAGAGGTGTCGGTTTTCAGAAGTTTGAAAAAACGGATTCGAATCCGGTTCGTTCCAGTCCGTTACCAGGTCAGAATTTAGTCAGTTACCGGATATTGACCAATTCGAAAACATGACAGGGGAAGTAACTCTTACGACTGAAAACGAGGCTGGGGGGGCAAATCCAAATCCAATCTCATTTAGCCTATGTACTTCAACGGTTGGCTTTGAGTCGGGGTTTTTATTATTATTATTATTATCATTTAATTTTTATCTTAATTATTTTAATTATTATTATTTATTATTATTATTATTTTTTGTGACCAGTTGTGTATCTTGTAGAGTTTGAAATCTAAATACAACTTCTTCATTCCACGTGGAAAAATATACGTTAATCGGCTGAAAAAACTGGACATTCTTTTTATTATCTAAAATCGGAAAAAAAGACTTGAAATTGCCGGCTAGAAGGAATTAAATTCCCACTGCGGTCCACCGCAAAGAACATTTCTGCCGTGGTGGAATATAAAATCGTCTACCGCGATGTTTATTGAAAACCAAATACATTTAAAACTGGATGTGTACTTGACCATTTGAAGATGTATCAAGATCAATTAAAAATAAAATGTAAATCCCGGTTTTAAGAAGAATCGTATTGATCGAATATTATATTTACTAATTCAAAAAAAAATATATATATATATTTATATCATATAGTTGTAATTTAATACACGATGTATTTCTCTTGCATTTCAATATACCACACATCAGAGTAATGATAAATAAGCGTACGCGTTTAGCTTAAAATACATTTTTGCGAATCTTTCCAACTTTATCAGTGAAGAGTTATAATTAAGTGAATTGAGCCATATTTGTTAATTTTTTTCATACTGGATTTACCACCGTTGGCAAATATGTTAATTAACTTCTCTATATTTTCTCCCGTTTACTCCTGTCTAACATGTATTGGTGAACAGTATCGTACATATGCATACATATTTTTGCCGTAAACTCATTAAAAATCATCCTAGAGTCATATTTTTTTAATTTGTTCATTTTTAAACTGCGTCTACTGAACCTACTGTAGGTAAAATATGTTAATCAACTTTTCTTTTATTTCTCTCGTTTACTCCCGTTTACTCTTCATACCTACCGAAATTGTAGTGTTCCAGGCTGTTCACATCAAATAGGCATTTCAATTTGTATTAATAAAGATTGACAATCTTCATACTTAAATTTGATATGTTATTCATGTTTGATCATATTTTAAGTTTTCCACTGAAAGGATAATTTATAAAATAATTTCCCACGGAAAGGATAATTTATAAACATCATGTTGCAAATTTTATTTCTGAAACATCTATTGTTTTCTTTCAAAATTTCGAATGTATCTCAAACAAATTTAGAAAAATATGGATTTAATTGCATAAGCTTGATATATTCTTTATTCATCTTTCTAGAAAATTTGACTGTTTGTTAAGATTTTTTTATTTTTAAGACTGTCTTTTTACATCTGATACCCATAAGAACAGTGTCTCACAAATTAAGATAGTTTGTTTCAGAATATGAAATTTAGAGGCTGCAGTGGCCACGTGGTTAAGATACAAGTCCACAAACCTAAGGTCTTTCACACACAAAAATAATAATTATAATTATAAAAAGTGCTCATAGTAGAAATCGCTTTGATTAGAACATTTTTGATAGGTGAAATAATGATATCTTCAAAATCTATGCAACAACTCGTCGAAAAAAAATTCTCATGAGAAAGTTTAATTTTGATATTTTCTTTATATTGAATGTATTTACATAATAATCTAACATGCGACTAATTAAAAGATTATCAATAATCTAAGTCGGTGGACATCCTGTTTATTAGGCACATTCCATCACCTGTAATCATCAGGAATTTGCTAAATTGATTGACAGGTATCCTTGCTGTTTGTAAATATTTTGAGATGTTGACGAAATGTGTGGGAAGAACGAATGTTAATTATATTATGTCATTTAAATAAATTAATTTGAGATTAATTTGAAATAATTAATCGAAAAACCGACTGGTTGGCGGAATAAAAATACTTTTGGTAAATACAAATTGATTTAGATCTACATTTCCTTATCTGGCAATATTTTTATAAAATCATTTAAATTATTTAATAAATTTAATTTCCTTCACATCTCTAGTGCCATTTATACGACTGAAAAAGTTTTAACTAATTTTGAACGCTTGCGGACCGACATGTCTTTTTTAAATATAAATTAATTTTTCATTTAAATGATTTTTTATTATTAATTTCAGTCATATTTAACAATTTTTTAAAAACAATATTACTATAAATTTCATTAATACTGACGAAAAACTAACGATATGGCAGTACACTAGATAAACAAAATTGCAATCGTAAACTTCGCTTTGCCCCCCCACGAGACTTAAACGAGATTTCAGACAAAGCGAGATTTCATGTTTTCGAATTCGTGAATGGCTATTATAAAGTATTCATGTGTGTGCATTCGATCGTGTTTGTTAACACTTACATCGTGTAAAGTGATATTTTAAATGTTATTTATATTTTATTTTTATCTAAAACAGATTGAACAATAAAAAATGTGCATACATTGTCATCGTAGTTGTAATACGTAGTTCTTATCGTCTACCAAGATTGGGCCCTGCTAACAGTATTTAAGTTTGTGCTATTTTATTTTATTTTTCTCGCCCGAGAAGAAGAGGTCATATCAATCATTCAGATTAAAAAAAAAAAACAAGGAAAAAGAAAAAAAAAAATAAAAGAAAATAGAACGTGATTTATTTAAGTTCAAAGATGTATTGTTTTAAGAAAATATTTTGCCTTGCATCTAAAACATCACGCAGCTTTTCGGCATCCGACTTCTGTTTTTTTAAATATAAACAACGCACATTTTAATAAAACGTTTTAAACACCTTTGTTTATTTTAAATTACATACGATACAGATACATAATAATAATAATTATAATTAATAAGTTAATGTATTTAGTAAACATCGACGGTAGGTAAACAGGTGTTATACATAGCCCGCGGTAATATGAGTTCTCATCACGTGCAGTCATTCGTTACCATTCAAACATTATTTGTTCCACAGGTAATGTCGGTATTCGGAAGTTTATTTACTGTTAAAGAAGCCGATTTGGGCTGACAAATTATGTCGGTGTTCGAAATACGGAGGTGTCGGTTTTCTGAAGTTTTTATTACATAATTTATATAAGAATAAATCCGTCCCGGGCAGACAATGTCGGTTTATGGAGGTTGTCGGTATTTAGAGGTGTCGGTTTTGGGAAGTTACACTGTAATGATAAAAATTACAAAGTTTTAAAACTTTATAAAACTTATTAAATTTTCCCACTTTGCTTTGGCCTCTTCATTCCCGTTATTAAATTTTCCCACTTTGCTTTGGCCTCTTCATTCCCGTTATTTATATAAAAAATACAATACATGTATTTATAGACAGATGATATAAATGGAGTTACGTTTGCTCCATTTGCTACCTCATAGCCTTTGTTAAAAATTATATTACAGATAACTATGGAATGGTACAAGTTTATTCTTTTTCATGAAATTGTTGGCTTTATGTTTTTGAAAGTTGCCACATACCAGTAGCTATTTGTAACAGTAGATCAACACTTCAGTTTAATTGATATAACAGTTATTGAATAAATCAGAAAGAACATCTTTACAATTTCTAAACCTTAACATGTCAATTAACCAATTATTAAATCTTGTAGTCATCTTACAGTTAAATTTTCTTTGTCTCATTTCCATGTGCTAATTCAAATAGTTGCTAGTGCAACTTTGTACTCTTCTGAACAAAATTGTTTTTACATGTTAAATAGATAGTCTAGTAGTCATATATTGAACCATTCTCTTCTTTTTTTTTGGGGGGGGGGGGGGGGGGGGGGGGCTCATCTAATTTGCTCTTTTAGATATTTTGATTTTGAAGAACACAGTTTTCTGTTTACTTGAGTTCTTTTTAGACATCTACACGTATCTGCAATGTGTATTCTCCACTTTGTATATTATGAAAAATTCTTGTGTTATGAATTTTGACTAAATTGTTACCAATTTCAAGTTGTAGTTGACTTGTTGTAATAGTTATTTCTATGTAGATGTTTTTAGTCTCATGTCTCAGTTTCTGGTTGAATTTTGAAATTAACTGTGATTTATATTCAGTATAGCTGTTTAAAGAACTACATGTACATAAAAGTTTTTTTTTTTCTTTTCCATTTTTAAAATTTTTTTTCATAAATGATTCAGAAGTGTTATTTTGATTTCACCATCACATGTTACCAGTAAACGTCAAAAGGGATGGTGAAGTTTTAAAAAACTTGTACCTGTAACTTGAGTAGAACACTTGTGTTTTAAGCTATTACCAAACAAATTTATCATAACCACATATGTATACATGTGTGAACCAGTAAACATACATGTATGATCTGTGTGTTATAAAAAGCCATCCCCTGATAAGTCTCTGTGTATGTAAAACATAGATCTATTTCTCTTTCAGATGTAACTGTGTAAAAATGACATTTGCAGAGCATTTTCAAGCTCCATCTCGAAACATAAAATGTTAGATTTTAGCATGACTTTTTTTTTTTATTTCTAAAGGTTCAAAATATTTGTGATAACACTTAATGCAGGGGTATTTTTGTTGGGTGTATATATTATTGTAGATGATATGTTGTAAGGGTGTGAAATAGTGTCTTCTCAATATATGTGTACATGAATCATTAATGATTTATTGTTTATGAAGACATTTCTTGTGTTAATGATCTCATTTACCTTAAGTAGTATTAACAAATAAATGTCATTACTGTCTAACACTGCCAATAGTTTATTCTTGGTTCAAATAATGTCAATACATTTATCTTTTTATATATCCAAGTCATAAAGCGAGATTTTGTCATACCTCAGATGTTAGCATCAGTGTCAAACTGTCAACACAATTGTCATACTGTAAACATCATTGTCAAACTGTTAATATCAGTGTCAGACTGTCAACATTATGTCAAACTATCAACAACATTGTCAAACTGTTAGCACCATTGTCAGACTGTCAACATCAGTGTCAAACTGTCAACACCAGTGTCAGACTGTCAGCATCAGTATCAAACTCTCACATAAGTTTAATATTGATGGACATAAATTGCAGGCAAGTTTCAACTATTGCTGACATGTATATCAAAGTGCTTGAAACTAAAACAAATGTTTAATTTCACGTTAGGAATTCAAAAATCCATTGGAAATAAATACTAGTACTTGAAGCTTACCATATTTACAGAAAATATGGTTACAAAGCTAAACAGTGATTAAATTTTGTAAAAAAAAAAGTCACCTGTGGAATATCCAAATAACATACTGTTGTTGAAAAATTTTATGTTAACGTTATTTTCATACAGCTTATCTTTATATTAAAGATGATTTAAGACAGGTTGGACCTGTAATGATAAGTATCAAATCCGTCATTTTAAGTTTTACTGTGATATTACATTTATGTGAATCATTATTAGCATTTTTTTTTTTTTTGTTATTACAAAAAAATTACATTTGTATTGAATCAAACAAAGTACATGTAGGTGATCTCACATTAAGTTTTGCTACACTGGAAGTTAACATACCACAATAACATGGCAACATGCATCAATTTAAATTTATTTGACTCCACAAAAATGAATTGTGCTTGTGTTTTCTGCATAAAAGGTGATCAGTTGATAACTGGCTCAAGGCCTGCTTTTACATTTTTGGTAAATTTCATTGCAGTCAATTTATAAAATATTACACATGTTCAATTCTTTTAGAACAAAAATAGCATGATTCTTTTCTTCAATTTAAAACATTCAGAAGGCTAGCTAGACAATTGAAAATTTGCATGTACATACATGTATATATTTTTTTTATAAAATGTTTGTAACCTTTAGTCCAAATACAGCAGTTGTGGGAGGGTAAGACACTTTTTGTTTGTTTGATGTGCACACACAAGTGTTATGTTCTCATATGTTATTCAAAATATAACATATAATATAAAATTGTTAACAAAGACTGCTTCTGCTAAAACTTATCAGTCTGTTCATCTGTCTGTCAGTATTTCTGTCCATCCCACTTATTGGGGCGATGGTTTGTCTATATGAATTTCCATACAGTTTATAACCCACATACATTTATCATCATTTGACGTTTGTAAATATAGATAAAGGATGTGAATATTTGCAGGATTTTGATTTTGATTAACTTTTGTTTTATTCGTTCTAAATAGATTCAAACCAATGTCCACTTCTTGCACAACCCCACTTAAAATTAGCAACCATTTTGTAAGATGCCACTTAAAATTTATTAACAAATGTAATTAGCTATTTAACATACTTTTTGTATCAGAAACTGCAGACGGGTTGTCTTATTACATGTAAAAGGGGTTCTTTTTACAAGCAGTTCATTTTTATAATAGTACATGTATATGCAAGCAATTAAATTTTTAAATAAAGCTCCAAGGATCTTACATAACTAACAGTGACATAGAGAAACTTTAGGTTTACACTTTGGTTCTTCAGTATTTACCTCTGTTTTGTACAATTATCCTATCTTGTCTTTCATTATTTGTTTGCCGTTATCCTATATATATATATTTACTTTGAAAAAGTTGTTGTAATATTTCATATTTGTTATTGGATTGACTGTTGTTTTTAAGAATTTTAAGATGTGTGAAAATTTCAATAAATTAAAAAAAAAGATATACTTTGTTGTTTTACTTTTCCTTTGTTTCATCCAGTTTTATGTTTTCTTTGATGCAAATGAAAGAGAAGAAAATGTTAAGATTTGCTTTAAACTGTATTTTATTGTAGGTTCTAATTTAAAGGATTATCTTTTTGGGCACTTATCACATTGATGCAGATTTTCTCCTATCTCAAAACATCAAATTATCTAGTGTAGGAAGCCATTTGAAATATTTCTGTTTTGAAATAATATTGTTTTTTCATCTTGTATAAATGATGTGACATTTCTAAATTCCATAGTCTAAGAATAATATCATGATGCCATCTTGTGGGAAAATGAAACCTGGACCTACAAAGCTTAAAAATTCTCTTTGGGTGAACTTGTTCACAAACAGTTGCTAATGAGACTTTGAACATATTACATGCTTAAATTGCATTTATTGTAACTGTAATAGATAAAAACAAGCAGGAGAGACAGAAGAAAACTTAGCTCACATGTGTATCCAGTCTATAACAATATTTTACAGCTTTATAGATGACGCAGCTGGTAGTGTGTTTGCTCCATAAGAGAAAGACCATGGGTTCAAACTCTGTTCAGGTCTGGCCAAAGACTTGAAAATGGGTAGTGACTGTTTTTTGCCAAGCACTAGGCATTACAAAATGAAAGTCACAGTTTTCAGATGAGACCTTAAAATATACGAGGTCCCGTGGCACGATAAAGAACCCTTCTGTATAATGCCATTAACACAACATACAGGCAAAATTTCTGCACTTTCATCTATAGCTGGCAACGTCTTTATACAAGTAAAATATTCTTGACTGGGACGTTAAACACCATTACTTAACTCATAACTTGGAAAAGCTATATAAGCTAATGTTATACACAAAGTTTGAAACTTCAAGACATTACCTAATCGTGATAAAATGTTGAAAGGTCTTTCCGTATGACCCAGGCATAGCAATAACCCTGCCCTTCCTTGCCTTCAGTGTATTGTTTCTGAAGATGTCATTTTAGTGAAATGTTACAATATAAAGAAAAATTTTAACAGTTCACCTTGAGAATTTGCTCAGGTGAGCTGAACATCAATAACTTTTTCTTCACACTGCACATTGATCATCATGCCAAAGTTTGCACTAAAAGATTTCTTGTACTGTGCATGACAAATAAAAGAAACTTTACTGCCATAAGTGCATTGCAAATGTATTCATCTTTATCTATGTCCGATGACATCTCAATATCAGGGAGATAATCTTGATAAATAGGTAAAAATTAATTGCACTTGCTCAGTGACATGATAACATTTAATGAAACAAAATTAAAATGAAACAATGCTGTAACTGCTTGATATTTTGTGTTTAATAGATACATGATGCACATCAAACTATCAAAAACTTGTATTTTTTAATTTTATGTAAAATGGAATGTTAATATTTCACAAAAAATATAAAAATATGAACAAAAAAATTATAACAACAATAATAAAGGGCTATAAAATAAAATATTTAAAAAAAAAAAGATGAAATAATAATTATGATAAAAGTTGTACATTAAAATACTTCTACTGTAAGATGTATTTAAGTATTAAGTGTTTATATTAGTAAAAAAAAGACTTCAGACAAAATAACATGTATTTAAATTGGGTTTGACAGTATCATGGTATGAATAACCAGGGTTAGCCCGTAAAATTCTGAGAATTGATAACAAATCCTATAAGCCTCAGAAAAAATCTAACATGTTAGACAAAAAATATAATTGTATATCATTAACAGCTTATAATACGTAATTAATTTTTGGAAAAAAAAAACACTTTTTCAATCTTGCGTAAAAACACTAGTGATTTTTGCCTCATAATAAAACTGACAAATCTTTTAGAGCCAAAATCAATTTTGTAGAGCCAGAAAATATAAAAATTAACAATTGGTTAAATTAGCAAATAGGATTACAACCCTTGAAAACCCATCAGTTGTATGGACTATCAAAAAACTTTGACCAAAGTTCAAGAACTTTTCAAATCAAACCACATTACATGCAGGTCAAGTATAAATGTCACACTTACTAGACACATTCTTTACATTAAATGTAATAGCTAAAAAAAGGTAAAAACAATCTAAGAAAACTACAATTTTATAAGGCTAATATTGCTAGTAATTTGAATTTACATAATTTTGTTTTAAAATTTTAAAAGAAAAATTTGTGTAAATTAATTACTTTGATCAAAGTTCTTTTATCAAAGATTATGATCATACTCAGATTACTTTAAAATTAATTAGGATGTTTAATAAATGATTAATAATGTCCAAAATAAATCATAAATAGAGTAAAATATTTGTAGATACATGTATATTAGATAACTACTTTATAGAAAAGGATGAGCTTCTGAGTACAACAAAATTGACTGGTATAATAAAATCATAAGTTGGTCTCTACATCTGTAATGGGGAAATCTTAAAGACTAGTCTAGACTAGACAAACATGATGGATAAATATGACATTACATATGTTACTTGTATGAAATAAAGAAACATGACACATTTGTATATGCATTTATAAAAATTCATGTTTCAAATGAAATACTGGAATCTAAACTCTGAACTTTCTCCAAGCTCAAGAGATAAATGATAATTCACATGATGAAAATTTTTGGAAAATTTTGTTGAAATATTTCATCTATACCCGTATGGACAAAATCCTTAAGAACATACAGTCTGTTACATTGCAGGATATTTAGCATGCACAAAATAATTGTTTATTTTATGTACAGACAGAAAAAGGTTGAAGATATTAGACAAAATCAAAAGTTTTAAAGTCATTTCTATTCAGTATTTAATGTTTAGAAAGTTCCTTTAAATTGCATTTTTTGAACAAATAAAAAACAATTATTGCGATTCTGTAATTCATTGGTCTTTTTCTGAATCCTGAAATGAAAGACCCTTCTTTCTCTCTTTCACACACACAAACACACACACACACACACACACACACACACACACACACACACACACTATAAAAAAAAAGATCTCATTCACAATATATATCCTGTTGATTAAGAAGTGATTTTAAAATAAATACATGTATACAAATTTAAAAATTTTAACTATTACATCACTCAATATAAGCACTTTCTATTTGCACTTTGGCTTCTAAAATCAAAGTTCTTTATTAAAATTTGTTCATCTGTGGTTAATATAATTGATGAAATTTTATCTAAAATCTGTATATGATTTAAACTAAAAATTACCATGTACAAATATAACTTGATTTTAAAATCAGAATGAAATGAACATTTTATAAAAATTTGATGACAAACTGCCTATAATACAGTAATGATAATGCATGTATGTACAATGGTTGTATAAGTGGCAAGAACTTCATACTACTTTGTATTTAGTTACTGATAATATTTAATGAGAAATTTCTGTTTTTTATGAAACCTATGATGAATATTTCGAAAAAATTACAAAAAATTTAAAATCTACCCTATGATTATTCCTACTTTTTCTTCAGTATGCAAGTTTACAAAATGTTTAATTAGTTTGTCTATGGCACAATTATATGTATATTATATAGTTCATAAAAAATCTTAATATTATTTACAACCAAACAAACCAAAAAAAAAAAAAAAGGACCCAGTACATATAAAGATGTAAGACACCTAATTATCACTAATCAACAATAGGAACTATTTAAAGCAAAAATATTCCTTTTTATAAGGCAAATTACCTTGCTGAAACATTTCAAACCTATGATACTCTTACAGTCACTAAAGAAGTAAGGGAAAGTAATCAAGCTGCTTGACAGCTTCAAACTTATAAAAGCCAAAATTAATAAGAAATGCAAAACAATCATGAAAAATAAAACAAACAGAATTGATTGGAGAACCTATGAAAAACATTTACTTTGACTTGATCAAAATAATTTACTGTATAGTGGCACAGAGGTGACATGAAATATATTTTTCGCATTACGTGCGCATGTATTACCTTTACCTTTTATGTGCGCACGTAATACCTATTACTTGCGCACGTAGTAACCAATACGTGCGCATGTAATAGTAATTACGTGCCCACGTAAAAGGTAATACATGCTCACGTAATAGGTTAATATGTGCGCACGTAATAGGTAATACATGCGCATATAATACGAAAAATATATTTCATGTCACCTCTGTGCCACCGTATCACTGTCATCAAAAAGTAAATAATTTTATTGTTTAATTTAATAAAAATGTACACCAGTTATCAGATTTAATAAATATCACATCTAAGGACAAGGAAAAATTATTTTTTACTATTCCAAAATTTTGAGAAAGTGCCTAGCAATAGAGTGAAATAAGCTAATTGAATGTAAACACACATTCCTGGTGTGTTCCTATGGTTACTCATGAATAATAGATGTTTTTATATGACAATGTACCAAAATTGCACCCCAAAGCTTATCATACAGCAGTAGTAAGCCAAAGAGAACTTTCAATTCTCTCTGTAGCCAATGCCAAATCATCAACATTTACAAAATAAATTTATGGCTGCATAATATAAATTATTTTGATTCTTGGTAATATCTAATAACTTTATGAATAGAAAACATCAAGTTTCCCACCAGGACAAAACATCCTACTTAATTATTGGTTACTAAATACATGTACATTTATAATAACTTGCTTAGAAAAAAAAGGAACTTTCAATGTCCTCATTGACAGCCTAATATATATCATTTTTGTATATTTTGGGTCATGAATGAGAACCCTTTAGCATGAAACAACATCAGAACCTTCAATTCTAATGAAAAGAAGACTGTCATGGAAAATATTGCACTTCCTGTTTGAAAGGAATAATGTGATACAAACTTCAAAATTCAAAAGACATGATCAATGATTAAGACACTCTTTTCTTTGATACATTCTCACTTAATTTGATTTTAAATAATTTCAAACACTTTGAAACTTAATTCAAATTTGTGGCCATTCAAAATGACATTATCAATTTACATCTGCTGATTTTTACCACAATTAGGTCCACAAAGTTATTTGATTAGCACCACTTTTTATATTAATTATAATTCATGTTGCATTAGTACATGTAATCACAGAAATTGTAGATAATAAAGTTCATCCATGAACCATGTATATCCTGTACATGTTTTGTGCCAATTTTTCTGGACATGACATCACTTTTCATAAATTTTTAGGCAGATAGAAAAATATTATCTGATTTTCTGACAGAAACAGCAGGTGACACCACAAACATCATAAGATGGCATATGGTATAAGAACAGTCTGATTAGATTTCATATTCATCTGCACCATGAGATAATGTTATCTGATCTCTTATAGACATATGTCTCTTGGGTCCTTCATGAATAACTGGTGGTGGTACAGGGGACCCAGGTATTCTATCTGGTTCCCTGTACTTTGAATGTGTATAAAAGTCTGCATTTTCTCGCTCTGGGGTTTCTGCTGCATAAATTGGTTTTGGAGTGTAATGATGATGTCCTCTTCCTGTACTACTTTTTGAAGGAGAAAGGAAAGCTGGATCTTCGACTCCAGCTTGTAACTGCCTAGCAGTGTTGAAGGAAAGTTGTTGAAGACCTATACAATAAGCATGATAAATAAAACAATTTAGTATGTATGATAAAAATACATGTATGGTACCACAAAAAAAGATTCAAAAGACATCTTTATTAACAGATGGTTATGATTGAGATTATTAGGATCTGTTTGTCTTGTCATGTGACTTTTCAATATCTGACTACCAAAACAATCTTCATGATCAGAAGTTGTGATAAAAGCAACAGCAACGTTTGATCCTTGGTATCAAATTTCAGGAAACATTTTTATATCCAGACACAAAAAAAAAAAAAAAAACAAAGTTGAGGTTTACTGAACCTATTGCAAATGAACTATAACTATAAAGATAAATCCCATATATATATTTGGCCTCAATACAGCAACATAAAAGTTTAATCTGGGATCAAGTTCATGGTTAAAAAAAAGTAAATTTTAATTTGGTAAAAAACAAACTATGAATTTGAATGTTAAAGATTATAAGGTAATGTTGTATTTGTGAAATTAAAGTGTACTTCATCAATTTATAGAAGGCATATTTTAGATAGTTGTTTACTACAGAATTTTTTATATAAGCACAATAAACAGCCATCTAAATATGTAACAGAAATTCAATTTAGCAATACAAATATTAAGTGTAAAAATAAAATTGGTTTTAAAATATGCACAATATTTCTTAGTCTCAACATGTTAAAATGTCAAGAGCTGATTCCATGTACATGTACAGATGCATTCCATCATCGATCTTTTATGACATTTTCATTCAGTAAGAATCTGTAATCAGTAATCAAATTACTAAACATTTTTTGTTTGTAAACATTAAATTTTGCACTTTTAACAACAATCAAATAAGTTCTGTTCATCTTGAATAGCTGAAAATTGCTGATGTGAAGCTTAACTACTGACAAACCATATTAAGTTTTTGAGGCCAAATATGTCCTTATCATGCTTCTCCTCTCATCTGTATGAATGGTGAGCAGAAATTGGTTGACAGTTTTCTGTACCAAACATATTAGAACTGAAATTGAGATTTCCTTTCTGGCTCTACAATTATTGATAGATTCTATTCATAATGCACAATCATTAAGTGTTCTCTTACCTGGGTCAGGTGCTGCTTGTAGCATGTTTCCTTCCGTGTCCCTAGCAGTTACACGAGTAATTGTTTTTCTTGTTATCTGAGGATTGCCTCCCCTTGGATCAGTTGGATCTGGTTTACTATCTGTCCAAACAACCTGAGTTGACTGGACCCCTGTGTTTGGATCGACACCTGATCTAACCATGGTTGTACCAGGTGGGGGAATCTGAGGATCATCTAAAACTGTCCCTGATGGTACTAATGATTTATCTGGTTGATATGGAGATGACTTTGACTTTGACCTTGACTTATGTTTACCATGTGGACTTTGTTGCGTAGGGTTGTATGGTGTGGATGTGTAACCTGGCATACCAGGATGTGAAATGTCCCCTGCATTGTAGCCATATTGTCCTCCATAATTTGGATCATATGTTCCCTGGTGAGGATGATATGCTTCAATATTATCATGCGCAGAATGGCTAGGTGTAGTTGTCATAATAAAGGCAGCCTTGGTGACTGGACCATTATTTGTTGGAGTTTGTTGCACATACCATGCAGCTTGACCTGCTTGAGCATATGGCATAGTGGGTGGTACTCCAGGAGGCTGGTTACCATAGTTATATACAGGATTGCCATAGGCATCATAACCTACCACAGGGAATCCCACTGGTGGTTGGTATCCTCCATACTGATCAGGTTGATATGGGTAGTAATGTTGCATTGCAGAATCATCTGTTGTAAATATAGGAGCCATTGCTTCAGGTGGAAGAGGTATGTCCTCTTTTGGTGGATAAGATGGTGGCATAGAGCCACTTGTGTATGGATCAGACAAATCTTCTTGATCCTGTTTATTCTTTCCAGTGCTGTTTGGAGCACCTGTTACAGGTTGATTACTAGAACTCTTGGGTTTATTCTCTGATTTCTTCCTGTGTTTTTTCTTTGACTTTGGTGATTCCTCAGTTCTTGGTCTTAGTTCAGTCACAGATGCTCTGATGGCAGAATTGGTTCCCCTTAAGAGTGGATTATCAATCACTTCTGATGCTCCTATTTCACTCTCTTGATCAATTGACCTATATTTGGCATCTGATTCTAAAGAATCCAAATTCAATTCATTAAATTCTGCTTGACCTCCAGATTTTCCTTTCGGACCACCAGGAGCTTCCTTGTCTCTGAAGGAATCTTTTTTATTTTTTCGTTTCAAGGAATCTTCTTTTTCTACTCCATTATTTTCATTTTGTTGTTTCTCTTTAAGACTCTTTCGTTTGGCTAATTCAGTCTTAAGCAGATCTATAATACTAGCTTCACTACCCATAGTTGCATTGGCATTCTTTTTGTTACCCTCATTCTTCCCATTAGATAATTTTTTCACATGATCATAATCATACATATAGCCTTCATCATCAGGATTGACATCAAACACACCAGATGATGGCCGTTTTACATCTGTATCAGATTCTTCTGGTCCAAATGTTGTTTCTTTTGCTTGACCACCCTGTTGTCTGTTAGATGCATTTCTTTCTGGTCTTCGAGCTTGAAAATTTTCATAGGTATTACCTACATCTTCATATTCATTCCTTCTGGTTCTACCAGGGGATGAACTCAAGTTATTTACATCACGTTGATCTGATACTTTTGCATTATTTCTTCCTGTATTTATTGCCCTTTCAGCAGGAGGTAAGTCAACATTTCCTTGTTGGCTTTCTTTAAAGGAGTTATACTGACTTCTCCCTCGTATGCGACCTGGTGAGGAAGAACCCACTGGTGCTGCATTTGTTTGTTTCTGATCCACAGTTCTAGCTGTTGCCTTCTCATACATTCCTCCTTTATTTGTAGAGTAGGACTTCCCTCCAGGTGGTGGATTCAGTGCTGGACGTTTAATCTCCTCCTCTTTTGTCTTATTTTTTGCATTATCATTTCCTGTCAAAGAATTCCATACACGTGGATCATTGTAGTCAAACATGGATTTTTTAGTGGATGCTGGAGAATTAGATCCATTCTTTTCAGTTAGATATGTATCAGGTACCATGGCAACATTAACTGACCCTCCGTCACTTTTACTAATATTTTCCCGACTTGATGTGTAATATCTAGGTCCTTTTGTTTCATTCATTCCAGGTAGCCTCCCTGTTTTGTAACACCAACACAACATGATAGCAAATACTATAAACACTATTAGTCCCAGTACAATTCCAATGATAGCACCTGCTGACAGACGATACATTGACTCATCTACAACAGGAGCATCTGGGCTACCTATAATATGTAATATAAAAAAACATTTTATGAGTTTGTTATCAAATCAATTACAGTAATTAATTTTTAATCAGAATAATAAAAAGGTTTCATTTTGAAGATAACCTTATTAGGAAAAAACGTTGATAATTAAAACTGGTTTCTGCTAATTCAGTTTTAGTCATTGTACTACAGAAATGATTTAACAAGCATATGAAAAATTACTAGTATGTCTGAATGACTAGATATGTTATCATTAAATATATATGATCCAGTATTCAAATATATCCAACTTTAATTGATAACTAGCTTAGTAATATGACTTAAGTTATCTATTTTGGAAGGTGCTATTATGTATGTGAAGAGTCAGCAAATTTTTTATAATATGTTAACATGAACTCTGCAAAGCAATTACTGAATAAAACTTAAATCCACGGTTAGCTCTGGCTCTTGAAAAGTAGGAGCCAAATAACTAGTCAACAGTAAAAAACAGGAGCCATTTTATATGAAACAGTCCCAGTGAAACTCCAAAACTTAAAGCTTGTAATGAAGTTAATGATTGTTTTGAAGCAAAAACGTAAGAAAAATCAATATTTGAGGCCAGAAATGATAATAAATAACATTTGCTGAAATTGTAAAAGGCAGAGCAACCCCTGTTAATTCATAACAATAACATGTCCAGATTTATTGGACATGTTCCACATCATGATCCAAGAGTAAATAAATGGATTGGACTAATGTTTCTTCATATCCCAGTCAAGATTATTTAATCTTATATTAAGATATTTAGTTTTAATATGGTGGAGGCAACCAGAGTGCCAAGACAGAAATTACAGACCTTGTGCAAGTGAACTGACAAATCTTTTGCAATAGAATCTGCCAGAGTGAGATTATGAGCAGTCCTATGCTCTACTGATATGCTCTTCAGACCAATACTGGTAAAAATTCCCAAATAAGATATAACATTAGGTAAAAATCTCTAAACAATATAGAACTCTGCACCTGAGAAATCATTACAAGTATCATGCGTATGATCTTGTTACATTAAAAAATATTTATTCAGCCAGTTCGTCCTAATGGCAATATATAATGAAGCCTTCGTTTTTATTAATGTTAAACTGTAATATATGTATATGAGAACTTACGCCATGTCCGAACTCTCAAGGTGAAATCATTTGCAGGTGCAAAAAGATCCTGACTTTGTGTCAGTACAAGTTTAGCATATCGATCTTTTGTATATAAAACACCAGTACTTTTGGAGCCACAAGACAGTGATTTCTGTAAAATCACAAAAGTAAATAAAAATTAAAAAATAAAAAAAATAAAAATAAATACATTTGTTTTTTTAAAAAAAAAAAACAAAAAACTTGACAAAAATAAAATAAATAAATAAATAATTTTTTTTTAATTTTAAAAAATGACACACTAATCATTTCATAATACAGGTAAATAATCTATATTATAATTGAATAATTAAGTTATAAATCCTGATTAGGTTAGACTAAATTGACTAAAACTGTCCAGATTTAAGTGCTGACTGCCTCGTCTCAATACCCAATATACCCAACAATGCAAACAGCTGTCAGTTTAAAAGGTTACCAGATGGGTGACCAGTCCAGAAGTAGGTCCTTGGACCAGACAATATTTCAAAAGTCCAAGGTAGTTATTTCAAACAGCAAGATTTTTTAAAATTTCTAAAATATATTGTTATCTTCTGCCAACATCTCATATGTCTTGAGATGTACAAAGCTACTTTATGAGATTAAGTCTTTAAAAAAATTTACTATCAAGCCAATTATTTTAATAAAACCCTGTGAAACCTAAGGTTTGAAAAAAAGAACTATTCATGCTGCTTAAGTTATTTTAAAACTATTGTGAAATTGATTTTTGTAAGTTTTTTGGGGTCACAGAAAGGTCACAAAAGAAAAGTGGGGGTGGGAGTAGGTTTTTTTAGCATGAAACAGAAAGTTGGGAGTATAACCAGGAAGTGACTTTAGCAGTAAAAACAATGTAAACAACTAAACAAAATACTTATAAAAGCAAAAGACTGATATTCAATTAGCTTGTCATAAATAAGGAAAATTTTCATAAATTACCAGCGATCTTGAGCCAGACTGCCCAGCATATATCTCCAGTTTGAAGGCACAATCTGATATTGTGATAGCTTCCTGTCGTATTTCTAACTGATAGTATGGATCTTGGTAGCCAGTTTGTAGGGTGATCTCGCACCTAAGGGGTGGATTAGATCCTGTCAACTGTTCCCTAGCTACAATCAAATAGTCCATATCATAGACTGTGTACGTCTTACCACAGAACACCATACTATCCATGTAAACTGTAATAAAACAAGAAGTATTTGTAGTTATATGTCTCATCCTTCCTATAAGTGCCGAGCACTGGGTAAAAAAAGATAAAACCCTAACATAAAGTTTTACATACATTTGGATACTAATGATACCACTAAGAATAAAAAAAATATCTAGCTTCAGGTCCTTCCAGAAGGCAAAAACAAAAAACACACACACACACACACACACACACACACACACACATAAACACACACACACACACACAATAAGTTTGGCTAGACTATTTTTATCTTGGTTTTATTTTTTCTTTTAGGAAGACTAGTTGAGGAGTAATTTTTGTTCTTTTTTACACTTTGATTTCTACCTGAGGAATTACCATGATTAAAAGTTTATTTGTTACATTTTGGATTTCACTTATATAGTCTAATAAAAGAGATGCATAATTTCACAATGGCCCTAGTGCCCAAACATCAGCAATGAATGACCTAGGGTCTTTCATATTTCACCAATAATTAAATTTACATAAGAAATAAATAGATTGGATGAATGAATAAACTGGCAACTGACAAACTTTCTGACAATAGGATGTGTTCGAGTTGGATTTGATAATAGGCGGTGAGAGGCACTGTCATCTGTAAGCCCATGCTTTAGACCACTCAGCCACTGAAACCCTGAGAAATAAATAGAAACCACACCAATTTTTGGCCAAAGATAATAACTAATAATGAATTTAATCCAGGATTTTCAACTGATCATTTACTTTCAGGGGTCAAATCGACTTTTTCAAAACCTCAAGAGTCAAAACAAATAAACACAACTAGTTCGTCCTGAATTCAGGAGTCAAACTCAATATTCTAAGGGTCAAGAACAAAGTCTATAGGGTCTTATAGAAGCACGGTAAACGGTCCTCAAATTTGGTGATTAAACGAATTTACAGCAAAAAATATAAACTGTCCTACAAATTAATAAGTATTATGAATAGTGTTTATATAATAATAAGTACATCACAGTTAGTACCTTATTTATCAAGTATCATATGCTGTAAATTGTAACCCTGATGAATGGCAATATAACTGTCAAAATATGTCAATTGTAACTTAAATTTGAAACTAATTTATATCAGTCTCAGAAAAGTTGAGTATCAATTAAATAGATTTAAGTCATAAAATAGATATTTTACAATTGCAGTAAATACAAGCATTTTAATATTATCATATAGGCATATTGATATCATGTAGTGTTAAACACTCAGTAATATGAACACTATATCACTGTTTAATTTATCCAGATTTTATTCTTACCTAAGTGACATGAAATTTTGTGCATGCAAGCATTACTGATGACAACAAACTATGGTTTGAAATATGATTAAATGTAATTTCTGCACTGAATCAGTTGAAAAATTATAGATTATAGATTTTTCAAACAAGTTGATTACTCCTCTTTTCCTTTTTATTCACAGCACTTCATTTCAATATGAGTGACAGTATATTTTTACCCTAGGTACATATAATTACTTACTTTCTCTCTGGATAGCTACTGACTGTTGTATATACTGACATACAAACCAGCAACAATAATATATATACTGAACCATCCATGTCTGCAGATATTCAATCTCTCTGAAAACAAATAAAAAAGTATATATTTAAAGACCTTTAATTGTTCTTTCTTGTATTTAAGAAACAAGAGGCCCATGGGCCTTAACGCTCACCTGAAGATATGTCCAATATTGTTTGCAAAGTGCAATAGACAATATATTACATACAGAAACTTTAAAAGTTTTCTCAAGTTAAGAACTACCACAAAACTTTATCAGAAATATATCCACTCACATTTCATTCATAAGTAGCTTATATAATATTGAACATATAACTTTGAACCATATATCAAAATGATAGTTGTTGCAATACCTACAATATTCTAATATACATGCCTATACAAAAAGTTAATGGTTTTCAAGATAATTAGCAATTAAGTCTTCTTTTGCAGCTGTGACCTTGACCTTTCAACATATGACCTTAATCCATATATCAAAATGATTGTCATGTCAATATCTACAACATTCTAATATACATGCCTATACAAAAAGTTAATAGTTTTCAAGATATAGTGACAAATATATAATTTTTAGCAATTTCCCCACTCAGTGCCTTACAATTTCCCCATTTTGAGCCCCACGGCTACCATTTGTGCAAATCTGAAAATAGATGACCTAAGGATGTTATAAATGAAATAACAAAGGTATATCTCTTGTAGATTCTGAGGAGAAGATTTTTAAAGTTTTTCACTCTTCCCCCCTTATGGGGCCCCAAGGGGACATAACTCCTTCATTTGTGCAAATCTGAAAGGGCTTCACCCAGGCAAGATGGTTACCAAGTTTCATTAAATTTTAGAGGTTTTAGAGGATACGATTAAAATGTAAAAAGTTAACGCATGACGTACGACAGACGACGGATGGTGAACCATCGCGATAGCTCATCTGATTCTCAGCTCAGGTGAGCTAATAAAGGTAATATTCCAATATCTTTATGAAGGCATAACATACAGGGATAGCTCTGGCTATTGAAAAGCAGGATCCAAAAAATTAGTCAAATGTAAAATTTTGTAGTAAATTTATATATAACAGTTCAAGTGAAAAACTCATAATAAAACTTTTGGAGCAAAAATAACAGCCAAAATCAATATTTCGGAGCCAGAAATTATAAAAATTTGCAATTGGCTCAATTTAAAAGTGACAGAGCAACCCCTGACATATTGCATACCAGTTTGTGCATTATCTGCTTTATACAAGTGAACACTTATGGTAACCTTTAGAGGACTAGTACACTTGCCTGCAATGTTGCAGATAAACATCCCAGACCACTAGTCCATTATTATTAGTACTGTGCCAAACTAGTTTAGACCCACAACAAGGAAAACCTCTTTCTCTCGTGAGGTCAAACATAAAGCAGTGAGAATCTTTTTTGTTGTTAAGGCTTAGTGATACCATTCAGCTTTTGTAAAGTTGCCAAACAGACAATAGACATAAAAATTTTCAACTAAAATAGAGTACATGGCATGACCTGTCAACAATCTAAAATGCAAACAACAGCTAAAGGATACTGCAACATTCCTTCTAAACTGTAAATAGCTGAAGACTAAAGGGAGATAATTCAATTTTGTTACTGTTGTTTTAACCTCAGGATTTTATCACACTAAAATTATGGTGTGTGTGTGTGTGTGTGTGTGTGTGTGTGTGTGTGTGTGTGTGTGTGTGTGCTTTCCTTCATCTACCTTTTCATTTACTAGGGGCCTTGGTGGTTGAATAGTCTAAAGTGCCTGCTAACAGATCACAGCACCTCTCCAGGCCTGAATTCAAATCCAACTTGGGACAGATCCTAGTGTGAGAAAGTTTGTCAGTTTGCTTGCAGAAGGTCTGTGGGTTCTCCAGGCACTCCAGATTCCTCCACCATCCTAGAACTGACTGCCTTAAAATAAGTGAAAGAGTCTTGACTGGGGCATAAAATGCCATTACCCCACTAAAGGTAACTTTTTCTAATCAATGATACACTGGTTTCATTTTATTTTTTGTTTTAGACCCATGATATTTACTCTTTAATGATTTTTTTCAACTTCAGATCTGTTACTTTTAGCACTGAATTTTTAATTAGTCCTGGAAAGGAATTATTACTGTAACCTTCTACTTGATTTTGAGTTGAGTAATTGTGTTTAACGTCCCAGTCAAGAATATTTCACTTATATCGAGAAGTCGCCAGCTATACGCGAAAGTGCAGAAATTTTGCCTGTGCATTGTGCTGATGGCAATATACAGCAGGGTTCTTTATCATGCCACGCCATGACATGGGACCTCGTTTATTTTAAGTTCCCATCCGAAAGAATCATGACTTTCATTTCGTAATGCCGAGTGCTTGGCGAAAGAACAGTCACTACTCACCTTCAAGTCTTGGCTCAGACCCGGCCCTACTTGATTTTAGAATATTTTTTTTATCTAAAATGAAAACATGTGGCCTAGGATTATGGATTTGAGTCTAAGTTGGGCTGCATGGTATATCATTGAGTCAAGCATTCAATGGTTTACATTACTTGAGTACATCTGAATTACTGGCAACTACGGGTAAATGGGATACTAGCAGATATACAAGGATACAAGTTTGTAATAAACTATTATGTCTGTCAGTAGTAATCTCAGTTGCTTTTAAACTACCGTATTATAAGCACTATAATGGCTCTCCTATAGACTTGATCACATTATCTTTGGCAGAAAAACAGTTTTAACATAAGCATACATTACTGAAATTAAAATACTGTGAAGACTAAAGGGAAACAATTCAAATGAATTCAGTTGTATATTACATTTTGTTATTGGTTACCATAAAAATCCTTTTTTTTATTGGGTACTTTGTAATTGCTACCTAAAATGATTAATCAGAGATAAAACAAGAGCTTCCAGAGAAAAAGCATAACTAGCCAGTGCATCTACATCTGAGAGCCATCATTGCTTGACATCTATGCTAAGGGAGGAGAGAGAGAGAGAGAGAGAGAGAGAGAGAGAGAGAGAGAGTTTTTACTTTTTAGTTTAGCGTATTTCTAATATATACAGGTAAGACAGTTGTGATCATCAGCAACAACGATCTACTTAACAACAATTTCCAACCCAAAGTTGTTCAAACCTAGATGATTGTGAGTTAATTTAGTTGTATTTTCCTATCTAAAATAATGAAATTTATGAACCAAATCCTATACCCAATAATTGGGGACAAACTAAAAATTTGGTATTGGTTTCAACTTGTATATGACCATGTCAAACTTGATTCAAGATACAAAACCATGACAATCAGGAAAACTGGAGTCTTGGTACTTTCGTTTGTAAAGTACTGTACAAAGTATGGGAGATTCATGTTTAGCACCGGTCAAACTTTTTTACTTTTGTAAATCCTGAACTTTGCTAAAAATTAACCAGACATCTGGGTGTAAAACTATGGAAAATTCATATTATTTAGGTAAAATATACTGATTTTTTGTCACTTGGAACAAATCTAGGTAAGCAAGTTGTATTACGAATATAAATATTTTATGTCAGGATTTAAGACGGAGGTAAACTGTAAAAGCCATAACAAGTGATAAATGAGACAAAATAAAAATTGTCAAATTTTTAAGAAAATCTAGAGTATTATGTAAAATTATGTTATATAATATGAAATAATTTTTATGAATAAATTTGATACTATACCTACATTCACTCAGATTTCTTTTTTGATTTTCATTTCCTTTTGCAAAATTACCGTTGTTTTTACTTCTGTTTATGTGAAATGTCTGTTAAGCGTCGCCATATTTGATGTTTACCTGAGATGACCTACATTTACCTGAGTCCAAACTAACTGATAAAATATGTACAGGTGATTCTGTCTTTGCTTAGAATAGCTCACCAAATTTATCGACCACATTTGACTGTTCTATAAAAAGGGTCGGTGATTAAGAAATAAAAATGGCTTCCCCTCTTTAGATGACGGATACAGGTAGTTATTTACCTTGTGACCAAAAAGGTAGCTTATAATTAGATAATTATATTTTCACACTATCAAGGTGTTTAAAGTAAGGAATATCTTATCACCTGTATGATTCTGACCTATTTACAACATTAAACATATGAAATCGAGTTTTTAAAAATGATTATTGTGCATATTCAAAAATTTTCAAAGTTACATCACTGAGTCATTATCGACTTAGTTTTCGTTTTTGGGGTATACAGGTATTGTACACGGTGAGTAGTTTGTGTTAAGATTAGTAGAAATGTAGTGAACAGCTAAACAAAACAGTAATTTTGTAACCATGTTACATATACTTTTTAGAGTAATATCAAAATAATTACAAACAGTTTTTATTTGTCTTTCATTTGCAATGTGTGGAATCAGAAAGACAAAGTAAGGTACTGGTATGTTTGCTTTTTTATGATGAAAATTAAATTACTTCACCCATCTTTAAATTTTATCAAATGCAAAAACATTTTATATCTTTGTTTATGTCTTTGCACATCCATTCAACAATATGATTCCATTCCATTTCCAATATCACACATTATCTGTATTACTGGTACATGTAATTCCTTCTATGTTGATAATTCTTCATAGAAAACAAAATAAGTTCATTTTCATTATGTGTTCTAGTTGTTTATTTTTACATCTGATGTCATTGATGAGCATAAGTATTACTGGTACCTAGTGTTAAACAGTAAGCAAAATACCATGAAGTTTGTATTCATTAGTCTTTAAAAAATTGACTTTAACAGAAACTCCTTAACTGGTAATTAACAAGCTTCTACTTATCTATTATGAACCTCTCCCAAGGGAACAGTTTCTCCTATAGTGTTGTCTGGAGAGGTATTGTGTACCAAGCCAATATACATGTGATGTACTAATTTCAGTTAGTTATCATGTACAATAAATAATAAGCAATCTTTGTGTTAAATGCAGAAAGAGTTCTAAAGTTATATTATTTTTTAAAACACAACTTGGGATCATTCATGTACATGTATCTGAAATAGTAGAATAAACTAAAAAAAAAATAATCATTAATTTTATTGTATATAATCAACAACAGCTCTCTCTTCATTATAAGCAGTTTCATTTTTGACACTGGAGTAACCATTTATAATACTTATTGAAAAAAATTTTACTGAATAAACTTTTAACAAAATTCTGTCAGTCATACAATCATGGAAAATAAAAGAACTGGGAAATTGTTGTTGAAAATTTAAATTATCATAATTGTACATGTACATGTATTTATCAAAATGTTTTTCTTTTCTTTTTTTCCAGATGTAATCTTATCAGTTTTGGTAAAAGCTTGAGAAATATTTCATGGTATATACAGGCAGCTGTTTATATACAAAATGGCAGTGATGTGGTTGTTTGCTGCTATTTGTTTTATTCTTGTGAATTTATCATCACCTCAGAACCAACAAGTGTCGGATCAATACAGGTGTAAGTATCAATGATATCGAATCAATATAGGTGTAAGTATCAATGATATGGAATCAATTTAGGTGTAAGTATCAATGATATCGAATCAATATAGGTGTAAGTATCAATGATATCAAATCCATATAGGTGAAAGTATGAATGGTATCAAATCAATATAGGTGTAAGTATCAATGATATTGGATCAGAATAGGTGTAAGTATGAATGACAGTGGATACATGAAAAATACCAAGTATTGGAATTTCTATAAAAATTTAGCAAAATTTATTGCCACAGTGTCTCAAACAGTAGGTGAGAAATCAGTTTGAAAATTTCTTGTATATATGTCAACTGTTTGTGTTTTTCTTATTTTTTTAAAATGAATTTTATGCTACTATGGTAATGTGGCTGTTGCAATGTCAGTTTTTTTTAAACAATTCTATTATTTTCTTACTATTTTTAACAAAATTATTCACCTTTCAGATTTTATGGATTCAGCGAGTAATTGTGGGAAGACATTTGAAGTTGGTATGAATCAAGTGGAAATAGTCGGCCATGGTTCTGTTAATTCTATTGCTCCACTGGATTGTACCATAACATTCTCTTCAGTGAAAATAAATGAAGAACGCAACTTTATAATCGAAGTCAAAAGTGGCAATATTAATAGTCCAGGAGTAACTTTTATATGTATGATTCAAGTACATTGGAGAGCCCAATTGTAAGTATGGACAAATCTGCTATCTGGAAAAATAAGTAGAGTCTCTCTCTCTCTCTCTCTCTCTCTCTCTCTCTCTCTCTCTCTCTCTCTCTCTCTTGTAAATACTGTACATAACAAATTGTTTTTTTAACAGAAGACTTTATTGGCTAAGTGGTCTAAGGTGACTGCATTTGGATCATATTGCTTTTCTCTGCTTAGGATTCAATACCACATTGGCAGATCAAAGTGTGAGAAAAGTTTTGTCATTTGGTTTGTCAAAGATCTATTACAGAATGTAGAAAACTCAATGGTTTTCTGCTTCTTGTGATATGGTAGGTAGTTATCTTCTTATGATAATGAAAAGCAATGCCTATTTTGACAGGTTGGGCTCTGTTAAAAGGGTTCCTATAAAGTGTATGAGAAGCCATCGCCTTTTATGACTAGGTTGGCCTCAGTTTAGAGGAGCCCTATATGATGAATGGTTTTTGTATTTTTTATTTTTCAAATTTCAGGATTCTTTTTCTAAAGGTAAACCACCTGGTCCCAATTATGAAAAGAAAACCACCTCTGGAAGCTTTGTGACATTCAGACTGAAAAGGGTCAATGAAGATGACTTTGCATTTGACATCAGAGTTGTAGCAACACCAATGGTTGGTAGGTAGCTAAATGGGTCCAAAAGTGTTCTATGAGGTTCCCCTTGGTTAGCATTTATGCTGAACTGCTGTTTCCACTGTGTATGAAAAATATGCTGGTCACAGTCTCCCAGAGTAAACTGTTTTATGTGAAAATTTCAAATTATTTGACACCAATAAAATTAATAATTTGACTCAAATCTGAAGTGATGTCGGGTAAAGTGTTCATTTCTTGAAGGACACTTAAGAGTTAACTATTTTAGTGATATAAATAGAGATTTGGGTTGCAGTATTGTGCCAATGGAAAACTTTTGTTTATTTGACAAGAAAAACTGAACATGTTTTCAACAGACATATAAAATACAAAATCATCCAGATATTTTTTCTTGAACCTTATGTAAACAATTCTTTCAGGTATTTTAAAGTATTTTATCTAAAATCAGTATGTTGGAAGAGATTTTTTCGCACATAATTTAATATTTTTTCTGTATTATAGGTGGCATATTAAATCCTGAAGATTGTGCTGGTGGAAGATCCTACAATTGCAGGGAGTACTTTGTCTATAACCCTTTTACAAAAGAAGTTGTCATAGGCATTGTTGGAGGAATATTTGGTCTCATTATATTTATCATTATACCACTCTGTCTGTTCTGTTGTTGGCGACGTGCTAAAGGAGTTAACAGGTTAAAAAAGTTTCAATTTGTCCTGAGATTTAAAACTTACCAGGTTAATGAATATCCCAGTTTCAATGAATATCCCAGATTTCAATGATTACACAAGTATTTACAAGCATCCCTGTTAGAGCTTGGAAAAATACCCTTTAAATCATGAGTTTGCAACTTTGATCATTTGCCTCTTCAGGGATTTTTCTGGCCACTCTCAGGGTCCGGTAAAGGGACCCATTCCCAATGCCAAAAAGCATACATTTTACCCAATTTTGTAGGTAAAAATTCCCAAATGATCCTGCTTTTAGAAACTTAAGAAAAAGTGAAAAAAACTCTATATTTTTGGTGTAGCTGTATATCTTTATAATAACCTGTATTTATGCACATTTTGATTTATACTCAATGAGGAACTGGTAGAATGGGAGCAACTCATGAAACAACTTTCTCAGATGTTTGTATTGAAGCCAGTCTATGAAGATATTGTGTTAATGTCTGAGTGATTTGGTACAAATAAGTGACTACCAGCATGTATCAAAATAGTAAATATTCCAGGCAAAATATTTGATGTGCTGACTATGTGAAAATTTTAAAGTTTAATGAAAAATTTTCCCAAAATGTCAATTTTGTCAATGATTTTCACAATTTCATCCCAAGGTCCCTTTCCCAAAATGGCCAGAAAAATCCCTGCTCTTGCTTACATAAAGGAGTTCTTCCTTGCAAGCATTTACAAGCATCCCTGTTAAAGCTTAAACAAATACCCTTTAAATCATGAGTCTGCAACTTTGATCAATTGCCTCTTGCTTACATAAAGGAGTTCTTCCTTGCAAGCATTTACAAGCATCCCTGTTAAAGCTTAGACAAATACCCCCTAAATCATGAGTCTGCAACTTTGATCATTTGCCTCTTGCTTACATAAAGGAGTTCTTCCTTGCAAGCATTTACAACCATCCCTGTTAAAGCTTAGACAAATACCCTTTAAATCATAAGTCTGCAACTTTGATCATTTGCCTCTTGCTTACATAAAGGAGTTCTTCCTTGCAAGCATTTACAACCATCCCTGTTAAAGCTTAGACTAATACCCTTTAAATCATGAGTCTGCAACTTTGATCATTTGCCTCTTGCTTACATAAAGGAGTTCTTTCTTGCAAGCATTTACAAGCATCCCTGTTAAAGCTTAGACAAATACCCTCTAAATCATGAGTCTGCAACTTTGATCATTTGCCTCTTGCTTACATAAAGGAGTTCTTCCTTGCAAGCATTTACAAGCATCCCTGTTAAAGCTTAGACAAATACCCTTTAAATCATGAGTCTGCAACTTTGATCATTTGCCTCTTGCTTACATACAGGAGTTCTTCCTTGCAAGCATTTACAAGCATCCCTGTTAAAGCTTAGACAAATACCCTTTAAATCATGAGTCTGCAACTTTGATCATTTGCCTCTTGCTTACATAAAGGAGTTCTTCCTTGCAAACATTGATTTTAATTTATTTATTTTTTGATTTATCAAATTTTTGTGTGTGTGTGTTATTCTAAAATAGTGTTGATGTTATTGTTCTCGATTTGCTGTTGTTATTTAGTTTTGTAATACTAGTAATACTCTTTACATGTTTTTTTTACCAGGCGATGGGATGAACACAAATTATCCAACCCTCACTTTAATACTGCTGCTGACATACAGAGTTCTAATGGAAGTGCTAAAGGAACCACAGATACTAGATCACGTGACTTTAGGTCCAAAGATTTGTGGACATCACAAAGTTCCAAAACACCAGTTTCCCTCATCAGTAAGGGGTCGGTCAGGACTACTCTAGAGGAAGGTCTACTAGATACAGTGAGGATGATGATAGTGTTTTTGATGATGGTAAATAAATTGTTGATCTTAGAACAAGAATTTCATGGAATTAAATGTCTTGCCTTCTTAGTTTTTGACTTTAACATGAACTTTCACATTTTGACATGCTGCCACCTACGCCGACACTGGAAAAGTAACGCCTAAGTCTTGCCTTATGGTGAATGTCCATGCTTCGACCAAAATTATTTCAATGCTTCCATATTAACAACCAGTGACTTTTATGGCTTTTTGTTATACTGTTTATAAGGTCCATGAAGTGTTAAAAAATTTAATCTGTTTCACAAAAAATTGCATTAATGATTTGGCATTAAATTAACACAAGTTACATGTATATTTGATAACTTTTCCATGGTCATGGTTTCACAATAATTTATTAACTTAATGATTATGGTGTATTCTGCTCCATTTTATTTCCATTTACTGTATCCTAAGACTGCCAGAAATATACAATTATTCAGAGTATCTGGGCTTTCTCTTGTAATATAAAAACTTGGAAGTTTATGCAATAAATACATATTAAGTATCAGCTGTATATGGGATTTTTATTTGAAAATTAACATGTATTTTTAAGATGTGAAATAAAAATGGGATTTTATCCTTTAAATTGTTTTCAGTCATCACTACCTAAACCTTTTTGTTTTTCTAGCTAGTGACATTCCTCCCAAAAGAAGACCTCCTCCTCCCCCTTATGAAAGGTATGATAGCCGAGATGAGTTGGACAAAAGTGGAGGAAGATATGATAGATCAAGAAATATGGGCTCTTATCGTAAACCCCGGCTGGGAGGTGGTGGTGGACAGAAAGGACCAGAACTTTACAGAAATAACTCTGAAAACTCTTTTGTTCAATCTAAAGATGATCATCCACAGGAAACATTTGTAGAACGCATCATTGAACCAAGGTATAGACCAAAACCTCAGATTGATGACAATGATCCTTATGACGTCATAGACAATAAAAAGCTGTCTAGGGGAGTTGAAAGTGATCCACTGGTAGAGGATCATGGTGTTCAGTGTGAAAATGAATCTGAGAGTGATGATCCTCGAGAGACCGAGTCTGAAGAGGGAGGGACAGAGACAGACACAGATGACTGATGAAGAAAACACAAAAGCTTTAGATTCTAAAACTGTGTTATATGCAAAACCTAATAAACAGTCACATCCTGAAAGGCCAGTCCCAGCGGAAAGAAATCTGAAACAGAAAAATCCTCCTAATATTGAAAATAGACCACCACAAAATCCAGTAGTGCAGCCAGTCCCAATAAATCCTATGACAGGACAGCCAATGCCACCCATGGCTATGGTTGCTGGTATGCCAACACAACCTAGAATGCCATATCCTGGTTATATGATGCCACTTCGGCCAATGCCACCAACAGGGCAGCCACAACCTCAGTTTATACCCCCAACCTACCAGTCAGCCATTAGACCATTTCCACCTGGTACAAACCAGTTTCAGCAGATGCCACCCAGACATATGGGTCATCCAAGACCTCAGCACCCACAGCAGCCACTGCCAGTTATTAATTCAAATGTTGCACCTACATTTTCTCACCTGGTACAGCGTGGTTATAATGATGGCCGTCATTCACCAATCAGCAACACAACTCAGGGCAGCCATCATTCTGATTTAAGAGGCAATCACACTGATGATTCAGATATGAATGCTAATCTTGGGTCTGGAGTAGAACTAATGAAAAGAACAACAGCAGTGTGATTGATTTTGATCTAGTTTATCAATAATAAATATCAATCAATTCAAAGTTCCATTCAGATTTCCATTTTTACAATTTTGAAAATCAAATTTTGCATAACACTATTAAACTGATGTTTTAATTCAGTTTCTATAGAAGTCAAATTAATGGAGATACTGTGAAAACAAAGTTAACCTTCTGATTTCATACAAAGTACAAGTACTAGCTTTTGTCAGATTTGTAATATAATCTAGATTTGGATACAAAAGACACTAAGTAATATATCATAGATTTTATATTGAGATATTTTTCATGTATTAAACAGAGAGGATTTGGTGCTAAAAATTATACTGGTACAATTGTAATAAACTGGAAAAAAAATTATACCAGTACATTTCTTATAAATATGGTATGCTGGAACTTGTATCTAATGTGATCTATGTTACCTCTCAAAATGATTGGTTGTATAATACATGTACATGTAGCATTACTGTTAAGTGAACTTCACACATTCAAACATCAAACATGTGTACATTACTGGTTTCAGATTTGTTCTTGTAAGGAGCATGCTTTATCTTACCAATTTTATTTTATTGTAATTCCAAAATTTGCATATACATGTTGTACTAATGATTTGAAGCAAGAAACACTCTCAAGTTGTTAATGTTAGTTTAATATTGCACAACATTCCAGATGTTGATGGTAGAAATACAATGTAGGTTGGATGTCGGTATAGATAACTGTATATGACAAATATCCTGATTTATAAAAATTATTGAAAGAGCCTTAACTAGTTTTATAGGGTTGACACACTTCATTATGTAACTATTGTGCAGTTCAATGTATACATATTAGTATTTTCATTAAAGACAAAACATTCCATGACTGGGCCATCCAATGGTTTATGTGTTTAACCAGATAAGCATAACCTTTTTATAGCCCTTTGCAGTTAGATATTTTTTTTATTTATTTTTATTTATTTATTTTATTTTTATTTTTTTTGGGTCACTTTTTTCAGTTTATTCTGAATACAGTCAATCAGTAACAAAGAACTAGAATACTACATTAACACACCAGAAATGGTGGAGCATCTTGTATTAAGGTGAAATTCAGCTTTGTTTTAAATAAAATAAAACTTGGTTTCTATGGTACCGGTAATTCTTTTTTATTGACATTTGAAACTATGAAATTTAAGAAATTGTGAAATGTAAAACAAATCAAGAAATTAATCAACAGGAACCTCAAACATATAGAGTTAAATAATGATGTTTTACATCAAGATTTTTTTTCATTAAGACAGTCAGTTCTTAGTTGGCAGTGGAAAGCTGATTATCCAGAAAATAAATTGCGTTGACCTTAAGCAAGCATACTGTCCAGTCAGTTCTTAGTTGGCAGTGGAAAGCCGATTATCCAGAAAATAAATTGCATTGACCTTAAGCAAGCATACTGTCAAACATAATAATACTAGCGTTACCAGAGTGGGATCCAAACCTAGGTGTAGAGAGATGCAAAGCTGCAAAGGTTTAAGTTAACAGAAACAGAAGTTTGATGTACATCAGCGACATTTAACACCGTTTTAATGTCGCTGCCTACATGAATATGGATTTTACTTTAAGTGTTATATTACATAAGATGTAGTGTTATAAGTTTAAGAATGAAAGTTTTATTTATAATATATGTGATGTATATAAATTTATTAACTCTTTGTTTTGATTCATATTGCTGATTTTTTAAATTAATATCATAGTACAAAGTACAATAATTTACATAATTAATACATGTATTGTCAATATAGATTTTTATATCTTTTACAAAATATTTTTTTATTGTAAATAATGTATATTTTCTTATCTTTGTATAGATTTTTGTAAGTGAATGTTTTCTAAAATCCTTATTTTATAATCAAAGATTTTAATTCTGTTGCCATTATCACTCTTAATTTCCTTCCATATGATAATGCCTCATCATTTTTTAATAAATAATTTTAAAACATTATTTCCCTTCCTTTTAAAAATTTGATTTTTTTAAAATAGTAAAATTAACTTCTATTCGTATGTCAAGTTAATGCTATGACATTATCCCGCTAAAAGTCTTTCCTAGTCCGAGATTATTTTTTCATATAAACAAAGGCATAAATTAGAAGGGGTTTATTTGTCCTAGAATATCTTATTAATCATCAACAAATGTGACCTGCTCAGTTTTGAACTTTTTATGTTTGTATATTCAATTTGTAAATAATTTCTCTACTTCTGTATTACATTTGTTTGTATTTGAGGAAATATTTCAAAACTAAAATATTTTTATGTGTATTGAGAAGTACGATTCACATTCCATTCTGAATACTGCCATATCCTTCATCATTTTCATTTACCCTGTATGTGAATTTACATCATAAATTCACTTGTATTTAACATGTTGAAAGTACAAACAATTGAAGGGGGGTCTCTTTTCATTTAAGGTTCATTTTTCACATTTTGATGACAACCTAGTAAAATAGGTCATTTTAAACTACTAATTTGTGTGTAATTTTATATAATTAGGGATTGCATTTTGCTCACCTTTTTTCAAGAAATATACATGTACATATAAATTTATGTAAAAATAATACATGTAGAGCAATTGTGTATGCATATATATACTTGTTAGTAGGTTTATATACTTGCATCCTGGTTAATATACCTGATATATACCCATAACCACTGTATCTATATGATCTATTACGTCAGCTTTTTAGTAGGTTCATAAACCAGCAGCCTGGTTATAATACCTCAGCATTTTAGGACCAATTTGTGTGTGTGTGTATATATATATATATAGTATATATATATATATATTAAGTAAAGTGGGTTTATATACCTGTGGTATGGTAATCATAGTATCATAATGTACCAGTGACCACTTATTGGGTAGTCACAATTAATGTGTAAGTATTTATGCATTTTGTATAGGTTAATATATCTGGTAATTTTAGGGTTATATATTGATAACCGCTGTTACAAATATGTATGCATATTATGTTTATATATCTGGTATTTTATAAATAAGCAGATGTTCACTTGGACTGACTCTAATAAAACAGTAGAAAAACGGCGAGTTGTTTCATCTGTTTAAGATATATGTACAATGTACTTACATCAATATTAAACATTTTATCTATATGGAAGTCTTATTGAAAATGTGACAGAGGGCATCAGTGTTTCCAGTGAAATTTTGACAGTTTGTTTGCTGAAGGGTAGTTGTTGACTGCTTTGATGTGAGTGAAATAATCTTTACTGGGAATAATGATCCCCAACTTTAGTGTGGAAAAAAGACAACTTCTTTGATGAGGCAAATCATACATGTATATGTTGTGCAATGCTTATACAATGTACATTTCAAAATGATAAACCATGCATGCTAAAACAGCAAAAGATCAACCAATATGGCAAACTTGGACATCAGAATAATGGTGGCTAATCAAATTTCACCAGTTCTGAAGCAGTTTATATGTATACAATCCATGGGCAGTTTAAAAAAAAATCAAATACAGAATTCAATGTACGTACACTTTTTTATTTTTGCTGCTTTAAGTTAGGAGCTGAAATCTTCACTGACCAGAACAATAGAAAAAAAGTTTATATTAAGAGTCTAATTTGGAGAAGATCTTAAAGACCACTGGCAGTAGAAATAAGTGTGAGGTAAAGGACTACCAATATTTAAAAGTACTAAACCACTTTACAAAGTACAATTTTCCCATATCTAGGGTCTAATCTCAACATGTGTTTGTCCTGCCCATTTTTTTTTTTTTTTTTTGGTTCACTTTTGTGATGTTTCTAAATTACATGGTTAATAGCAATGTACAATGTACATTTTATCAACAATAACTACTATTTTTTAATAAAAACTTATTCTCTGTGATTTTACAGTATTCTATACATGTATTACTGGAAAATTATTGTTATGAACAAAAAAGAAATTATGAGGAATGGAGCTGAAAGGAGTAGTGGTGTTTTAATGCCCCAGTCAGGATTACAAACTACTTTGCTTTATAATTACATCCATTCATTATTAGGTTACATCATACATATTTGACAATAACCTCATTTCAAATTCTTCATTATTATACAAAGTTCTTTACTTTCATTTACACATATATCAACTTTTCTTTGTATCAACCCATTTAAAGAAATCGCATCTAGCTTCTGGGTTGTTACTATGACCTTCACCTCTAGCACAAACAAAGAATTGCTTCCCTTTATTTGGACCAGGTTTTTTAACTGTCCTTAATACACAGGGTTCTTTATGTCCCTTACAGAGAGGTGCAGGAGGAGGTCCTTTTAACAATGATTTCCAGGCTTGTAGAGAGTTTTTAGGTTTCTCAGTTTCCATGGCAATCTTTTCATTTAACCATGTTCAGCTTGGAGGTATCTGTACTATTCTGAGTATTGTTATCTGTGTCACCCTGAGGACTATTCTTATCATTTTGTTCTTTATCCACAGGTTCTGTGTCTGTTTGTGTGTTTTTTAATTTATCTTGCACTGTAGCCTCTGAATTGATTGTTGTCTCTTTCTTAGGTTTGGAAAAAAAGTTCATTAAATTAGGTTGTTTGTTCCCATCACTAACCTTTTTGTTATCATTTTTCTTCTTTTTTAAAGGTGGCCCTGTGACACTTGTGTTTATTGACCTTTTTTGACCAGGATTAATATTTGGGATGTCAAGATCACAAACTGATTGAGATTTTTCCAATACTGTACCACTGGACTGTTCTGCTGAAGTTATTATAATATCTGACACATTTTCAGTAACTATTTCTGATTTTTTCTGCTTTTGTGAAAAACATGGATAACTTCTGTTGTTTCCCTGTAAATTCTGGCATGTTCTTTGTACATAACACTGGAAATTTTTCTGCAGTTATAAAAGAACCGTAAAGCTCCACTTGAACTGGACAATGGTCAGACCCTTCAACATCAGGGTGTATGCTGGCATTTTTTAAGTCAGACTTTGACAACTCAACATCAGTAAGTATATAATCCAGACGTCTGCCATAATTCGTGTCTCTAGCACCTGTCAATGTGCACCAGTTTGTATAAGCTCCTTCTTTATCTGGGTAAAAATAGCGGAAAGAATCAACAAAACAACCCCCTTTACAATGAACTGTTGTTCCAGCAAAGTCTTCTTTATTGTCTACATCAGCTATGTCTGGGTCCCTGTCATGTTCCCATAGAAACTGATTTAACCAAATGCGACTCGGTTTCCTCAAAAATTCCTAAAATATATAAAGGACATATCTGGTATTGCATGTCAGCAATTATAATTACCAATTCTTTATCTGACTTTTTTAGTAAATACATGTACACAAGTACTCAAAAACATGCAGGAACATTAAATGATTTTTTTTACCTTTGCTTTTCATCGTACTACAGAATATATATTTTTTCCAGAACTAAATTAAATGTAATATTCCTATCACTAATAGAAGGAACAACCTATGATAGCTCATAAACAATACCTAGTATTTATTCATTTTCCATTAAATTATATTTTTCTATAAAATGCTTTAAAATTGAACCACACTGTGAAATCTAAATTGAACAAAATTGTTCATTCTGGTATTGACTCTGATAATTTTGTGCCAGGCCGGATATGGCATGGCCCTTCTATACAGTTTTAGAAGTCTATTGATAGAAAAAATATATATTACCCCATGTGTTGTATCACAGAAATCTATCATCTTGTGAGAAACATTTATATCACCAAGGACTATCACATGACTGAAAATAAAAGTAAAACTCATCAATATTTGTAAATAAACTGGACTGTCTAAGATTAAGGTTTCCTGTATATTTCTATAGTACTTGTAAACATACATTTATTATATATGAACGGCTCTGTAAATTGCTTTAATTTCAGGAAATCAAGAAATATTTTGGAAAATAACCATAATACTCCCAATAGAAAAATTGTTCCTACTTGTAAATTTTCATAATACTGCATGATAATTTAATAATTTCTAGTCAATGATTACATGGATGTGTACTGTATTAAACTTCGTCAAATAAATTTAACAATAACATAATGTACCAATATATCATAAAAAAGCTCCTGATTAGAAGGGTGGTTCACAATTAAATATTTATTACCAGTACATATTTTTTCCTTCTTAACTTTTTACAAATTGAACTTGTTACAAATATATACATGTACTTTCTAGTTTTCTTTTAACTCATTAAGTTCAGTCACTTGAAGTATTATTAAGAGGTCTCTTTTTTTTTTTCCTTTTTTTTTTTCTCTCTTTTCTTTTTAACTCTAGTTTTACAGTGAGACATTGGACACTTTTTGTTAAATCTTATTCAGAGGATAAAAATGTTATCAAAATTCAAAGCACTATTGAGCTTAAATAAAATTAAATTTTCAAATTTACATTTAAAACCTGAAAATTATACAATTTAACTCTCAAGTTGTCCATTACATCAGAAAAATACCAGTATGCATTTTATTCACCAAAAATCACATTTATAATATACATACTACCCATTTTTAAGTAAAGCTTCTGCTCTTGTTTGTAGTAATGCATGGAATCTGAGTTTATAAAGCTGTCTATCCTCTCTCTCTGGATCTGCTCGGGGACAGTAAACATTTATTATAGCAAGATCGGCTTCTTCTCCATTCTTCTTTCTTAAATGTAAGAAAATACAAAAATAATGAAGTCATCAATTTTTTAACATCTGCAATTAGTGATGTATGTGAAAACTTAAAAAAAAGATAATGGGTACAAATATTAAGAAGAAAAGACCACAATTTCATCCACATGAAAAAATACATGTACATGTACTAAACATGTTAAAACATGAAGACACATACATGTATATATAAATATGCATAATTAGCATATGTAAATTGTATATAAAACATCACTTAAAAAAATCTAGGTAAGTAAGAGGGTATTATGAAAATCTACCAGTAGGAACAATTTTTCTATTGGGAGTATTATGGTCATTTCCAAAAAATATTACATCAGAAAAAATTATATATAATTACAATTGTATTTTGGGTTATCAAGTGAACAGCAAATTCAACAAATGGTAATCCTCATCCCAATCATCAGAGTGTAATTGCATGTATAGTAAATACTGAGGACATTTAATAACTGAACATCAATGATGCTGCTGCTGCTGCTGGGAACAATTCCAACCTCATCAAGGTGAGACAGGAATTGATGGTAAGTACTGAATTTTTCACTGTTATTACCGTATCCTGTGTTGTGTTATCAGTGATCTTCCTTCTGCATCTAGCGACTCTAATTCTTCATCTGTAAATTCTGAGACATTGCCATAGCAACCAACTTTACCATCCTGTTTAGGATTAAGTAAATCTGTTAATCCTTCCTCAGCTTTAATGGGGACTGCAGTATTTTTACAAAACGTAGCAACACCTAATAAAGAAAAATTACAAAATATTAACTGCCTTTTCTACAACATATCATATTTCTTATGAAATTTGTTATGTTATATCATGTTAACAGTTCATCTAGATTTTTTTCAATAAATCATCAACCTGTTGAAGGAGGGTGGATCAAAGCTACTGGAGGGAGTCATTAAATAAGGTATCATCAGGTGTCAAAAAAAGACCATTTGCTACTTCTGTGACAGATTGTAATACAAAATGTTTTATGTTTTACAATTGAACCCGGCTTCAAACTGATTCCATCAAAAATACAGATAGTTCTATTAGACAAGTGTTTCTTGACATCAGGACTACCCCAGGTCTCTATATTTGAACCCAAATGGGTAAACATCACATGCAAACACCTTATAAAAGGATATTTGTTTGATCACTACTAAAAATTACAGTATTAATGGGTTAACACATCAAAGGTAAAATAATGGACAAGACAGGGCAATTCATTTTGATTTAAATTTGATTTTCTGTATTTTTCTCTTGTAAATGCATTCTGAATGCAACATCTCTAGGTCCAATTTCTGATTGGTTATTGAGTTAAGAGTAGTGATTTTGAATTGATGCCTTTTCTCTCTCTCTCTTTTTTTTTTTTTTTTTTTTTTTTTTTTTTTTTTTTTTAATGGGGTTTAAAAGCATGTCATTGTGTCATGAGACACCTGATAATGTTTGTGCAGATCACATATTTCCATCGGATACTGAATTCATTTACATCATATATTTCTTTGATAATGTCACTTTAACAAGAAATGTTGAAAAATTCCATTCTGTTCTGTTCCATGCAAACACTTACAAATTATGTACCATGTGGTACCTTGACAAACTACATCAACCTGATAATATCAGAAATATCGATTACCAGTATTGAAATAAACTTATAAGTAAACAAATCATTTGGTGACATTTACAAAATGTATTTTATAGCATACCTGAATAGCCACTACGTTTTCTTGAAAAGCTGAAATAAGAGTTATAGCCTTCAACTATTGCTGATGGTTCATCCAACTGGTCACCTGTAAATAACATTTTTTAATATTGTGAGAAAACAAATATCTGAGTAAATTGATGTTTCTTTTTTTTTTTAAATGAATACTAAGCATGAACAGAGACCTTATATTTTTAGCTCTAACATGTAATGTTTCCTAAGGAATGAGGCTACAGTTAAAATCCTAGTATGTATACCTATTCAACACAATTTTCAGAAGAAACATTAATCTTCTGGTTTGAGCATACCGGTATTACTCTAGTCTTGAATGATTAAATGAGTTCAGCATTACTAAAAATCAGTGACAGTGATATCTACTGTTAAGAAACTGTTTCAAAGAAAGTAAAAATGGACATGACAAAATTAATCATTTATTACATGAGCTAAGCTCTTTCTAAAATTACTGATTATAATCTAACCCATGCATTATATCTATAATGCACATAGTATTTGTTTGGTGCTTGTTTACAAAGGTACAAAATCAACAAAATGGCATTACATTTCGTTTGATGTAATGATAACAGAAGAACTGATGAGCTTACAGGTACAGAGATTTCCTTTGACCCTAACACACTTTATGCCTGAAAGTTGTGCAAAGTGTCAGAGCAATTTCTATATCAAAAACCCAGGACTTTCTGATACCAACTGGTGTTGAAAGGGGTGCTGCCTCATTTTGCTTAAAACTGAAAATGTAAAAAATAATTCATCTCAATCAATATATATACAATTTGTTTTTCAAATTATTAATCTTTTTCTAGATGTCATCGCTGCTTGTCATTCAGATAAATTTTTTGGTGTTTATGTTTGATGAGCTCTTCTACCATTTTCAAAACAAGACTATGTGACCTTGCAAAACTCTTACATTCAAATATTCTGTAAGTCAAATCATTCACCAAATGATCAGGAATAGTAATTTTTCTAAAGTTCCACTAATATTTTTAGTCTGAGGTGAAATGAGGCAGTACTCCTTCCTGTACCAGTTAGTATGAACAATTCTTGGTTTTTTATACAAAAATTGTTCTGACCCTACACACAGCCATTATGCATGAAATTTGTTAGGGTCAGAGGAAATTCTGAATAAGAGAAGGGTAGCTCAAAGGTAGCAGACCTCAGTCATGATAAGGCCGGATGGGGGACGGTCAAAAGTAGTGCATATAAAAAACTCAGGGGTCTTTACTTAAACCCTGCTCAATTAAATTTGTTAATAGATAGCACTTAGCAAGGTGAGAGCTTCTGAGGTTTGCTAAAGAATTAAGCTGAGTTGGATGACTATCGCACTATATTTCCGGCATAAGGACTTGAGCTGCACAAGGCACTTCCTATGCCTGGACCACATTTTGCATGTAAACAATGCCACAGTGCTTTTAGCATTATACACACATTTCCAAATTTCTGAAAAAATGAATCAGACAAGGTATTGATTTTTTTTTTTTTTTGAAAAAGAAAAAAAGTAATATTTGAGGACTTCAGGGACAGTGTGCCATTATATGTAGTTTGGATTTTGTTGACCATCAGATTCTATGAAAATGGTCTATTTTGAGGTAAAATTTTACAATTTTTTGTGTGGTTGCCATGGTAACAAAATGTTTGCTAAACTTGTTAAAATTTGCATTTGGGTCATAAATTTAGTATAGAAATAGAGTTTGAATTCTTCTGATTTTAAAAAAGTATCAACATTCCTGGTGTTACTTAAAGATTATTGAAATATGGGTACATAACACTAAAGGTGGTATGACCAAAATTGAGCAATTTTGGCTGTCATTTCATGAATAAGGTCTGTAACCCAAAAGTCTGAAAGGCTTTCAATTTTATTATTATATAAATCAATTAAGCCATCCCATTTATGTCAAATTCAATTTGACTTTATTTTTCAATCATCACTACATCACACAAACACACTTTCATTTTATCAAACTTTTTTCACTCAAGTGAAAAACAACTCAAAGTAGATTACATTTTGCAACAAAAAAAGAGAAAGGCTTATGGAAACGTAATGTAATAAACAAATCAGTGCTTAGTTTAAACAATATTTTATTGTCTCTTTATTACATACAATTATTTTACATCACAATAATATGTGATTCTGAAACAAGAGAAGTATTCTCTTATGTAAATCAGTCTCCCTATCTATAATTACAATCATCAATGACCAATGATATAATAAGGATTATAGTATCTATTTTAGAGCAACAAAAATAATAAATAAATGATATTGAACAAAAACATGGAAAAAAAGAAGAAAAAGGCATAAGAAAAGGAAATGATGAAAAAAAAATAAAATGAAAAAAAATGATGGCAAAATCATAACATGAACATAAAAACGTTAAACGTTTAGATCAACTGATGAAGTTATACACTTGTGATACAATTTGACAATTCTGTTCCATACTTAATTCAGAATCTCCATATAACAATAGATAAACAATAATGTTGTAAGGTAGAGTATTAATTGTAGCTTGCCGAATATTATGATACAGTGGGCATTGTAAAAGGTAGTGGTATGTACTTTTTATCTGACCACACAAACAAAAGGGGTTTTCTGCAAGATTTTTCCTAAAGAGATGTTGTTTTAGAGGACTATCTTCAAGTCTAAGTTTTGTAAGAAGAATTTGATCTGATCTTGAGCCTAAGTAAAACCAATTCGGGACTTTCTTTTTAGTTTCTATATATTTACAAAAGGCATTAAAATACGAGTTCCTTATTTCAGTTGGTATTTCATTCCAAAGACGTAAAACTGATGGGAGAAATGAATTGTAATAGTAATTTGTTCTACAAAGAATAGTTTCTATATATGATTGTTGTCTGGTGTTATAAGGGTGCATTTCGTGTTTGTTATTGGGTACCAGACGACAAAGATATTCTGGACTTATTCTGTGATACATTTTATAGAAAGTTTTTAACTGATGAATATTCCGTCTTGACTGCATAGTATCCCAGCCAGTCTTCTTATAAAGCAATGATTTACTGGTTAGTTTGGTGGCTCCAGTAACTATTCTAGCTGCTTCCAAATTTATTTTTTGAATTTTATTTGCTAGATCAGCAGTAATATTTCCCCAAACAATGTCAGCATATTCTAAAATGGGCCACATAAAAGTTAAATACATTAATTCTAATGATTTTCTATCTAATCTATATTTTAAAGTTCTTAAAATTGATAATCGCTGATTTGCCTTTTTTGTTATATTATCAATATGTTGCTTCCACGAAAAATCTGAAGAAAATGTTACACCGAGATGTTTATGTGTCTCGACTTCTTGTATTAAAACATCATTCATATATAAACTTGGGTGAAATGGTTGGATTATTTTACAGGATATTATCATATGTTCTGTTTTATTGGGATTAAAAGTGACTAACCAATTACTTGCCCAATTATTTATTTTAGATAAATCAGAATTAAGCATAACCGAAGCTTGCATCTGATTTTCAACAACTATATATAAAGAAGTATCATCGGCAAAAAGTTTTATCCTACAATTTATTTCTTTAACTATGTCATTTATATATATGATAAAAAGTAATGGCCCCAAGATAGAACCCTGTGGTACACCAGCAGTAATATTAACCCATGATGAAGCGGTATCACGAATAACAACCCTTTGTTTTCTATTAGTTAAGTAGCTTTTAAACCAAATCAATAAATTTCCCTTAATACCTAACTTTCTAACTTTTTGAGTAGACCTTTATGCCAAACTCTATCAAAGGCTTTGCTGATGTCACAAAATACAACACGAATTTCTTTTCCATCGTCTAAAGCTTTGAATACATCTTGCGTGAAATCCAAAAGTTGGTATACTGCAGAATCGCCCTGTCTGAAGCCCAACTGATATGCGGTTATAACGTTATTATCTACTAGAAAGTTGTTTAGATGTTTATAGATACATCTCTCCATGACTTTACCTAATACACTAAGTAGAGAAATTGGCCTATAATTAGAAACATCTGAGGAATCGCCTTTTTTAAAAACCGGTATTACATTGGCTATTTTAAAACAGGATGGAAATATACATGAATCTATCATTATATTAAAAAATCTACTCAATGGGTGTGATAATTCATAAGCTGCGTATGCTAATAGTCTTGGATTGAGGAGATCCGGTCCTGAAGCTTTATTAACATTTAAAGTTTGGAGAGCATCTATGACATCATTTGGTGATATATATATGGAGTCAAAAACAATGTTTGAATCTAGCAAATCTGGTATTTCAACGTCTTGATCATTTAAGAGAGACTGCGTTTTAAAGTACTCATTAAGGATATTAGCTTTATCATAATCGTTATTATAAACAATGTCATTATAAAGTAATGGGGGGATATTGGTATTTTTGTTTGAATGTAGGAATAGTTTACAGATATTCCACCAATTATCAGAATTTAAATGTCCTTTTTTTAATTCTATCGGAAAGACCTTTGTAATATTCTTTTTTGGCATTCCTTACTACAAGTATGCACTTATTCCTTATTTTTTGAAAAGCTGCCCAGTGGTGGGGGAGATCAAAACGTTTGGCTTTCTTATGTAATCTTTTTCGTTTTCTTATTAATTTTCTTATGTTATTTCGGATCCAAGGTTTATCGTTTAGTCGGATGGTAACGAGTTTGTTTGGGATGGCCTTGTAAGCACATTCTAAAATATTACTTGTTATTCGTTCAGCAGTGTTATCTATTTCGTTTTGATCAATAATATTATCCCAATCAATATTCAAAATTTGTTGCTTATACATGTCATAATTTCCTTTTTTGTAATTCCATATTCTTCTTTTAAAACTTTTGGTTTTTAGGGGTTTTATTATATTAAGAGTCAAATAAATAGGGCAATGAAATCTTTTGTTTGTATCATAAAATATTTCACCAACACCACAATTATGAACAAAATCAATATTATTAATCATAAACAAATCTAGTAACATTGAAGAATGCTCCGTATAATGAGTTGGTTCATTAATTAATTGTAACATATCAAATGATTCTAAAAGATTTTTAACCTTCTTATTTGAGACATTTAACAAATCTTCATTAAAGTCTCCTGGTAAAATATACAGATCTGCATCAGTATTATATGCCAAATCTAATGATTACTCGATTTTTTCCCATACATTTTGATCAGGAGGTCTATAAAATGTTCCTAATAATAACGATTTATCATTAATTCTAACTTCGTGCTAATCAGTGCTTGTAGCTGGTATCACTGAAATTACATAAAATATTCATTTTTTTTTTTTCTTCATTCTCAGAGATTTATGTTGGTAGACTATCTATTCCCAATAAATTTTTGGTGAAAGCATGTTTACAAAGAACGTGAAAGATAAATGCAATAGAAAAATCAACTAGGTTTTTGCTTATAACGATTATCATAAATAAACATAATTATTAATTTGGTTTCATAACTGTCTGTAAAATAATTTACCACCTCGTCTTTAAATTATACATACGTGTTACTTTTGTTTCTTGGATACATATGACATCCGAATCGAGCGAATCAAACAAAGTTTTAAGATTAACTTTGCCTGCTCTGATTCCGTTTATATTCCAACTCAATATTTTCATTTTTGGTCTACTTTCTTTTTCCAAACCGGAAATGCCAATTATTTGATACATGGATTATGATTGGTTATTGTGTCGTTAAGTCTTGGATGGCTATTTAACAAGTTGAAAAAGGAAGAAGGCCATTACGCGGAAAGCTACCAACCCATCGTCCATGCTCATTGGTCATTAGCATTCATTAGATCTAGTAATATTCGAAAAACTGACAAGTGCAAGAGCGTAAAGTTAACCTTCATTTGAATACCCCCAGAAGCTCACTAGCAAAAATTAATGTGAACATTTCAATTTATTTTAAATATAGCATAATGTAGAATCCGATTCAAACAAACAAACAAACAAATAAATAAATAAATAAATAAATAAATAAATAAATAAATAAATAAATAAATAAATAAATAAATAAATAAATAAATATAGGAATGAATAAATAAAAAAAGATATATATATTTCTGCATGTTGAATTAAGACACCTTCAATATTTACTAACAATTAAGATTAAAAAACTTGATATATATATATATAATGTTAATATATATCAGAATGTTTATGACACGCGTGTAGAGACTAACTAGTAATTATGGTTTAATAACCGAAGAAGACATTCAACACATATGCTGGTACCAATATTATTATTATTATTATAATTATTATTATTATTATTATTATTATTATTATTTGACAGCGTTTCGAACTCAATGCAACAGGAACAAATAAATTTAATACATTTCTTCTTTTTTTTCTTTTTTCTCTATTTTCCATTGAAATGTTAAAATTTATTTATTTCTGACGCATTAAGTCAATGTGTGCCGTTTTCATGTGCTGTTTTGAAAAACAAAAGTTGAAACAACGACATTTTCAGTTTTACTTGGAAGCTGTTCTTTTATTTTATTCCGTATTTTAAGCTATCATCTTGTCCATTTTAAATTTTACTACACTTTTACTGAAATCAACCAATCCAATTTGCTGTTGGCAAATGCTTTGGCAAGTACAAAAAATTCCCGCTGTCAAAGTTCAGGCAAGGGCAAGGACATGAAAGAAATTGTTGACGACCCCGCTACGCTGACAAAAGCGAAACTGAAAGAAGAACTGAAGAGACACAATATTAAATTGCCAACAGCAAATTCCAAGAAACAAGTCTATATTGATTTGTATCTAGCTCACATCAGCAACAATAACTCGAAATTTGAAGAAAATAACGTTGAGATAACAGAAATTGAGAGCTCTGAGGAGGAAGGAGAAAGCGAGACGTATGACTCAGAAACCGAAAATATCAACGCAAGTGCAATTAATTTAGAGGTGATTAAATTTACTTTTACTACTTAATCATACATATTTTATCAAACAATTTGTAACTCTTGTAGGTTTTGATAAATTGTTTGATGAGTCTGAGCCAAAAAAAGTTTTATTGGAGATTAGTCCTGAAAATCATGACTCTTAACGGCTTTGCTATATCATATGGATATGTGCTGTAACGGCACATATCCATATAGCAAAGCCGTTAAGAGTCATGATTTTCAGGACTAATTGGAGATGTACATCAAATTAATCACTCATAAAATAATTTTTATTTAACACTAGGCTAGTCTTGATAATAAAGGGAGTATTTTATATTTGTACTTTTTAAGACCTTTGAGAGGCCATTCCAAGAAGAAAAAGTTGCAGTACCGTAACTAGACCTGAAATACATGGCTCCAAATGGCTTTTTTATAATACGGAAACAGCAACATCACTCAGTATTATAAAAAAGGCGTTTGGAGTCATGTATTTCAGGTCTATACCGTAACTAGACCCCAAAATAAACCAAGACAAGAAGAAGATCAATATATATATATATATATATATATATATATATATATATATATATGTGTGTGTGTTTCCATAAATTTAAAATTACTAGTAGCCGAATTTAAAAAGTTTGTGAAAATATAGTCTTTTTTGAAGTATTTTCTCACAAATTTTCTAAAATATGTTACTTTTTGAAAGAATTTCTCAGAAATTAGTAGCCAATGGTGATTTTGGCTACCAAGAATGGAAACATATATATATATATATATATATATATATATATATATATATATATATATATATATATATATATATATCAGGGCTTCGATTATTCACTCGTCCACTCGTCCTGACGAGTGAAATGTGTACTTGGACGAGTGATATTGTTACTACCACTCGTCACGGTGCCGAGTTAAATTTATCAGGCATATACATCCAGGGGCTTGTTGCAATTAATAAACAATAAATACTCTAGTGTTTGTCGGAAAAATCTTGTTACAAGCGTCAATCAACAAAATCATTTAAACGTTTGCATCACATGCGCAAACCTATTGTTTCGCATTCGGAATTTACTTAGTGTAATGTAAAATTCAACCGATGTTCCGAGTGTTTATATACTTGTCCGTCCGTTAGGTATGTCAAATAAAAGTAAACAAACTGTTTTGTATGACTTTCGAAAGACAAACAAGGATGAAACAGCTGATAAAGAAGTTTTCGAAGACACTTATTAGACTACCGCTGATCCGCAAACCAGTTGCAGGTGGAAGCATTTCCAAACCTACGACTTCAAAACGAAAGTTACTAGTTACTTAAAGTGGAAAATCTGAAGTTCGTGAAAACCTAAGAAAAAGTCAGAAAACTTAATTTATTGGTACAAGCTCTGGCTGTACTTAAGAGAAGAAATTTTCGTTTTCATGTAGTGACTGTGCCGAGTTAAATTTCAAAGTGACGATTGGTTTTCTTCTTTAACTAGGCACTGTGCCGAGTGGCATTAAAAATTCTATCTAAGGCCTGTATATATATATATATATATATATATATATATATATACAAAATGACATACATTACTAACAATTACCAACAGAGTCTCAATGTTTTACATCTTTCACGTGTAAGGAAGGTATTATAACACAGTATAATAGGAAACTAAAAACTACTGTAGACCAGCTGTTGTAAAATAAGTGGGATGGTTTTGTGCCATGAAATCTTGTTTTACCATACCACTAAACCTCGCAATCCAGATTAGATGATATGGTAGTTTAAACTGTAAAAGATAAAGATAAGTTTTATTTAAAGTCGGTATATAATATAAATACAAACAACACACGCTCTATAGAGCTTTTGACAGACACATGCATACAAATAAATATACATCAGACACAAAACATACATGGCAAATAAAAAACATAAAGTAGTGGAAGAATTAAAATATTGAAACTAAGCAGTAGAGCAGTTAAGCATAATTAGCAAAAGCACTAAAAGCAGTTTTAAAGCATAATAAGCAAAAGCACTGAAAGCAGGTTTACAAGCACAATGAAACGAAAACATATGGTAAAAGACATACCAGACAATATCAGTCACTTTAATTAAAAGAACATGCTGTACAATTACACATTTTACCATTCCAAGACTGTAAAAGATTTTTAAATTGTTAAAAATTTCCTTGTGATCTGATATGTTCGGGTAAGTCGTTCCAAAGAGTTGCTGCATTATACCTGAATGACTATTTACCAAATTTTGTTGTTCTTACACAGGGTAAATCTACAATTTTAGAATATCTGAAGCTGTAATTACTATTTTTAAACTGAACCAAATCATGAAGACAAAGAGGAGCTAATTTATATAGTATTTTAAATGTTTTGGTTGCCATTGTTCTCATTCTTCTGATGTGAAGAGAGGGAACATTGGCAATATTGGGAAGCTGTTCGTATGAGCTGTCATAGTCACTGTAAATAAAACGCTTTTGAATTTTTTTTAGCTTTTTGTATTGGTTTAAGAACAAAAATGCCAAGCCAAAGGGCAAAAATTGAAATTGGATAAAATTAAAGTGTGAAAAATTGTAAGTTTGTTAAGCTGAGAGAGACATGATCCAATGCGTTTAAGAACATTTAGCTGCTGTGACGCTTTACGACACAAGTTTCTTATATGACTATCAAAGTTTAACTGGTAATCAATATTTATGTAGAGAAGATTTACAATATATTATCACATGAAATTGTGGAAGATTCTATATTAAATATTGGATTTTTGTTATGAGTTCTATTTTTCAACTGGCAGAGCCTGAAACTTGTCAGGGTTAGCCTGCATACAGTTTATCTTAAACCAAACTATTAAAACAAGACTTTCTTCTTCTAAAGTATCAATTAAAACATAATTTGAATGAGCAAAAGATAATGTATTATCATCTGCATAATTATATAAGGTTCCTTTTTTAATAAAGTAAAAAATATTGTTCATGAAGACATTAAATAGGAAGAACCCCAGTATGGATCCTTGTGGTACACCTTTGCTTATATTTGCCCATTGGCTAACAATACCCTCAATTTTAATTTGCTGTTTTCTATTCGAAAGATAATTTTTTAAGAGATAACTGATGACTCTGATAAATCATATGCTGACAATTTACAAAGCATTATTTCACGTGGAAGGCAATTAAAAGCCTTGGATCCATCAATATTGCTGCAACATAATAATTTTTGTCCAGTGCTGTTTTCCAATCCTCCAGTAGTCTCAATAAAGTTGTTTGACATCCATGTCCTTTTCTAAAGGCACATAAAAAATTATGAAAAATTTTATCAAAATATTCTGATAATTGTTTGGAAAAAATCTTTTCAAACACTTTTGATAGTATAGGTAGTATACTGACAGAACAGTAGTTTTTTACCTCCAACGGATCTAATTTTTGAAACAGAGGTGTCACTTGAGCAAGTTTCAAACTACCAGAAAACACTCTGCTTTTGATAGAAGAGTTGGTAAGACTAGTTATGTGAGGGGTCAAAACAGGGGTACCTGCCTTTAATAGTTTTCAGAAAAATTGTAAACTCTGGTGGCTTTTTTCACATTTATTTTTGAAAAAAATTTAGATACAGCTTCTGTATTGGTAAGTTGAAAATCAAAAACAGGGATATCTGGTCTATTTTCTTTTATTGCTTTTATAATTGGGTGTGTTTCCTGATCAAAAGAAACTACTTTCCCAATTCCTTCAGCTACGTTTACAAAAAAATTGTTGAAAGTATTACACACTTTTCTAGTGTCATTTACAATAGTGTCATCACATTTTAATATAATTTTTGTTGCCCAGATATATTTTTTTAAAGATAAAAATAGTTTTATTGTGGGGCCAGAAATCCTTGGATTTCTGTCCACCAGCATGTATCTCTCTAAAAAGTACATTTGTATTGATTTTCTCTTTAATTTTGTAACAAAATTTCTCTGCTTTCTAAACATTTCCCGATTATAGTTTGTCTTAGATTTTTCAAACTTATTTCTCAACATTTGCTTGTTATATATGGCTTTTCTAAGATCAGCATTTGTATAAGGTACTGGTTGCTTCCTTTGAAACCTGATTTTTACAGGTGCATGTTTATCAATAACTTTACCAATTTCATTTATGAAAGTACCATATAGCTCATTTACATCTAAATCAGATTAATATTCAGGAGGAGGTTTTATTTTCCCCAGATCTTCTTGATAATTATCTAAATCAAAATTTTTAAAACTTCCATATTCACATTTTGTATGTGGGCGGATATCAGACAAAAATAGGTCTATCGTTTAAACCTGGATTTTGCATATCACTTCTGTGTGAAAAAGTAATTGGTTAAATTTTTACTGAGGCAGTTGCCTCGGTTGCCTCAAAGGTAGTTACGGTACTGATGGTCATCAGATGAAAATAGGCCTGTTGTAGAGTCTTTTGTAGAAAAAGTTCCCTGCCCACATATATTACCTGTCTCATACCGATTTGAATTATACTTTGCATACTGATGTGCTGATACACATTTAAAATAAAAATATAGGCTGCTTTTTTATTTCTGTAAATTTTATTTAGGTGGTTATGAATTTTTTCAAACTGGAAAAGAAAAGTTAGTTTTTGTTTGGCAAATTTTTTTGTGCATTTGTTTGTTTGGTTTTTTTTTATTTGAAAAAGCTGTCAAGGATATGACTTTTTCAGTAAAAAAGACTTGATATTGTTGTTTAAAAGTTGGGTGGTTTCTCTATTTTAAGTGGTATTACTGTTAATTTCATTGAATTTTTCAGGAGTTTGAAAATCCAAAGAAGGCAATAGCTAATTCACAAAAAGGAAATCGGACAGAAGCAAGTACTAGTACAATGTCAAACACACCAGTTGCAAATTTGAGTGATGAAGAATTGGCAGATGAATTAAAGAATTTAGGGTTTGTTCCTGGTCCAATCATTGGTATGTGATTGAATTACTATTTCTTTGATGAAACTTAGTGTATTGTTTGTAATCTGAGTCATAGTTGCCATTTGTAATTATTAAAAATTGTTGGCGACAAAATTAGGCTACTGGCAATTATTTATGAATGTTGATGTCAGATATTTATAACTAAACTTTAAAATATGGGTCAAGGGTATAAAGAAGTTGTTCTTTTTAAGCTGCATGCTTTTGCTATTACATGTATTAGAATTTTTTTTAAATATTTAAATCATTAAGTGAATCATAAAATTGTGTTAATTTAAAAGATAATCTTATTGTGTCACTATTATGGGAAGGTGACAGACATATTCATGCCAGATAAATTTTATTATTTTAGCATCTACAAGGAAAGCATATGAAAAGAAACTTGTGAGATTAAGACAGTCTGCTGGTGGAGACACTTCTTTTCAACAAGTCATTCAGTTGTCTCAATATGGTAAGTAGATTTATATCAAATTTGGATTAAGTATAAACTTGGCTACTCACCCATTCCCCTGCAATCTTCTCAAGTCATTATGTGTCAGTCATTTTTTATGCATTAAGATTGTCACTGGTACTGTAGAACTCTGATGCCTTTTAAGTCACCTAAGTTTTGCTGTCAGTCATATATCCAAAAACAGATTGAATCTTGTATACTAGAACTTGATTCTTTAAGTAAGTTTGATTTGTCACTGTTATTTATTCATTGAAATTTTGGTGTTGTTAAAGAATTTGGTGAAAGTTTAGGGGATGTTTTTAAAAAGAGTTTTTAAAAAAGAAATGGAATTGATGGTATTTGCAACAAAGTTGTACTTGGCTATTTTGGTGATGTGTGTGGGCTGCAATATTAGTTTTCCGGACTATTTAAAGGTTTCAGATATTGAACTTAAATTTGGTATGTGAGTCTACCATCAAGAGTTACAGATCAAGTTTGAGTTTGGTTCCAATTCACTGATTTTTTTTTTTAACATTATGGGACTTGAACTTAGAAAATTTCTTTAAAATATTAGTTTTCTGGACTTATTTTTAAAAACCTGTAGATTTTGAACTAAGATTAAGTATGCAAGTCTACCATAATGAGTTAAAGATCAAGTTTGAGTTTGGTTCCACGTCACTAATTTTTGACGAAAATATTGGGCCTAGGACTTTAAAAAAATCTTTGAATTATAAGTTTTACTGACTTTTTTCTAAGTGTCCACAAATATTAAACTCATATTTGGTATACCACCACTCTATCATAATGAGTTACAGGCCAAGTTTGGACTCTGTTCCAGTTTACTGATTTTTTATGAAATTATGAGCCTTAGACTTACCAAAATTATTGAAAATGAAATTGCAACTTGGCTTGTGGGTCTTTCTTAGTTCCTAAAGATTTTTGTAAAGGGTTGAAATGATACTGTATTATGAGGTAATAACATGTAGTTGAAAAGAATCTTGATAGATATATCATAAGAAAATCAGTTTTAAATCAGATAAGTAATTAAAATAAAAGTTAAAGACTTATTTGACCGATTTTGTTAAACAAATACTGTCAGAGGTAGAGTACTGTAAGTGAAAATTCCTTCAACAGAAATCCATCATCATTCAAGTGTTCAGTATTGTTGGTCAGTATATAGCCATATTTGTTGTAGATGATTTTGGTGAAGTTAACACTGGTATTTAGACTTTATTACCTACTTTTGTTTTTTTGTTTTTTTTCAGAGGAGGTTCCTGATGATGATGACTATGATCCGTGAGTATATTAATTATTATTATATTAATATAATTATTAAAATATATAACACTGCATGATAATTACATAGCTACTTGAACAAAATTTTACGAAAATATTGTATAAACTTCATAGCTTTTGATGAGCCCCAAAGTTGTAACAATCCAAAGGAATTTAGTATACCAAGTGAAGATGCATGTGGAGAAAGCCAAAGTGCCTGGAGAAAACCATCAACTTTCTGCAAACAGATAACCTTTCTTCTATTTCTCAATCTTTTTAACCTAGAAAAAATTGTAAAACAGTACATAATTTCTTATTTTTCTAATTTCAAGAGCCCATACTCTACAGTTGGATATCAGAGAGAGGCTGAAACAATATGACATGTGGCATATGAATTATATTTCATCCATTTAGAATTTTTGATGACTGCCTTTCCTTATTTACATTCAGTTTTGCTCCAGTTTTTAGCTCACCTGAGCTGAAAGCTCAGATGAGCTATTGCAATCTATCATTTGTTTGTCATGCGTCGTGTATAAACTTTACATTCTAATCTTCTCCTCCAAAACTACTGGGCCAAATTTGATGATATTTGACAGTAATTATGCCTAGGTGAAGGCTTTTTAGATTTGCCCAAATGAAGAGGTTATGTCCCCTTGAGGCCCCATAAAGGTCAATGTCACAGCTGTAAAAGAAGTCTTAAATTGCTAATTATTTTGAAAACTATCAACTTTTTGTATAGGTATGTATATTGGAATATTGTTGGTATTGACATGAAAATCATTTTGATATATTGTTCAAGGTCATATGTTTAACAGTCAAGGTTACAGCTGCAAAAGAAATCTTAAATTGCGAATTTTCTTGAAAACTATTATTAACTTTTTGTATAGGCATGTATATTGGAATAATGTAGGTATTGACATGATGATCATTTTGATGTATGGTTCGAGGTCATATGTTTAAAGGTCAAGGTCAAAGCTGCAAAAGAAGTCTTAAATTGTTAATTATCTTGAAAACTATTAACTTTTTGTATAGGCATGTATTAGAATATTGTAGGTAATTATACATCAGTCATTTTGATATATATCTCAAGGTCAGATTTTGAAGGTCAAGATCACAGCTGCAAAAGAAGATTTAAATTGTTAAATATCAAGAAAACTATTAACTTTTTTATAGGCATGTATATTAGAATATTCTAAGTATTGACATGGCGATCATTTTAATATATGGCTCAAGGTCATAAGTTCAAAGATCAAGGTATGTCATAGCTGCAAAAGAAGACTGAAATATCTAGAAAACGATTGAGGTTTTGTATAAGAATGTGTATTAGAATATTGTAAGTATTGACTTGATCATTTTGATATATGGTTCAAGGATGTACATTCAAAGGTCAAGCAGGGCTCGACATTAACGGTTGTCCGCTTGCCCAGGGCAAGTAAAACTGACGGTCGGGCAAGTAAACTTCAGATTAAACTTGTCCGACGTGACAAGTGAAAATTTTAGCCATAGATGATTAGAATTGTTGTTTTGACATAAAATTCTGAGAGATTTTTTTTCCGATTTTCGATGTTCAAGTGCACACCATACTTCTGTATATTTTCTATGACTCTTAGAGTTTAAATCAGGAACCTGTCGTAAATAAGCGTGATATGTATCAAACGAGAGATTTTATTGGTTTATTCTATTTATATCACTCAATTTAATCCAATCAGAGCGCCGAATAGATTTTCTTCTATTGTTGACAAAAGAAACTGCAAACATGGCCGAATTAAAACAAAAGTCAATGTTGTCATTTTTTAAGAAACATCTCTTTATAAAACTAAAGATGGTATAACTATTCATAAGCTTTTTATCACACTCTGAATTAAAACAACAGTGACTAAAGTAAAAACAATAAGTTAACATCAATCAAGAAGATTTTATTAACAGTTTAATAAAACAAGATTGATTCAGTCTTCTGTAAATGATTAACAGGATTAACTCGGTCTTTTCTTAGCGATTTTAAGACCTGAATTGAAAGAAAACAAAAAAGCAAAAAAAAATAGAAGGGCAAGTAAAAAATTTAGGCGGGCAAGTGAATTTTCATTTGAACTTGCCCGACCGGGCAAGTAGGTATAAAAGTTAATGTCAAGCCCTGTCAAGGTCATAGCAGGATAAGAGAACTAAATTGCTAATAATCTTGAAAACTAAACTTTTGTATAGGCATGTGTATAAGAATATTGTAGATGTTGATATGACAATCATTTTGATATATGGTTCAAGGTTATATGTTTAAAGGTCAAGGACATAGTAAGTTTGCTGAAAAGGTTAATGATTTGGAAATTATCCATTGTGCTACAGTTACTACATGCATATTAGCAACTTAAAGTTGAAAAATGAATAGATATTTCTAATTAAGTATGGTAACAGTTCTTCACTTGAGAAAACTTGGAAAGTTTCTGTACTGAATATATTGTCTATTGTACTTTGCAAACAATTTTGGACATTTACTCAAGTGAACGTTAAGGCCCATGGGCCTCTTGTCTGATTTGCTACACATCTTGCCTGTGTTGGTTCCAGTATCCTCAAAATTGTATTCAGTCAGTTTTGAAAAATCGATTCACAGAAAAACATTAAAATTTAATGTTTTAGTTTTTTGTTTCTTTTTTTTTTTTTTTTGCATATTATAGGGAATAAACAAAATTCAATTTTACTTTGTCCCTTTAGCCATGTTTTTTGTTTTTGTTTTTGTTTTTTTTTATTAAATTATAAGAATTGACCAGTCTATACAACTTGTGTATACCCATTTACATCTTGGAGTGCACAAAGCAATTTGTGTACTTCAAATATAGTCATAAATTATTTTATAGTCAATTCATATATAGATTACATCTTTGTCATTAAATTATTTCATTTTTTGATAAGTACTTTATTTTTCAGACCTCCAAGAGAACCTGCCAGGCCTCGTGTGACAAGAAGATCAGCCGCAGCAAGGTACTTAAAATAGAATATATAGAATGATTACTCTGGTTAATTGTTAGGCTACAATTGAAACTTGAATTAATCAAGTATACTGACATACCTATTGCTGATTACAAGTCAAGAAGGTGGAGGGTCTATAATTCTCATCTGTGAATTTGCAGCTTTCAGGTATAAGACCAATTGGCATGATTAGATATTGATATTAGACATTACACAATCATTGTTATTTTTACATAACCAAGAACAATCTTTGTTTGCTAGATTTCCAGAACATTTTATATCCAGGTACAATATGAACTGAAAATAAAATTGACTCTGTAGTTATTGGTATAACAGTATACTTATCATGATAATTGTAAATAAACATAATACAAATGTATTAAAGTGTTATGAATTTTATTTCCCATGAAATATCATATGGAGCATTGATCCTAAAATTAGTTTCCATTTTATCTCTTTGTTTCCTTCACCTTTCAAAAACCTATCCACCAACATAATCCAAGTAGGTTTACATTTCAGTTGGCATAATGACCCCTGGTTACTAGTAACTTACTACTGTTGAGAGGAATTCAGTTCAAAAACGGTTTGATAATATGGATTTTAAAAATTATAAATAAATTTTGAAATTTAGAAAATTGTAATACATGTATTGATAATTCTTACTGTGCTGATTGGAACATAAAACACAGCGGGAAAATCAAAAAGTTTTATATATTTTCTAGTAGAATATTGAAAGGTTTAATTTAATAAAAATCATATGAATTTTATGTCAAAAGAAAGAAAGAAAATAAAGAAAGCAATTTAGCAATTGAAAAAGTCATTTATAGAATTAGATTATCAGGTGATATATCAGAATATACATGTAAATACATGTAAAAACATGATATATTATTGAAATGTTTATTTTTATTACAAAGGAGAGTTGTTGAAGATGAAGAGGATGAAACACCAGAGAGAACACACATATCATCATCAGCTGGACAACAAGAAAATTCTACAGACAACCAAGTACAAACCAAATCTGGTATACCAGTATGGATCAAATTTCTGATACTACTTGGTGTTATTTTCTTTGTTTACCTGATAGTCATAAATATGGATCCTTCGTCTGATAGCAAAGTGCCTAAATCAATCACAGATGATTCTGATGTACCATAAAAGTGTTGTCAATTACAGCACCAGACACTTGAAGATTTAATTTATGTTTTTCTTTTTAATCTTAATGGCATTTTACATTAAATTAAGCTTGTATCCAAAATTAATCGAAAATCCAGTGAACTACATCTTCAGGACACAGCATTTATTGAGTTTGATAAATTATTATGTCTTATTCAATTAAGTCTTCAGTCCTAAAATGTTTTATTTTAAAGAAAGATTCTGTGGTATTTTGTTTCCAAGATAAAAAAAAACTTCTCAAATATCTAGTTATGTATGCTTTGCTTAATGTTGTATTTTGTTTTTACAATATATAATGTGTAATGGGGTTAGCCAGTCAACAAAATAATAGCCATGTTGTGCTGAACAGTTTTTTCCATTTAATATGAAATCCTATAAGTAATCTTCTCATCAACAAATGGAATTTGCATCAAAAACAAATAGGGGTATTTTTCATATGGTTGTTTGATGTGGGGAACTTTATGGATTGTTCAATGAGAGTAATGTACCATTATAAGACATTTTCTAAACCAAACATCTTGAATAGAAGAAAAACCTTTTCTTGGAAACAGTCAAAATAACCAAAAACATAGCACAATGCATTTTCATGACAAACCAATTATTGTATGATTATATCAACCATCTAATATATACTTAATATTTATTGCTTAATTTTTTTTTTTACCTTGTCACTAGTGGAACTTTAATCATAGTCTACCTATATCTGCAACATTGTATTTGGTAATTGAGATAAGGATTTCACCGTTGAAATTGCCATCAGTGCACTCCTGAGCAAAAATAAACCAGCATCACTTGTTCTACATTTGTAACACATTTTCACATCTAGATAAACTGCTTTCATCACCGACATATCATTGGTTTAATTTATTGCAATATCTGTATCCAGTTATATTCAAATTATTCATTTCTTGCTACATGTCTATTTTGCAAGACAAGGTTATACACATGTGAATTGCTTTATTTTATGATTAAATTTGTCTCTGTAATGTAATCAGCATATTCAACTTACACATGTTAACAATTGTATATATATATTTATATAATGGTTTTGTTGAGTAAAGTGAAAATTTGTTTTAAGATATTTCTCAATGACTAAATACCAATTAACGCCCATTGTGTCTGTGTCTGTGTCCGTGTCCATTACAGTGCGGCTGTACGTGTGTTGCTCAGTACATGTGTCATTTAATATTTAATTTTGATTTTGATGATCGAAAAAAAATTTATTTAACTTGCCAAATTGATAAAAAATAAAACATTCTTTATTTTCAGAAATTCAATAATTTTAAGCTTTGAATTCATTTGGGTTATTAAGAAATAAAACTTGGACACTGCACAATGTAGCATGCAAACTGTGAACACTTGAGTCATGTGTAATTTGCTTTTAGTACACAGTGTGTACGACATCCATGTAGATTGTTTTCAATTGACCTGAATGAAATTCATATTCAACTCAATTTTTTTTTTTTTTTTGGGGGGGGGGGGGGAGTTGCATATATTCTTTAAGTCATATTTTATATTGCATAATGTACATGTATGTCATAAATAATTTTATTTCCTTTAGCTTCATTTAGAAGAAAACACTAAGTGGAGAAATAGATTAAACAATACAGTGCTATTTACATGGAATTATTCTTCACAATACTTTTCTTTTTTACATAATCCAGTGCAATAAAAAAAAATTTACGAAATTTAAATAGTGTCTGAAACTTTGGGTAACAAAAATTCTGTCTCAATTCATTGAGTTGTAAAATGAATATTCCCTGATATTTACGGGATAGTTTTAGAATCTGCTTAGGTATTAGTAAAAGAGTTTATAAAATGTACAAGTACTAAGTATTTCAAGAAATTTTAGGTTGACATAGCCGGGGCAGAAATGCATGTCATTCAAAGATCATGCCCTGCTAAAATTATTGGCAATCAAATATTTGATCCAATGTATTTAAAATGAAACAAAAAATTCAACCATGCTCTTGATAAAGTTGTTTGTATTCTAAAAAAACTTGGATTGATTACAGCAGTATTTAAATAACGGTTTGTTTAATAGAACTTACATTTTATAAAACATAAGAAATTGTTAAGAGTATATGCCTATGCTTGAAGTTCTAAATTTACTTATTCGAACACCTCAATTTTTTAAATCCAAAATTAAGCCCCTTCAACTTTGAATGATCTAAGTTTGACTGTAAATGATTTTTTTAATTTGTGCCATAACAGTCATGAAAGTTTTAACATGTGCTTTCTATCTTGTGTTGTCTGAACATATTAAATTGCAGGATTTTGCAGGATCCAAGAAACTGGAGCAAGCAATACAATATGTTATGTATGTAATGTAGCTATTGATTAAAATATTCAACATTTGTTAGTATATGATTAGTAGAACTCATTCATTATGTATTGATGTTATATTCTATGTTGATAATTTGCATGTGGACACACTTTTATAGATGCAAATACAGAATGGAAAAAAATCTTTTCTTTGTGTATGATTTATTTTCATATATGTAGTATTGCTCACATTTGCAGATGAATATTTAAAATGACATGGAACCTCCCTTCATTAAATTACTGGATGTTTCAGAACAATCAAAACTGACCCTGTAAACAATTTAAATAATCTTATACATGTATCTCCAGTTAAATTGAAGATGTTCAATTAGTCTGTCAAAATGAATCCTCAAATAATGGGAGAACAAGTCTTTATTTTAGTTTTGATTAGTTAGTTTTTGCTTGTAATGCTGTTTAACGTCACATCATCAATTTTCTGTTATTCACAATGAGAGCAAATTTATTATTAATCTCTTAAGTATTAATTTAAGTACAAATTTGTGTACCAGTGAGATGTGCCAGTATATATTGTGGTCTGCTTTGAACTTGCATGTACTCCAGGCGGCTTTTAAGGTGCTAGCACACCTAGTTAGTATGCCTCAGACAAGCGTACACTCTCACAGTCTATTATCCTTGCAGGTGTAAACCAGTTCTCCTTAATGCCGAGCGCCAGGCATTATCTCAATTTTAATTTTGTGCATGACCCAGTCAGGGTTTGTTCACGCAACCTCCACTCGAGTCATATGCTTTACCGGCATTTAGAAATAATAGACATGGGATCTTTCGGAGAAGACATTAAATAATGGATGCTCCATGTCACAACAGGCGTGTTACGCTATAGAATCCCCTTGAACATTTCCCTAAGCGCACTGCAAAGGTATAAATTTCCGTCACTTCACCTATAGCTGGTGACATCTCAATATAACTGAAATATTCTTGCCTTGAACGTCCCAATTAAATAATATAAAATTTATAGAGTCTCGGTAAGTGAATTGGTCCCGACTAGAAGAATATGTACTTATTTCATTTACTTTTTATACATCACAAGAAAATGAACTAAGCTTCCATAAGCTTTAACCACAGGGGCTTGTATTTATTGATAACCCTGGAAGAAATCGGGTTTTGGTCAGAAAGAGGGTATTTGTCAGAAAAAGGGAGTTATCAATAAATACAAGCCCCTGTGCTTTAACGTAGTATTTTGTGTAATAATGAAATGTGTTTAAAAATATTCACATACATTTTTTTGTACAAAAGAAAGCGAGCCAGATTAACGGTAACGCGTTATTTGTTCTTTAATCGCTCTGTAATGTATCGATGGGAAAAGAATTCTGGTGCTAATAAAGACATATAAAAAAGACATGAAATAAGATTCAAACTGAGGTCATTTTTACAAAAATACTTTATTTTAGAATATACAGCATATCCATTAATCGATTTTGAAACTTCCTCTTGTATCTTCCAATAAATTATCTCAAAACAAAACCAAGACAATTTGAACATTTTTTTGTGAAAAACAGTACAAAGACTTTAATGGTGAAGATGGGAGTTACAAAAGGAAATCCTATTTATTTTAACCATTGAAATCCAAATCAAAGAAATGTCGATCATTGATATAATGATACGAAATTGAAATGTCTAATATTGTTGAAATAAGAACAAATTTCACAGATGTAGATTATTGTTGAAATAAATGTATTATTTCATAAACGGAATGTCGTCCCTTTATTTGTTACAGAGCTGTTTCAGCATCTTTTCACACATCAAAAGACAGCGTGGTACATGGAAACATCCTGAAAATATGCAAAGAAAACAATTAAAAAGGCAAATTTAACATGCTCATATAACCCATCTAAATCGTTAAGTTTGACTGAACATTAAAAGCAATGTACTTACAATATACACACAAATCATCCATTTATTCTGAAATGCAAGCAATGCGGAAACATGCTAATACATGCTAATGTAAAAGACAACTTTGAAAAGAAAAGAAGCAGAACGGAGCAAAGTTGTTTTATATCCCAGTCGAAACTTAACTCATGTAGTGGCAGTTAGCTTTGGAATGGTTAACGAAACCAGAGCAAATCAAATGACCTTCACCTTGTCCATGAGAGGTGCTGTGATTTGTTAACTGGTACATTAGACCAGGCGGAACAAAGCGGTGAGTCACTAGTATATTGCTAGCGATACAAATCATATTAGCGATGCCAAACATTGGCGTTGATAACGCAGAGAACTAATTGCAAGAATCTTTGTATATTAAACGTAATAACTTTGGACAGAGACCAAATCGTCTGGAAACACAAACATATGAAACGGATGTACCACTGTTACCATGGTAAAAGTACCAAAGAGACTGTAATACAGTCCTACCTCGCAGTTTTCAAAAATAAACTTATGGAAACAAAAGGTAGTTTATTGAGATATCACACATTTAGCTAGTTTTATTGAAAAAATAAAGTTGATAATATCATTAAATCAAGTAATACCTTTCCATGGTCCACCTTTAAAGCTTAAACTGACAGGTCCCTGTCTGTTGAGGTAACCATACCATTCTCCATTCTCCTCATCAACAAACTAAAGTGACATAATAGTCTTGTATGTATGTTTGTCACTGTGTGTTATTACATAATATCAAACTACACATCCTCTCGCAAACAAGAGGCCCATGGGCCTTAACGCTCACCTGAGAATATCTCCAAAATTGTTTACAAAGTGCAACAGACAATATATCAAGTACAGAAAATTTAAAGAAACTCAAGAACTCCCAAAAAAATTAATCAGAAATATTCAGTCACATTTCATTAATAAGCAGCTAATATGCATAAAGTGACTGTAGTCTTCTTTTGCAGCTGTCACCTTGACCTTTCAACATATGACCTTGAATCATATATCAAAATGATTGCCACGTCAATATCTACAATATTCCAATATGCATGCCTATACAAAAAGTTAATAGTTTACAAGATAATTAGCAATTTAAGTCTTCTTTTGCAGTTGTGACCTTGATCTTTTGACATATGACCTTGAACTATATATTAAAATCATCGTCATGTCAATACCTACAATATTCTAAAATACATGCCCATACAAAAAGTTAATAGTTTTCAAGATAATTAGCAATTTAAGTCTTCTTTTGCAGTTGTGAACTTGACCTTTCAACATATGACCTTGAACCATATATCAAAATGATCATCATGTCAATACCTACAATATTCTAATATACACACCTATACAAAAAGTTAATAGTTTTCAAGATAATTAGCAATTTAAGTCTTCTTTTGCAGCTGTGACCTTGACCTTTCAACAAATGAACTTGAACTATATATCAAAATGATTGTTGTCGCAATACCTACAATATTCTAATATACATGCCTATACAAAAAGTTAATAGTTTTCAAGATAATTAGCAATTTGTGTCTTCTTTTGCAGCTGTGACCTTGACCTTTAAACATATGACCTTGAAATATATATCAAAATGATCGTCATGTCAATACCTACAATATTCTAATATACATGCCTATACAAAAAGTTTATAGTTTTCAAGATAATTAGCAATTTAACTTTTCTTTTGCAACTGTGACCTTGACCTTTCAACATATGACCTTGTACCATATATCAAAATGATCGTCATGTCAATACCTACAATATTCTAATATACATGCCTATACAAAAAGTTAATAGTTTTCAAGATAATTAGCAATTTAACTTTTCTTTTGCAGCTGTGACCTTGATCTTTCAACATATGACCTTGAACCATATATCAAAATGATCGTCATGTCAATACCTACAATATTCTAATATACACGCCTATACAAAAAGTTAATAGTTTTCAAGATAATTAGCAATTTAACTTTTCTTTTGCAGCTGTGACCTTGACCTTTCAACATATGACCTTGAACCATATATCAAAATGATTGTTGTCCAAATATCTACAATATTCTAATATACATGCCTATACAAAAAGTTAATAGTTTTCAAGATAATTAGCAATTTAAGTCTTCTTTTGCAGCTGTGACCTTGACCTTACAACATATGACCTTGTACCATATATCAAAATGATTGTCATGTCAATACCTACAATATTCTAATATACATGCCTATACAAAAAGTTTATAGTTTTCAAGATAATTAGCAATTTAACTTTTCTTTTGCAACTGTGACCTTGACCTTTCAACATATGACCTTGAACCATATATCAAAATGAGTGTCATGTCAATACCTACAATATTCTAATATACATGCCTATACAAAAAGTTAATAGTTTTCAAGATAATTAGCAATTTAACTTTTCTTTTGCAGCTGTGACCTTGATCTTTCAACATATGACCTTGAACCATATATCAAAATGATCGTCATGTCAATACCTACAATATTCTAATATACACGCCTATACAAAAAGTTAATAGTTTTCAAGATAATTAGCAATTTAACTTTTCTTTTGCAGCTGTGACCTTGACCTTTCAACATATGACCTTGAACCATATATCAAAATGATCGTTGTCCAAATATCTACAATATTCTAATATACATGCCTATACAAAAAGTTAATAGTTTTCAAGATAATTAGCGATTAAAGTCTATTTTTGCAGCTGTGACCTTGACCTTTGAACATATGACCTTGAACCATATATCAAAATGATTGTTGTCGCAATACCTACAATATTTTAATATCAATGCCTATACAAAAAGTTAATAGTTTTCAAGATATAGTGACAAATAAATAATTTTTAGCAATTTTCCCACTAAGTTCCTTGCCATTTCCCCATTTTGAGCCCCATCGCTTTCATTTGTGCAAATCTAAAACTAGATGACCTAAGAATGTTATAAGTGAAATAACTAAGGTATATCACTTGTACATTCAGAGGAGAAGATTTTTAAAGTTTTTCACTATTTCCCCCCTTATGGGGCCCCAAGGGGACATAACTCCTTCATATGTGCAAATCTGAAAGGCCTTCACCCAGACATCATCATCACCAAGTTTCATCAAATTTGGGTTGGTAGTTTTAGAGGAGTTGATTAAAATGTAAAATGTTAACGCACGACGGACGACGCACGACGCACGACGCACGACAGACGACGGACGGTGAACCATCGCAATAGCTCATCTGAGCTTTCAGCTCAGGTGAGCTAAAAATCTTATAAACATACAAGCATCTTGCTGTATTTAATTGTCGCAAATAAACGCATTCTAATTTTTTAATCATTGAGTGCTAAAACATTTTCAAAGGGACTTTTGACTTTTCAAAAAAATATTTTGTTTGGTGACGGAAAAACATCAACATATGTACTAAACTTGTTTAAAACTTTTCCAGGGAGACTGATTTACATAAGAGAATACTTCTATTGTTTCAGGATCCGGTGTTATTGTGATGTTAAATAATTGTGCAAGTATGTAAATTTAGGACATAATGAGATATTGTTTGAACTAACTAAAACTTATCTTAAGACCTTTTCAACATTAATCAATTATACTTTTTTATGCTATTGGATCTTTTTACATTTTTCTAGCCGCAAATAGCTGCAAAACTGCTAAGGCGGCTGAAAAAACAACAATTCACTAACTCATTCAATTCACTTACAATACTTTCTTTATTCCTTATCATAGCAGGAATTTTGTGCATTCTGTAAGATAGTACTTCATTTCGAGAGGTATGACGACTTCAACCCCGAATTCATAAACTGTATTGTTGCAATTACCAAGACGATAAAAAGAATCAGCGAAACATTACTTAGATAAATGTCAATAAACGTATCGGGTACCTGCTCTCAAAATAGCAAAACTGTATGGAAATTGTATTATAAGCCCATAATGTAGGCTCTTAATTATAATTTTTCCAATATATAGATACATAAATAAAACATAAACTTACATGAGAATAACTATAATCAAATATTTTAGCAAATCTATCGAGATGTGCCTGGTCCCCAGTTTCTTTATAAGCCATCAGGAATGATATCATTGATTCGTTGTGTACCCACCATAACTTCATGTCTGATTCTAATTGGACAGGCGGAAACCCGTCTACATCCATGAAATAAAATATGCCGCCATATTCATTGTCCCAACCATACTCAAATGGATTAATCATAAATTTTTGAATGGCCGTATTTTTTAAACTTTCGTCATTTTGTTGAATAGCGTATTGTAGTAGAAACCAGCCAGCTTCTATTGAGTGACCTACAAAGAACAAAAATTACACAAGATTAGTGGTAAAAGGTTTTGAATATGAATAAACTTTATTTTCAATAACACTTATTGATATTTCATCCAGTGCCTACCCTAAGTCGACATTTTTATAACCAATATTCTCAACATATTTCTATCTTTTGTTATACCATGTTGTGTCGTGCTTTTGGTTGTGTTGGCTGTTGCCATGGCAATTTTTAAAAACCAAATTTCTATATTTTAAATTAATACGATTATAAAACTATCATACGGGCTATGATACTTACCTAACAATATATAGGCCAGATAAATGCTGAGAAAAAGACAATTTCCGACACACCATCAAGGTGCAACAACAAAGTTTGAGAAAGGACGTTTAAATAGATATCATTGTTTAGGAGTTGATTTTTTAAAATTTATTCATTTTACCTGGTGTCATGACTCTGCCGTGACTTCCTGGAAGCTCCTTTCCTTCAGGACTAACGTTTTCCAGTATGTATTTACCATCTCTCTGAAATTTGATGAAACTATACCAATAATAAAGCACTAACTTGGTTTAAAAGAAAATTACTTCTTTAAGAAGGGTATCATTAAAACGTTTTATGGGCAAGTGAAAACCTGAGTTCCTAGTTTAAAAAGTAAAGATGTTTGGCAAGATTAATCAATCAACCGATCGATCAATCAAACATACAGAACCAATGTTCAAGTTTACCTGTATATGCATCAGTATCTGTTGGATACACCACTGTGGTAAGTCACCGTATTTATCTAATGAAGCAGGATCCATATCTTTGAGCTGCTGAATTAGACACAGGAGCATCATCGGTTCAGCCAATGAGCTTGTAGGTGGTATTCCCGCGTAATCAGGAAGGTTAATGTCAGTGTTGTCTACTCTTAACCAATGAACGATCCTGTCCATCATCTTTATAGCTTCATCCTGAAATCAATTAATTTTGAATGACTTGGGTTTAGAAGGATAAATGTAGAATTTTTCTCACTTTAAACACTTTCGGTGTTGAAGTATTTGTTGCGCGACTTTCTGTGCTTAAGTATTTGTCGCGTGACTTTTCGGTGTTGAAGTTTTTGTTGTCTGACTTCCGTTGTTGAAGTATTTGTTGCGTGACTTCTCGGTGTTGAAGTATTTTTTGCATGACTAAACTGATGTTTAATTAAAGATTTCGTTAGAACTGACTTGATGAACATTTTAAATAGTATGTTGTATTGTAGAACCGCAGAAGGTTAAATAATAATTTGAATCCTTTTCTTATACACGTTATAATGTTTAGTCCTTTTTAATGTCATTCTCTCTTTAAAAACTACTCATGATAGTATAACCGAAGCATATCAGAAAGAGAACCAATCAAATAAGTGAATGAGAGCGAACCTAACCAGTGCATGTGATGGAAAGGTATATTGACTGAATATAACTATCTATAACCACTACGGTTGCTTAGTTGGTTCTTTCGTCAAGCACTCTGCATTTAGAAATGAAAAATGAAAAATACCCCATTAATTGACCAATCAAATCAATCATAACCTCTCTACTATGTTTCAGCCGCTTGTAAACTGAAGTTTCCTAGATTAATACGTTATGGTTTAGCTGAAACATCACAAAAATAGCAGAATTCCTCCTAGACATCGAGTGCGGTATAATGATGGGAAAAGGTTAAGTTATATATATTGTCAAACAAGTTCGCAATCTTTTTCGTTATTTTTTGTCCTTTGTAAGGGAAGGTATATCCAAATGGATACCTTGAAACTCTGCTCGCCGGTACCTCTAGCAAGTTCTGACATGGCCATCATATAAAAACATTCTGAAAATACAGTCTTCTGCATGCGAACAGGCTTACCATCTCTGGTTAAAGCCAAGTAACATTTATATGTACTTGGATTTTTGGCATATTTCTGTAGAAATACTGCACCTGTAAAAATTAAATCTAAATGTATAATATCGGGAACAGAATTGTTGGCCAAATATTTAAACTTATAAAGTCTATCAAAATGTCTATTTTTTTGGTATCACTTGTTGTAAATTTTAAGTTTATTTTTATTCCAAAGAGTCTTATAAGTTGATAGAACCCTGTAAAATATTTATAGTGTTCTATCATTTTCGTGGGTAGGACGTTTATACGTGTTTTTTTATTCAGTCACCTAGCAACTGTATAGTTTCTAAAAAGACGACGGTTCCGTAAACCAAAGTCTATGCTGGTTTACTTATCCGTGTTTATTACTGATTTGTGAAAAATAGGAACCTTGCATGAATGGACGGTCTGTATGGTCACAAGTTTTGGATCGGTCAAAATGAACTTGTTAACTTTTTGTGACTGACCTTTAAATAAAACAATATTTTTAAGTTAGTGTAAAATACTGACCACGTTTTGCAGCATCAAGTATTTCTGGTTTCTTAAATCTCTCAAATTCATTATATAAGCGCATATATGTCCAAACCTAAAACAGAACAAAATATAAATCTATTTGTTATCATAATAGACCAAGATGGAAAGGTATATTTTAATTAATCCTGTAGAAAAACTTTTAAAAATAAAACAATAAAATATTTATAAAAAAAAAAAATAATTAATAATAATAATAATAATAAAATAAATGATAAATAAATATGATATGATACAATTTAATGTAATTTAATGTAATATAATATAATATGATATTATACAATGTAATATAATATAATATAATATAATATAATATAATATAATATAATAAATATAATATAATATAATATATAATATAATATAATATAATATAATATAATAAATATAATATAATATAATATAATTGCAATACAATACAATACGATACGGTACGATACGATACGATACGATACAATACAATACAATACAATACAATACAATACAATACAATACAATACAATACAATACAATATAATATAATATAATATAATATCATATAATATAATATAATTTATATTATATGATATAATACAATATATAATTGCAATACAAAAACGATACGGTACGATACGGTACGATACGATACGATACGATACAATACATTACAATACAATACAATACAATACAATACAATACAAAAATACAATACAACAATACAATATAATAATATAATATAATATAATATAATATATATACATAAAATAATATATATAATATAATATAATATAATATAAGATAATATAATAATATAATATAATATAATATAATTAATATAATATGATATATATAATATATATAATATAATATAATAAATATAATATAATATAATATAATTGCAAACATACAATACGATACGGTACGATACGATACGATACAATACAATACAATACAATACAATATAATATAATTAATATTATATAATATAATATGATACAATACAATATATAATTGCAATGTATAATGCAAAAAATTATTGTTAGTGCAAAAAACATGTCACTTTAGAAACACAGCGATTATATGTAGCAGTTTCATGCAAAGAGTGAAGATACACTAAGAAGTTTTATTTTATACCTGTCTTGCTTGAAGCCAAACGTGTTTCTGATCGTCAAACACCTTACCATCTGTAGTTAAGCAGTTAAAGAAGCCTCTATAATATACAGCAAAATGGAAAAAATAAGCAGACATTATATATCTTACATTTACTTACGTTAGTTAGCATAGCGTTAACACAATAGCATAAATAATTAGCCAATCCGACTACATTTTACGTTCGTTTTATTTTTGTGAAAATTCGCAAGAATTTGCTACTACATTATGCAGGTGAACAAACTTTTGAAATTCATGAAGCTTAAAAAAGGTGAGACTGAACTTAATTACAATAACACCAGATAGGGTTTAACCAATTATTTTGCCCCAAAGAGAAACGAACAGATAGAAATCTACAAATTTCGTTAATGTAAACAGCTATGCAAAAACTTGTAAACTTTGACAATTCTGATAAAGAAATTCTGTCACAAATTATACAAAGTTGCAAATCACATCGTTCAAGTTACGTCGAGGGAGGAGGGGGGTGGGCAGTCCGTGATCAAGGTATATCAACTTCATATTGGGGAGAAGACTTAAAATTGCTGGTGCTCATGCAGAGGTAATGGAACACTCAGGCGGAAAAAATAAAGGCAGTCTTGCAACCACAACGTCAACAATCAAGATTACAGAAACAAATCCAATCAGGCAGATGGAAAACAAGGACATGATTTAAAAAAAAACACAAGTAAAAAACTGTGAAGGCCCATACCCAACCACGTTAATGTACTTCTAAAAAGTATGTCGCAAGCGTGCAGCCGACGTAGGAAAACAAACTGTTCAAGAAGTAAAGCTCGATAAATATAAATACAATGATGGTAAGGACTATTGTTATGTTATTGATATCCACAGTGTTACTCTTGCAATAAAACTCCAAGGTTGAATTAGAAAATCAACAATGTTACCTGTGACATACTGCTTGATACAGGTGCATCCGTCAACATTTTGACGAGAATATCTATCGTATACTTGGTTCACCGAAACAACAAAAAACTCGCAAGCAATAAACCGCACTCGATTCCCTACTTTTTAAAAAGTGAAATCAAGATAGAACTCATGCAACAACAGGTAAAAAATTCTATATTTTCTTTACGTTGAATTTACATAATAATCTAACATACAAGTAATTAAAAGATCATCATAAATCTAAGTCAGTGAACACCCTGTTTATTAGACACATTTTATCACCTGTAATTATCAGGATCTTACCTTGCAATTTCTAAATTGATCGACAAACGTCCATACAGCGATAAACTTGTAATAATGTTATTTGTAATAATTTTGGGATCTTATAAAATATGTGGGGAAAACGGGTGTAAATTATTTAATTTGATTTAAATCTAGAAGATTTTCTTATTTGACAATATTATTACTAAATCTTTTAAATTCTTTAATAAATTTAATTTGCCCCGAAATTGCTACAAAAAAAGTTTAACAAATTATGAAATTGTGAACGCTGACGGACAGACATGTCTGTTTACCTGAATACATTTTTACTACAATTTTTTTCTTCATTTCAGTTTTATAGTCAAGATTTTAATTAGATGTTACTATAAATTTAATTAAAACTGTCAAAACACAAAAAAATATCGAACTACATAGTGCATTCGTACTATTTACTTTAAAGCAGTTTGTATTCACCGTATCTAAGGAGGCTGACAACTTCTGTACCTGACTGAATGCCCGGATGTCCGGAACTATCAATTGTGTATTAACATCACATGTTTATCTATATTATGTAACCAGATTACCTGTAATGTGTACCATGTACTTTTTAGTTAGAATACAGTGGACGGCGAATGCAGCAAATATGTATCTTAGTTATCTTTCGAATAACATGCCCAAAGCGCGGTATCATGAATAAGCTTCATTATAAAAAATATTTCAAGACGCCGGCAGGTAGTAAATAAATAAGCGGGGGCAGTGACCTATATACTGCTAAATGTTAATTCCTAAGAAAACAAAACAACACTCAGCATGTAACAGAAATATTGCACTTCCTGGTAAAAACACATACCCATACTCATCGTCGTGTGAATGTTTCAACCAAAAATTCACGGTTCTATCCTAAATCCTCACTTATCTTCTTCAAAAACTCGCCAAGCCGGTCGACACTCATGTTAACGTATAACAATAAAGAGTTATCTCTCTTCGCTTAATGTAAGAACTTAGTTATACAAAAGATAAGTTTTACATCTGTCTTTTCTCCTTAAAAAGTGATAATAACATTTTAAAGATAAATTTTCCGGTTAAAGCAATGTTTGACCAGAAAACCGTGGTGTTATAATTGTGTTTCTAAGGTGCGTCCTTTTTTCGCGAGGCAACTATAGGGAAATAGTCTTGTCCATTGGTATGGAACGCCGTTTTAACATATATTCAATTGTTTATACCTATCTTCAAATAATTGAACCTAGGTGCAATTCATTTGAAGATAGGTATAATTCAATTATACCTAGGTACAATTCATTTAAAGATGGGAATAATTGAATTATACCTAGGTTCAATTCAAATGAATTGTACCTAGGTATAATTTAATTATACCAATCTTTAAATGAATTGATCATTAATGCTTTGAAGTTTCAACGTAGTAAAATTCAATTTACACCTATCTTCAAATCAATTAAAGATATGTATCTACCTAGGTCTAATTCTATTGAAGATAGGTTCAAATGAATTATACCTAGGTACAATTGAATTATTCCTAGGAAAAATTATTTGTTCCTAGGTATAAATATTGGAACCTAGGTATAATTCAATTGAACCTAGGTATAATTCAATTGCACCTATCTTTAAAAAAATGGACCTAGGTGTAATTAATTGAACCTAGGTACAATTATTTGAAGATAGGTATAATAATTGAATATATGTTAAAACGGCGTTCCATACATTGGTCATGTGCTACTTTTGAATTTTTATGAAATAATACAATTCAAAAGTAGCACATGAAAATTGGCAATAGTCTAATCTCCTTGTGTTTGAAAATTTACAGGTGTTAATAATTTAATTTAATTTAATTTAATTTAAAGCTGCATTAAGTTTTCCAAAGAAAACATTAAAACGGTGCTAATTTAATAAATGATGTTCCTAATGAACAATGTTACATTTGGTTCAACATAAAAGCTCGAATAAATACAGAAATTTCAGTAATTACCCAGCGAGATGCAGCATTTGGGATCTAATATTAGAACATGGTTACGTCATTAAAACCCAGGTCATTTAAACACAACTTTAAAAACGGTGAAATACGATAAATTAAACACAGGACTTCGTTGAATTTGTCATTTGTGACTTAACAGAAAATTGAAAAACTTAATGCAGCTTTAATATGATTCATATATTTCAGTGCCGATCAGTATGTCTTTGAGTTCACCAATCCTGATTGGATTTTTAAGCAGCGGTATTTTTTATTTGTTTAAACCATAAAATAAAGGTTTTTAAGTTCAGGTGATCAAGAAAATTATAACACATATTATATTTCCGAAAAATCATTTGGAATTTGAGCTCCCTTGTCGACCCAAGATAGGTCGGAGTTCGAACCTCGACCGGGTCTAACGAGGTACTGACTGCTCAATATGCCAAACACCCGGAATCATCGGAGAAGACCTTAAAAACCGACGCCTTTTATTACGGTAGGTATAGCAAGCTAAAGAACCCTCCCTGCGCATTGCCTAAGCGCACTTTTTAGGTCTAAATTTCTGCCTCTTCACCTATAGCTGGTGACGTCTCTATATAAGTGAAATATTTTTGACTTGGACATAAAACCCCATTTAATCAATCAGTCAATTTAACCAAGATTCTAAACATTGATGGGACATGGTCTATGTACAGTGGTCGTGAGTAAGCCTCATTAGGCTTATAAGTACATCACCAATGCAAACTGAAAGTAAAACAAGACATGCTTTAGATAAGCTTCGAAAACTGACGCTTTAAAAAGCATTAGTAATTGTCAGATAGTTTATTACGTTGAAGAACAGTCAGAAACGCAATTTTTAGTGTTCATAGCGCATAAGCCATCGACGTCCACCACGTTTTGCATAAAGGATGAGCATAAATAAATGTATTTATTGTCGTGTAAATGTTTACATGAAGTTCACGGTTCTATTTTTCGTGCTTACCTTCTGAAAAAAAAACACGTCAAGTCGGAGGAAACTCATGTAACTTGCCTATTACAATTAGAGGGATCTCCCCTAGCTTAAAAATAACAACATTTTAAGTTTGGATCAAAGAATCAAAACTTTGACCTTTATTGCCAATCCATTGTTAAGTGGGATAATTGAATAAATAAAAAAAAAATTAACACAATTTTATAAGTTTTATTGCTAATGACGTCCAAAGTCAAACTAATATGCAAGAATTAATTATATATGTAATTCGTATCAGTTTAATTTGGAAATAAAATTATACATGTATATGATGAATCGTGCTTATTTGGTATCACGATTTTAGACAAAGCTACTTGACAGTTTCAAGTACCTTAGCACCTGTCCTCGCACACGGTCACTCCTATCAAAACAATATTTCGTACATTTGGCTTTTTGTATTTCAGTTTTTCTAAGAGTACATTGATAACGGCGCACACACTTCCTGAAATCTTTGCTGCAATAATTATACACACAGGATCTAACTGCGCGTCGGAAATAGTTCCAAATATCACAAGAACTGCGATTACAACAAGTATCTGGTATGTTGGCGTCATCCTACAAAGTGAGAAACATTGACTTTGAATTATGAATTAAGCGCTTAAACCGTAAAAGTATAACTGTTATTTGTTTTTAGAATGAGACCAGATACATCGGAAGTGTGTGTGCGATAAATTTTAAATCGCTTAACAGTACTATTCAAATTGTACCGGGCACAGAGTGTATGTTTATCAATTACAGTATGAAGAAAATTGCAAAAAATATACAATAAAAAATTAAGATAAATAGATAAATGAATAATGCCGACGTCAAAATGTAGCTGAAAAACGTGCCTGTCGACAACCGAAAGCATTTCATTACAGACCGCAATGAACAAAAAAATCACATGTACATACAAACATATTGTTATCAATGGCTGTGTTCATAATAATGAATCCCCCCCCCCCCATTAAAATGCAAAGTTGCTAGTTCGATTTCCTTTGATGCGCCTTAACGTATGAACAATTGTATCTTTTATTGTTTTATTATCTCTTTAGTATATTAACCATATATATATATATATATATATATATATATATATATATATATATATATATATATATATATATATATATATATATATATAATAAAATAAATAGAAATAAATAATTAAAAATTAAAGGATAAAAACAAAATAAATAAATAAAAGCATGCGTAACTTACTTTGTTGCTTAAAAGTTATTATTGAAGTGATTTTTGACAAACTTTTTATAATATTCCGTTAGTGTTGTGTTGGAAGTAAAAAAACGTACCCTTGTACAATATGACTTTTGATATACTTGCTATAATTACAGGTGATGCTGATTGAGGCTGTTATTGGTTTTCATTTATTCTGTGTTTTATGTTCCATATATATATATATAACCTTTACAGAGTTTGGGTTGTTACATTAACTGTAATTATAATTTTGTGGGAATACCGTCATTTTAATAATTTTCACATATTTACATCAAATTATATATTTTATCACATAGATATCTAAATCTCGTGTTCAGATGATGGGCAAAAATTAATAAATTGGTCTATTTTACAATTATATTAAATTTGATAAGAATGATTTAGTTCTTTACAATGTAAAATTCATAATACAGTTATTGACCCTCTTGATAACACGGAATAGGACAAGCATAATTCAATTCTGAAAAGTCAGAACCCTTTATATTAAAAATAAGAAGTATTAAAATTAAAAAAAAAACCAATTGTATTTAAAGAGATGCAGCAAATTGAACTTATAGATAGCCACCCGACTTTATAAACCTCAGATTTTTAATGAATGTTATACATGTATATACAGTAGTAGGTTTTAGTGACGCTCTGTCAGACAAATGGGGTGTAGTGGAGTGGAGTAATGGTGTTTTACGTCCCGGTCTAGATTCTTACACTTATTTCGAGGCGGTCAGTTCTGGAATGGTGGAGGAAACCGGAGTGCCCAAAAAACCCACCGATCTCCAGCAAGCGAACTGACAAATGTTCTCACACTAGGAGTGGGATAAGAACCCAGGCGGTGAGAGACGACCGTGATCCGTAAGCGCGCGCTTTAGACCATTCGACCACCACATGACCTATGGTCCAGATGCTTATTTTTGTTTCAAACCCTTATTTAAAAATGCAATCAATTTTATTTACAACTATTGCTCAACAGTTTGTAAATCTCTTTTTTGATCTTTTATTTTGTATCAGGGTATAAAAATATGCCCGTTACCCTTGTAACATGACAGCACACACACACACACACACACACACACACACACACACCTTTTCTTTTCGTTTGACTTATTCATTTGTTGCTCTAAACATTACTCTTGTATCTGTAGTAATAAGATTCAATTCACTTTAATAAATAGAAAATGTTAACCAAAGAAGTGAGTCACTATTGTTTAAACTGTCAGCTCAGGTTGTGAAAATCACACAATTTCAACCTACAACACAGCGATATGAATAATATCTGCTTATATAATTCAAACGTTCTGCAAATAAAAACTCGATGAAATTACACAACTAGTTCTTCTCGTCATTATTTGAGATATAAGTATATTTACCTGTCAAACAATATTACATAGTAAAGTGGAATTCATAAAGGTATTCAGTTCTAATATAACTCCAGTATGTAATCGCTGAAATATATATAATAATTTTATCAAATTCTTCATGCATTTATTTCTATTTTTATAAAGTTGTCGAAATTTTCATAAGCAACTCAAAATCGAAAGTATTTGATCCCAAACATTGCGTTTCTCAAGTTATATCAAAAGAAAAGTATGAAACACAATCGTCCACCAGGCCCAATTTTGATATAGAGACGTGTACAAAAAGCCTGACTGATCAAAAATCAATTAACTTTTTTTAAGAAGCATCGGTGTAACCACTATACGCACTTATCATGCCGCAAAAGTTACCTATTACCGTCATTTACCCGAGTTAAAGAATGTATGAAGATTTTCATTTAATTAAATCATAATATACGTGTCAATGCTATACAGGACCACTGTGATCAATGATGTAGATGGATTAAATCCTTGCATCAATAACCATTGCAAGAGCACCCATAGGTTCAAACCTTTTGCGGCCATGACACTACTGTAAGTTCACTTGTTGATTGTAATGAGACTGTTGGATAAACAGGTTGAGTGTGTTTTCTCTACACCTTACATCAAAGAACACAATGTGTTGGAAGCTATGTCACATATTGTAACAAATTGTGACTATTGTAAACGTTATAGTTTTTATTTCATTGCCCTAGATGTTCAACTCAACAATGCAATGTTTCAGGGAATGTTTTAGAGACCGAGCTGGTGTAGCTGAACTTTCAGTGGAAGTACGATCTCCATTGATATAGCTTTTTATACTTAAATGTTAACATTTGTCATTGTTTTTAACTATAAGAAACTTGATAAATAAATATGTAAAGTGTGCATGAAATTCTTGTCTATTTTTTTCTTCATTCTCCTCCTGGGTGCAAATCCCACTCGAGACAAATCCTAGTGTGAGAAAGTCTGTCAGTTCGCTTGCCGACGGTCGGTGGTTTTCTCCGGGCACTCCGGTTTCCCTCACCATTCCGGAACTGACCGCCTCGAAATAAGTAAAAGAATCTTGACTGGGGCGTAAAACACCATTACTCCACTCCGCTCTTCATTCACCCTATATGTAACAGTATGTAATGTATGTAGCAATTTTCTCTAGCTTTATAATCTGTGCCCAAGGCCACTGCGGTAGCTCAGTTGGTAGAGTGCTTCGCTCCGTATGTGGAAGGTCGTGGGTTCGAACCCCGGCCGGGTCTGACCCAAGATTTGAAAGTGGGTAGTGACTGTTCTTTCGCCAAGCACTCGGCATTACGAAATGAAAGTCACGGTTCTTTCGGATGGGAACTTAAAATAAACGAGGTTCCGTGTCATGGCAGGCATGGCAAGATAGAGAACCCTGCTGTATAATGTCATCAGCGCAACGCACAGGCAAAATTTCTGCACTTTCGCCTATAGCTGGCGACGTCTCGATATAAGTAAAATATTCTTGACTGGGACGTTGAACACCATTACTCAACTCAACTCATACATTTAAAATTTATATAAACTGTAAATCTGATATATAGGTGAAACGTATAAACGATTAGAATTATGTAACACAAAATATATGTTTTATGACAAGGCTTTTTTTTTTGAGGAACAAACGATGTACAGCAACACTACGGTAAAAGGAAATCTCTTAATTCTATCACAGTGTAATACTAGTAATTCTAATCGACGGATATTACAGGCCAGTATTTTTTACAGAAAATTTTTAAATACGAATTTATGCTTCCAGGTTATCAATACGTGCTCATCAACAGACTTGTGAAGTCCTCCACCTTACTAATTGAAGACTTATTGCTTTTTCCCCCGTTTCCGGTATTTCATTTATATTTATTCAACTGATGAGCTTCTCTAAGATGACTTCTCTAAGACACATCATTCGATCTTGTTCAAATTTTCAGGATAGATTTCTGTATCACTGTGGTATTTAAATTCCAGGGGTTCAATTGGGAAGGGACAGAACGACGGGGTCGTTTTTTCAATTACAATTTGGCTTATGTGATCAGTATCTAAAGACGCATTAATTAATATCAAAAATCTTTCCCAGGGGTACTACTTAGAGGTGTACTGGGTGGAACTTTGTCATATATATATATATATATATATATGTGTGTGTGTGTGTGTGTGTGTGTGTGTGTGTGTGTGTGTTTACTTCTTTAAAAATATGAAATAGGTGACGATATTCTTATTTATGTACACAAACTCTTGCGAAATTCAATATCATTCCTTTGTTGAAGCGTTATAAGAAAGATATGGGTTCATTTTTCAGAACAAACATATTTCAAAACATCAAATATCGTTTCTTTTATCTATTTCGTGCAAACCCTATTTACACTCATGTAAACGTTCACATACTTAATTATCATTTCAAAGTTTATGCATTTGTATGATGAGTAAAAGGATAATACAACACGTCCATGATAATAAAGTTACACAACCACCGTTTTTTTTCTGAGCCATACAACCGATCGTAATACACGATCAATTAGATCGGCCTAATTTTGTTCCAAAATAAACAGTTTCAAAAAGCATTATCTCAATATTTAAAATTTGCGACTTTATATATATATATATATATATATATATATATATATATATATATATATATATATATATATATATATATATATAAAGGAGTGGTTTTTAATAGGCTTTATTTTACTAAATTCTTAGTTACAATACGATCTGAATCTACTGTCAATTAACGTTTTAATATATTTTTATGATATGAATTTTTATGATAGAAAATATATTTTAGATCATATTTGTTCCAGATGAAGATTTATCTCCCTTCACTCCTTCAGGTTTAGGGTGACGCATAACAATCACGGAGTGAAGTTGGTTCGATGTTTGATAATTGCTATTCTAATGTTGTGTTAAAACTCTTATAAAGAATATGAAACTAAGTTAAATTTTAGTTTGACATTTGAAATCAAAACTTATATTGAGATTTTTTTATATTTTTATTTATTTATTTATTTATTATTATTATTTTTTTTTTTGAAAAGGTTATATTGATTTGTTTCCATATTATCGAGTTATCAGTTTATATACAGATGTATCATCAACCTAAATTTTCTCACAAAGGCTATTCCATGGACATGCTTGTCAAACTCAGTATTTATAACCGATTATTAAACCTAATATTTTTATATTTCACCTGTAGTCTTCTATCGTAGTCTTTTAAATATTTAATGTTACCAAACACCCCCCTCCCCAAACACACATGAACCGCACGTCAAATCTAATATAAGGCATAACTTAATGTGTTTTTCGATATTCAGATAACATGTAACTTCGGAATATTTATTAACTTAGAGAGGACTCAATTGTAATTATCCCGTTATTTTATGTTAATAACAATAATTGTAATCTACAAAAAAAAAAAAAAAAAAAAAAAATTAAAAAATAAATAACATAAAAAATAAATAATTAAGATATAATAATAATAATAATAATAAACATTTTGGAAAAATCTTGTCTTTATTAATTCCACGAATATCCAAACCAGTTTATAGTTCAATATTCGATTTATAAAAAAAAATTAATATAGAATATATAGAATAAACAGTTATTGATGTTTTAAATATCATCAAGATATTGTGAGGCCAGCATAGGTAAAGTGATTGACCGAAATCTGTAGTCAATGTTGTAAACACACACACACACACACACATACACACACACACACACACACACACACACATATATATATATATATATATATATATATATATATATATATATATATATATATATATATAAACACAAAACATTGGTGAAGGTGGTGACATTTGTATTGTAATTTTTGTCGGCAATATTTTTTATACTATAAAAATTACCAGAATTTACCCTCACAAAAATTTAGTTACCGACGGATGGCTTAACTAGGACATTACGTATGTTTGTTTACACAGATATTTTCTGAGTGATAGACTACAAAACCGAAAAGATAAACGTTATTTTACTCTTGGTAACCTAAAGAGGTAAGGATATAAGTTATCAACATTTATATTGACATATATGGTTTCTGTAAAATGGAGAAAAATATTTTTTTAATGTAAAAACAAAAAGATCGTTTACTCATATAATAATAGTAAACAATCCATTCCTTGACACATTTTGTTCAGGAAGATTGTTGATAAAGGGGTTTCAGGAACAGATTTTGTGGCTTTAAAAACCTAGGCGATAACTTAAGTAACAAAGTTTCCGAGGGGCATTATGCAATGTTTTACTGCAGCTTGGCAAAAAGTGGCATTTGTTCGATCACCATTTAGGAAAGTTCCTTACTTTTTAACGTTTTATGTGAGCTAGACATTTTCTGATGAACTGATAACCAGCAAAAAGCTATGATATAGGCTAATCACCCGAAACCATAGTAACCCATTCACTTTATAGACAATATAAGATAGTTCAATATGTTTTTTGTTTAAGCATCTTTCATTGAAATATTAAGTTTAGTGATTTCTAATTTATTTTAAATTCATGGGCAACCTGAATTTTATCTGAAAGAAAATAGTAAAACTATCTGTTTTATCTGTAAAACTAACTGTATTTCTGGACCATTAGTTGTGAATAAGTGACTTATTTCAGGACCATCCAGTAATATTTCTTCACATCACTCGTCATTGATTAAAGTGTCCACCATTACGGTAGCCCAGTTAATAGAGTGATCGCTTTGTCTGTGGGAGGTCGAAAGTTCAAAGCCCGGCCGGATCTGACCAAGACTTGAAAATTGGTAGTGGTTGTTCTTTCGCCAAGCACTCTTACTTAGAAATAAAAGCCACGGGGTCCTCAGGAAGAAACCTTAAAAACCTATGCCACCTGTCACGGCAAGCATGGCACTTAAAGAACCCTCCCTGCAAATTGCCCTAAGCGCACTTGACAGGTCACGAATTTCTACCACTTCACCAGCTGGTGACATCTCGATATAAGTGAAATATTCTTGACCGGTGCCCGTCCAAAGTCGGAAAAATTGTAATCTGCTGTCTCAAAGTCCGCTGTATTTGGCTTTGTTGTTTCTGTCAATTACCTATATTATGCTGTATTGTTTATATGGTTCACATTGGATAACATGTTCTTTACTTTTGTGTATGTCTTCCATTGTAGTTGCACATAACACGAACTGTTTAGTTTAAATATATTCTATATTTTTAACGAAAAAGAAAACATGGTGGATCAGAAAAAAGTGCCCAATTTTCACCCAAACCTACCATTTACTGAACTATTAGAAAGTTTGTTTTCAACTAAAGTGCCTTTATTGTTTAACAAACATTCAAAATACATGTATATTTACACTTAGTTAAAGCATAATCGTAACCGGTGTGTTTTTAAACAAATATTACGTGTATTTTGTCCTTTAAATGAACATGTTTAAAACTATATTACCTGTCAAAATTTTAATACAGACTAAGTCAAATTATGTAGACTAGTAACTAAGTGTAGTGGAAAAGGGTTTCAACTGAAGCTTTTTGAAGGAAGAGTTTCTTACTTTAAATGCACCCCGGTATTTGACAACATTGTGCCACGTTTTATATAATATAAAATCGTTTAAGGAAAACATTTACTGTAATTATATTCACATTTTAATCTGATGGTTAAATATCATGTGATGTTTAAACTTTTTGAATATCTTATTGAAATAGTTTCTAACTTTTGTTATTGATACTGAATGACTGTGAAGTCTTTTTTATGCATTATATTTATATGTTACAGTGTTTAAACCAGAATAATGGAAAACAAAGAAGAAACAAAATTAAGTTCGATAGAGGAATTAAATGATCATTCAAAAGACAAGAAAAAAGAAGTCTTCACAATTGATGACAAAGAAGTAGAAATCTCAAACCCTACCTTTCAATTTAAACCGAATTCTGAAAGTAGTGACAAGCAGAGAAGAAAAATTTCAGCAATGAAGTATAGAATAAATGGATTGATACAGAAACATAAAACAAGAATTAAAGGCTTTATTACTGTCATTTGTCTCTTGTTGTATTTGGCATATGTTGGGTATTCGTTATCCTATACTTTTGGAGATGAAGGATCATGGAGGCTATTGATTGGTACTGCATTTGGATTGCTTTTGATTATTTGGAAACTATTTAAAGTCACTAATATATATAAAAGGATTTCTTTAGGATGTCGTAAACTTTCCGTGCCAGAAAAAGCTAAATTTTTCATGCAAGTGGTGAGTATTTCTTTAAAGTCTCAGATATAAATTCTCAGCACATTTAGTCCCTTTACCTTGTTAATCAAAATTTTGTTTACGGGAGAATTTAACAACCATTAACCAAAATTAAGCTTGTTTGAATATGATCTTCTTTTATTACTAGATAATTTTATGTCATGTCACTCTATCTAAAAGAATCCTGGTTATGTTTGACGTCCATGTTTCTTTAGTTTAAGACATTTTGAGTGTAGCTGGCTTGACAGAAAGAACATACCCTTTCAGAACAACTTGAAACACTTGACAGAATATAACAGTTCAAAATCTAAACTTTATAACTTTCATTGAAAATGTACTTGACACTTGCAGTTTGCATGATCAGAACGTGAACGTAAAACGGTTGGTAAACTAAAACCGGGGAAAGTTTTATATAGCATTTACTACTTCGGAGTATACTAAAAAAAGTTATTTTGCTTTTGAAAAATTTCGTAGAAATCTTAGTTTTTAATTTAATTTACCTCGTTTGCGATTTTAAAACGAGGATATTTGTCTCTCAAGAAATTGTTTGTGTAGTTTAAATATAAAGCATTTGATCGTTTCTCATCCTTTTTCTTTTTAAAAATACAACATTTAACGTAGTTATTTTACAGTTTTATGAACGAGTGCTAAAAATAAAAGTTACTTTAACATAACCTACTTCAAATAAAACACAAACATACCAGTCCTTGTCCAAATTACAATCCAAAACAAAGTAAAAACTTTGAAAGCTGGCAAATTTAGTAATACACGTGAACTTCCATCAGAGATGTGAGGCTCGATGCTCTTCAACTCTTTCAATGTTGGAACCACTATGTTTTGTTATAGACAGCCTTTTATAACAATGACAAAATGCCTTGTCTAAAATATACATTCATATATTTCTATGTATAGGATCCTTTATGTGACTATGGTAATATTTGTTGGTGTTTACGTAGGAGTGACTGTATTAAGGACTCATCCGGGCAATGTGATATCACTGGTTGGAATAGCTGTTCTGATCTTCCTATTATTTCTGTTTTCTACAAATAAATCAAAGGTATAAAACAAGCATGTATTTAAAGGATTGTACAAAAACATTTCTTTTCACACACACAACACACACAGTTGCACACACATACACGCTAACACACACACACACACACACACACACACACACACACACACACACACACACTTCAGTTAAAAAATGCAAAGGGCAATGTTGTATTTCACAGACAATTGTTTAATATATGACATATTAAGAGTATATAAGGCATCAGGTTGCATCGAAAAAAATTAACAAGATTAAACTAAGAAAACCTTCTAAACCGTTCCTTTGGATTTTACTATCATTTATGGCGTAATGGACATTTAGACGAGTTAATATTAAAACAAATGCACAATAGAACTTTTAAAGCAACTTTGATTTTGCAAATATTATTGAAGCTATAGTGAATTAATGTTTGGTACATTTTTAATATCCTTTTTAGATACCTAAATAAAAAATAAGCACATGAGTTACTATTGTAATACATTTGATATAAAAATTAAAGAATTGAGACATCAAATATAGGTGCTTTTAAATCCCGAATCTGGCACGTCTGGGTTATGTTACCCAATAAGAACTATGTTGGAAATTTATGTGTTTGTAACCGGCCTTTTTCATATTCAAACAAGAACATATCTTTTCACTTGAAACAAGGATCAGTCATTATAAAGACATTTTCACTTATAATTTCGATGGAGCTTAATCAAGTGAAACACTGCTGACGTAATATGTTTTTGGCAAGTTTTCTCTGCTGTCATTTACTAATATTCCGTTGTTTTATTCTAATTTCAAATTATTCAAATCATACACAAACTTTTCGAATGAAACTTGGCTTGAAAAATTGTGGATAAGTTTTCTGGTTTTCTTTGCTACAACTTCCTTTACCTACATTTGCAATGATTCTGGTTTATAGAAGTTTGATCACTTGATGTGCTTTTGTAAAAACCTGCCATTAACTTTGCTGTTCCAGTGGTTGTACTTTCATGTTTTAGTCTTTTGATTATTTTTTTAGGTAAACTGGCATATAGTATTTTGGGGAATGGCTCTACAGTTCTTATTTGGTATTTTTGTTATAAAGACGAAAATTGGTAAAGATGTAATTTCATACCTAAGTTTAAGATTTCTTGAACTAACCAAGCATGCGGAAAGTGGAGCGTCATTTGTTTTCACCGAAAAATATTATAAAGATTTCAACTTTTTATTTGTGGTAAGTTAAAGTTTTTAAAAGTTTATTATACGACGAACTGGAAAAGAGTATTAAAATCAGCAGACTTGTGTTACGTTTAATATGTAAAGTGGCATAAACATAGAAACCTCGGTGACCAAATGCTCTTCGACGCCGTCTTGCATCACAATGAATGTGAAATTATTATGAATGTCGTGGTCAAAATTCGTGATTTTCTTCAAGTACTCGACGACCTTCTCTTTTCCGAAACTGTCAGCCTTGATATAAGAGAAATCAAATTGATTGGATCGTAACATAATTTGCTCAAGTCGATTAAATCGACAACTTTTATTAAGAAAGTAGTCAAGTAGAAACATCGCATGGTATTCAGCTAGTTAAAACTATTTTATTTAATAAAAATGGTATCAATATAAAAACATTCAGGTTTTTTAAAATTACTTTATCGACCGGATAAAATACTCATTCCGATTAGACATTCAGATATGATGGACAATCTTGTTGTTCAGTAATGATTAGCTGACTAAGAAATCAATCAGAAACAATTATATCTATCAAGAAACAACAACCCAATGAACTTAGAATATAATCGTATGGAAAGTTTTTACACATTTTCTTTCATCAACACACTGCAAGAATTCTAGTTCATTGTTTGGCTAAGGAATCATTTCACTTTTTCTAATATAGTGATAATTGCATCAGTTTTATCACTTAACTACTTAACTTAAAAAAAATTGAGTTATTATTTTTTAATGAAGAAAAAGAATGTCTTTTTTAAATAAAAAAACTACTATAATATTATTTTTCTGGTGTGTTTTATAAAACTATTTGTACACTGTAAATGATGCGCTATGTGCACTTTTCAGCTGTATTAATCGTTTTATTTTCTACATATATAAAAAATCACAAATCTTTTCTTAAATACACATTGAAAAAGATTTTGACGATTGTTGTACTCGTCTTTATGTTAAAATATTGGTTAAGGAAATCTTAAATATTCCTCCTGCCCTGGCAGTGTATTGTAATTTTTTGAAAGAAACATATTTCACAGATTTTAAAAATTAGAATTTTTGGGTAAATTGTCAACGTAAATAAAGACAGTTTTTGCAGACTCTGCTATAATAACTTATGCTTTTATTATTTAAATGTTATGTATATCACTTTATAGCACGGTTTTTATTGAAATATTGATTAAATCATAAAAAAATTAGTTTTTATTACATCTAGTTATTATTGAATTAAAAACAAGTATAAAATTAACATGCAGGGAATATTTAGAAATGAGCATAAGATTGTAACAAAGTGGGGTAGGTTTAAGACCCAAGAATATGTATGTTTTTTTAGTGGTATTTGACAAAACACATTCTTATGAATGCGTAAGTAAATTTTCAAAAAATCTTAATTCAGAAAATATTTTAGTCCCTGGTAACGGGTTCTACCCTATCATGTAATTTGCATGATAAAAATATATGTAAAAGTTTTATATTTTATTTCCAGGCAATGCCAAAAGTGTTGTTTTTCTGCGCAGTCCTGTCTGCTCTAAATTATTTTGGAGTGATGCAGTTTATCATCAAGACTATTGGCGGATTTTTGTCTATTTGTCTAGGTTCAGCGCCAGCGGAATCGGTTGCAGCCGCAGCCAATATTTTTCTAGGAACGGTAAGTAAGAAGGTAGGAAGTTTCAAAGTGCATCTACTATTGTCATTTCTAGTTAGGTATAGCCTAGACAAATTACTCTTGAGTTCACGTAGTTAAATATTCTTGTTGAACAATAATACAATCATGCAGGGAACAGTTTTTGTTCTTGGCTTTTTAATAATGAATTAATAAACAGTGATATTTTAACAGATTAACATATTTTCCAATTAACAATTGTTCGTAAGCCATAAATGTTGATTTTTGAATGAATATTCAAGCAATTTATAGAGTTATCAAACTTATTATCAATTTTACGCATGCATTACCAGTTGTTTTTCCTACATTTGTAGACTGAAACAGCAATTATCGTAAAAGATTACCTAGCCGATATGCCACTATCAGAACTTTTCTGTGTAGTGACTACTGGTATGTCTTCAGTCGCCGGTGTTTCAATGGTAGTCTTTATTGGATTCGGGGTAAAAGGCTTTATATTTATACATTTTTAAACATATATGATTTCTTTCCTATGTAATACACAAAGGATTTATAAACGGTTTTATTTTGATATGTTCTATTGTTGTAATATTTTTTTTAATTCTAAATAATAACTTTAAGGATACCTTAGTCATAGTTTTAGAAATACTTTTTGAGGTACGCTTGTTAAAAGTCCGACATATCCTGAACGTGTCTGTTTAAAGCATTGTACCAATTTTTGAGAAAATGAAACTGTCAGAAATATTGTCAGAGGCAAAAATACTTTCTATTAATCAAAGGTATATAACGCTGTAAATCGTTGTTACAACAGACAAACAGTGCCTTTTTTGTGGGAAATAACAGATTGAGTGTTGACATCACCTCGTTTGCCCCAAATTGCATTGCAACGGCTCCATCCAAATGGTGTCGGAATCAGTAGTTATAACGACCGGACAATGTATCAACTGCAACATTACACAGAAGATTTCTGCTATCTACATTTTAACCATGTCTTTACATGCATTTGAGGCATTCATTACAGTGTTTAACATACTTCAGGTTCCAGCAGAGTACTTGCTTGCAGCTAATTTAATGTCAGCTCCAGCTGCCCTAGCCGTAGCGAAAATTAGTATGCCCGGTACTAAAGAAAATAGAAAACCTCAGAAAATAGATTTAGGTAAAATAAGGTATGTTAATATTAATTATTCTTGTATACATACCTCAAAAAATTAACAAAGACTGAAGTTGTTTTAGGTAATTCTAAGTTTAAGCGCCATCCACATTATTTCTTCTTAGAGTATATCTGCGCAGCAGCTGTTTTTATTTCCCTACAATCATTCGAAATAGTTAATTTAGAATTTTTGTTTTGTTTCAAAACCAGTGGTCCCATTAAATGTGTGCGTCGTCTTGCAGTAATTGTTTCTTTCTATCATTGAATTAGTACGTTTTTATATTTGGCATGCGTTTACACCTTGTACAGATAAAACTTATTTCACCGGTAAGGTTATTGCCCGCCCACAGTCGGTAATTTTAGAATTAAATGTTCATCTTAGTTTGTCATTTTTTCTCGCTTTCACGGATCTATTCATTTGTGGGATTCTTGTTCTTGGTTTACTGGCTCAATAGTCAAGATTAATTTTTCAGTTTGATTATGAAAATATTTATGATACCCTTTAGCTTTTGGTGTTTGTTTAAGACGTTTTGTAAAATATAAGTAAATGTTTTATCAAAGGTAGGATAATAAGCCTGCTAAAACTAATGATCCGACCTGAGTAGATTGGTAAAACAAATCGACATACATATCTGGTATCTTTACGGATGTAATAGTTTCAATTCTAGCAGTTTTGTTACTCGATAGCAATCAAACAATATTTTTAAACTAATTCTTTTAACACGTGGTGCATATTTATTTTTACCATATACATTCAATTAATACGTGCGTTTCTGCATATGTGATATTGATATTGACCATTGAGCCATATCAGCCCTAGGGCTAAGAATCCATATCAGCCCGGTACCCGGGCCGATTTCCCATATCAGGATCTTTTGGAACTTCTTGGACAAGCATTTACTCTATAACCAACAAATCAGAGACGCTCAAAATGGGTTGACATTTTACTTAAACTCTTGCGTTTATAAATATTATATAAAATTTTTCATGAAATGTCCTTGAAATTAGTTGTGTAAGCATGAAACTGATTAATACATTGTTACCGCAAACGAATTGGTGCCATGTATAATCCCCGGAAAAAGCGCAACAAGCTACCCATTTTGTTCTTTCGATGTTCACACTTGTCGGCTGCTTGTTTACAATTGTCGGCTGCCATCCCACCATGTCAGGTGCTGGCAACAAAGTCCTAGACTCTTTAGCAGCAAGAATAGAGGAATTAGAGAGTATAATAGAGAAAAATGCAGAACACTCCGCCATGGATAATGATGTCATTTATGATGTTAATCGTTTCGAACAGTATTCTGACACTACACAGTTTCATAGACTCCATGAAAATTGAAAACACAAGCCGAAAAACAAAAGTGAAAGTACAATGCTAGATGCTTATCTCGCCAGATTTTTTTCTGACTGTAAATATTTATTTTTTACACTGTTCAACAACTTGAAAATGAAAGATACATTTTTCAAAAAAGTATATGATGAAAAGATTATGATATGGCTCTTTTCATATCATGCCCCTATCTGCCCTCTGGCTGATATGTGGGTCTTAGGCTCATATGGGGTAAGATATGAAAAGAGACATATAACAATTTATATATATCATTCAATTTAAGTATTTAAAATATTGATAAAACAAAAATAAACCTTTTTTGATATTGAGTCATTTTTACTAAAATTAACCTTTATCTTCAATTATTTTTAATGTGTTTATTAATCAACACATAAGAAAAATTGTAGTGTTTAAGGTCGGAAGTTTTCAAACCAATGGTCCTATATATTTTATGTTTTATTTTTTTGAATGGAATTTCATTTGAAAAGTTATTTTTTGGGGAGATTGTGTTTTTGTTTTTGTTTTATTTTTATTACAGAATTTTCTCAACTACCACAGTTTTAATTATTTGATTCTTTTTAAAGTCAGCGATTTAATGGTTGATTTTTTTTTTGTTTTATTTATCATAGCAAGGCCAGGAATTTGTTAGACGCTGTATCACAGGGTTGTGAGACAGGGACACGTTTAGTGGTATCGATAGTTGTCAATGTATTGGTTTATATATCGTTACTTTCCTTAGTAAACTCAACATTGGAATGGTTTGGTGACAGAGCAGGAGTAGCAAATCTTTCCTTAACGGTATTAACTTATATTGTACTTGTATGAAACACGTTTATTTTCTCATAGAGTTATTATAATAGTTTTAAAGTAATAGTAAATAATCATATATAGAAAATTGTAGCTGGATTAAGCACACTTATACTGGTCAAAACGAACCACAAAAATCTATAAATAATTAAAAAACATTCATTGAGAAGTAGAAATAATGAAGGTATTTGGCCTGTTTGATGGCGTGTTTCGTTCCTGTTCTACTGTTTTTGTATCTAGTTATTTGTAAATAAAGAAGCTTTGATATACACAGCACTTGGCACACAATTAGAAATGCATGGTAATTTTGCTTCCGTAGATGCGTTTCTTTTACATTTTTTCTTTAATATTTGTTTTTGGTAGACCTTATTCTTGATACGATTTAAGAAAATATTTAATGATAAAGCAACAACTGACTAAATATACAATTATCTTCAAAAGAAACGAGTAGATGATTGAGTAAGTGTTTTACTACCAAGTCAAGATTCTTTAACATATCAAAGCCGTCAGTTCTAGGATAATTAGAAAACCGAAATGTCAGAAGAAAGCTTTCGACCATAAGCATGCAAACTGAAAAACTTTTTCAACCTAGAGTAGGATTCATTCTGAGACGTTCAGAGGCAATCTTTAAGTGCGCGCTTTAGACGCTCGATCAACGAGACCCCCTATTAAACCTGAATGTTTCTACCCTCATATACACTCGAGAACCATTTCAAAATTACTGAGTTTTGATACAACGAGTTCAACTATTATGTTATGTGTGCAATTTGTTTTACGTTATAACTGAATCGTTGTGCGGAACGCTATAGGAAACGTTTACGTGACGAATTCATGGATAAAATTGTTTTTATTTATTTCTTATATCCATATGCAATAATGTGCATTTACCAACAAAAGCTCCATTCAAATGGAAAGGTGGACATATTATGATGCATTGGCTGATACCAAATAAACTTTTTACAGTCATTAATGATGATTTTAGAATCAAACTTCATTTAGAGGGATTCTTAAATTTTACAATGTAAAGAAGTAAAAGAAACAATGAAAGTTTTTAATAAAAAACATGAAAAACAAGGTGACAAATATTTTGAATATTTAAACCTCGACAAGATTTAATAACAAATATTAAAATTTTCACCAAATTTGTGATAAAAAACTCTTTTGAGATCCGTTTGCGGTTTAATCTTTTATCTGCCGATTTTTAACAACAAGACATAAATGGTAATGATTAAAATTTGTTTAGGATTAAAAACATGTACCAAAAAAGAAATAGAAAAATGCAAATATAAATATATTAATTGAACAGTTTAGAAATAGTGCTATAATTTTCACTACCAACCAAAGTAAACAAATCGAGTCGCTAACTAGCATGTTATTTTGTTTTCTCTGCACGTTAGTGCAACTTATAGCATTATAGTTTAAATTAATAGAATAGCAGTCCATAAATAAAAGTACTCACATTAATAGATTAAGTAGTCTTCTTTACATAATCTAACAGCATTACTGTAATTAATTGATAAACGTTTAAAAAACGAAAATTATTTTCTTTAATTTAAATAGATGTATTGGCATGAAAGAATAGGTATGTAATCAAAACAAAAATATCGTTCAATATCAAAATTACAATAAAAAAAAAAAAAGAAAACTCAGTAAATTCATAATTAAAATCTTTATTAAGTATTCCAAAGTTCTAGCATTACCTATGATATTGTCATTGTTGTGTCACTTGAACTTGATTAAATTAAATTCTTTCAATTAAAATTAATGATGAAATTATTTTCTTCAAACAGATGATTTGCTCATATATTTTATGGCCCATTGCCTATGTAATGGGCGTTGCTTCACAAGACTGCAAGATTGTGGCTTCGTTACTTGGTATTAGAGCTGTAACCAATCCTGGGATTGCATACATCGAATTTTCCAAATACTTTTATAATAAAGCTTCTTTTAATGAATACCAGTTGCTTTATAACGACACGATGACAGTCGAAAATGATTTGTTTCTTCCTCAGTGGAACAAAACGTTGACAGATGGAATATTACAGGTAGGTGTCAAGAGCAAAGCCAGTTTATTTATCGTTAAACTGAGTGCACTTATGTGCATTCGTTTTTTTCAAGTGATCTAACATGTCTTCAATATAAACGCTTTTCTTTACAAAATCATTTTATAATCATTTTATAGACCAATGGGTTTGTGTGTGTACGTTTTTTGTAAATTTATATTTTCATTCCTATTGATTGCCTTAGACTTTGGGCATTCTAGCTCGTAGTAAAAGAAACTTGTTGAAAAATGTAGACACAGTTGAGGCGGTTTTCTATCTGAGTGTTTTGTTTATTGATATGATCTAGAAACGGATGGAAATAGTAGACCTAATTATGGATAGAGTATCCTAACCACTCATAATTCTAGTTTTATAATCAGACTTTACACTGTTTTTTTTTAAAAAAATAATATTTTGATTTATCATTTTTGTTTCATTGAATTGAATGCAAGTATTCAAATCAAATTCGTTATAATAACAAATGATGGAAATATGAATTTAAATGTTTTATTAAGCTCGAAAACAATTACATGAATCATATATTTATATAACCGAGAGTAGTATCAGGAATTAAAGTCATCCGTATCAACCAGGCGTTTTGCAGCTTTACAGTGATTTTAAGTTTGGTAAAAACTATCATATTGTAACAGTGTCCATACTGTAATTTTGTGATTTTTTGCAGGACAAAACAGAAGTGATAGCTACATTTGCATTATGTGGATTTTCATGTATCCAAGTTATTGGTATCAGTTTAGGCGCAATTGGAGCTCTTGCACCAACAAGAAAATTAGATCTAATCAATATGGCCGTAAGAGCTTTCTTAACCAGTACAACGGCTAGTCTACTGACAGCTTGTGTTGCAGGTGATATATATATATATATATATATATATATATATATATATATATATGACTTGGTTTAACTTGGGTATTTCGAGTTTGCTATGTTTTAACTTGTGTTCTGTTAATTGTTTGTAAACGTTTAAATTACATAAAACACACTTTGTCAAACGTTATTTTGAGCACTGGATGTTATGAATAATTTAAGTATAAAAATACTAAGAACTTATCGATTGCAAACAGGTATTTTTGTTAAATATTTAATAATTTGAGGTATTAGCTTATTGAGTATTTTACGCTCTTTACACTTTGATTCTTTTCATGTTTGCAAGTAATTTATGAAACAAATATGTTTGTTTGCATTTGAAAATCCATCAATGCAACATTCAAGAAGTTGACTTATTTGGATAAATATAACTTGCTTTTGGAAATCATTATAGATGAATAAAAGATTTATAAAACGTAAAATGGGAAAACTTCGACCAAAAATTCTTACTTCTAATCAATGATTTTGATTACAGGTTTGTTATACATAGGATAAATAGCGGAAAGTGCACAAAGCGGAAGAGATAAATGAAATTAAATGTTGTGAAAACCATGGCTATCTTGTTTTTACAATTTAAAACAATACCACAGAATCCTTGGTAAAACTTATATTCTATTTTGTATTCAAGTGTGTGTAACATTTTCTTTTTTTGATTTTTGACACAATCGATTTTACACTCGTTGCTTCTTTTATTATTTTCACACATTGACATGATATAGGAAACACGTTAACAGCTGAATTTAAGTGAACCATAATTTGATTTCATCATAAAACATTATTGCTTTTTTATGGAAGTTTTGAATCGGTTTGTATATTATGATCTACATCTGATTGTTGTTCAGTGAAGCTTCTATGTAAAATCACATAAAAGTACCAGCTTTGAATAGCAACTATGTGCTAACTTCAAGTGTAATACAGCACTAGCTTTCTCAGCAATATAAAGGCGTCGAAATGGGTGTCAATTAATGCAAGATCATAGTAATTGGTATATATAGTACGTGATTAGATTTGATCCCTGCCTTGTAGCGTCTGCCTTTGATTCTGTAACATAAATGCAAAAAGATGTTCTTTCTCATATATAAACTATGGTTGTTTCTTCACATTTAGTATGGAATTATAACTATAACCTGTAAAGACTAAAAGCAACATGTCCAACAAATCAAAGACACAGATAACATAAGAAGAAATCAAACTTCATTATATCTTATAATCATCTGGTGAAAAAAGCATCAAAAATTTGTTTCAATTGATGAATGTTTGAAATACCTTATCTAGTTCACAAATTTAATAAAGTTTAAAACGGCCTACATTTTAAAACATATTTGTGTTGTTTTAGTCAAAGATAGATCCCTTTGCACTCTTAAATTTGGCCTACTTCTAAACTTTACAAAATATCCCAACGACACTAAACTGGTAACAGTGGATATTAAGAACAAGAACCTGATAGAGTTTATGCGAAGAATATCTTACATGGACTTTGATGTATTTATTACTTTTCAAAAGTTTTGATTAAATTTTTCACCCAAATATCACTATGCAATCTGTACATTTGGTACATTAAATTTAACAAGTTATTTTGTTATATATATATATATAAGATAGTCATAAATAGATGGCTTACATGCCATAAAAACTTCTCAATATGTGTTGATAATACAAAAAGTGCGTTTTAACTGCCTGAAGCAACATCACAGATGTGTACCATGTTTTATAACTGTTTTTTTATTCACAAAACATGGTACACATCGAGCTAAAACAACTTAAACAACCTACCTTAGACTATTTCAACAATAATTCCACAGTGGCTATTTTATTTCTTTCTACTGTCATATAAACACAGTAATGACACACGGTTTTTAAAAATCACAAATGGTCTAAAATCAACAAGCTGCTTACAATTCAGTTGTTACCTAAAGGATATTGCAAGCCTAGGCTAATCATGGGCCTTAAGAAGTTAAACGGACGTCATCGCAAAATTGTTCATTAATATGAAGTCACTATATCCAATATACTGGATATATTTGACTTCCCATAGTTCCATATTCCTTTCATTTTCAAATTTGATTTTATTTTGCACGTGGTGGGTGTAGCTACCTAGACAGGAAGCGCTAACCCTTTAGAGCACCCGGCGTCAATTCTTTGACGGAAGTTCACGTGTATAATTGAATTGGACAGTTTCAGTTTTTACTTTTGGGGGATTGTGATTTGGACATGGACTGGTATGATCCCTTCACTACCAGGTAATATCTACTTTGACTTCATTTTTGACAGTTAGGAGTATAATTTTAAGTCTTAAAATGTAATTTCTTTATTTTTGAGCGCTGATAAATCTGTGTGACACTCATATGTAGATGTTTAAAATTTAGCGTTTAAGTTACTATTTAACATAATTCCCTTCAGTAACTATATTTTTGCAAGCAACGTTTAAAGGCTGTAATGCTACTTTTAAAAATCCATTTCTTGAACGTTCTAAAGGTCCTCTACTGCATGTATGACGTCAACATCTGAATGAATAAAGGTACCTGAAATGAAAGTTTTCAGTTTTGGATGAAAATCTGATTGAGAGAAAGCAAACATATTAGGCGGATGTTTATTCAATTTAAAGTCGTTAATAGCAGTCATGGCAAGGATGAACTAGTGAACTTAGGTATTGTTCTGGTGAAAAACATACCTTCACTGAGATTTCCGAGGCGTTAATTATTTTCTGCCCCAAAAGAGATGTTTATTATGTGTAATCGATTGCTTGTCTCTTATTGGAGATAATTCAGCATTAGGATACTATTAACATCCCAGAAAACAGAGACAGATCAAAACTTTTGCATCTATTGGAAAAGTCTTTGCCTTCTTTGGCAGAGAATGAACCAGCGTGTATTTGTTAAGATTGTTATTTAATCTCTGTATTGAAACGATGGACTCATGATTCATCTAGAATTCAATTCTCTGAAGAAAATAAGCGGCGTCTGCCTCATAAAGGTTTGATAAGCACCCAACAAAGTGCGCATGATGAGCCTCTTAACAACTGTCAGAAGTCTTAGTACCTTGCAGACTGAAATATTTTTTATTGCAAGAATCTCTGTCAGAATGAAATGTACTTTTTCCTGTGAATTGGCAAATTTAATGCCAATATACCTTTGTTTAACTCGCCAGTCATTCTTAATAATATCATGACTCTATTGATCTTTTTAAGGATTGTAAAAGTGTCACGTTTTTGGACGTGAGTAACGTGGAAGGCTGTGCCTGCCGCATTTAATTCCAACATCCACTTTTTAACTTTAGCATATTAAGAAGCATCTTTACCTAGTGTTTCTACCCTATCAGTACGGATAACCTAAGGTACCAGATCTGTCTTATCCAAACACAAGATACTGCTCTTTCACCGATTATGTCAATGTGACGATGCAAGTAGCTTGATAATTTGTGATTTTTTTAAGAAGTAAGGCACACGAGTGACACTTTTTATTAAACTTTCGATTTTTGACGGGTACTTAGAGAAACGATCAAATATATAAAATTGTTATTAAAGTTATGAAAACTCTATAAAAAATTTTGAATTGGCATTTTATTACGTAACAGGTAACCAAAATATTGGAATGAATCGGATTACCGTTATCTTTGGATAGAATATTTCATGTAGATCATTAAGACCCCATATATTCTAGATTCAAAAGAGGTTAGCCATATTTATCGGTCTGTTTCCAGGACCACAACATCTCATTTCAGGTTTAAGTCTGACGCAAATGAATAACGTAAGTAAACTTGGTTCGATAGTTGATATTCAATATCTAGTGTTATGTTAAAATATGAAATATCTAATATCCAACTAAGATTACTTCTAGTTTGATATGTGAGAATGAAACCTATATCAAGATATTTGTTTAAAAGGTTAGATTTATTTATTCAAATATCATCGAGTTATCATATTATAAACAGATGCATCCTGACTTAAATTTTCTTTAAAAAAACTAGTTTTATCCGATGGGCACTCACGCCAAACTCAGTGTTTGTAACGGATTATTAATCTTCAATATCCTTATTTGACCTTTCAGATTTGTGGTGTAGTCTATTAAATTGCTTCGTTTTCATACAAACACACACACGCGCGCACGATGTCAAATCTTACCTTTTGTGCTTTTTTATCGAAATTAAAATAACACTAAATCGTTACAATTGTACATTTATATAATATATTAACAGAAAATTACTATTAAAAGTATTTTGAATCTACTGAAATCAATCAAACACAAATCCTAAATCAATTTGAAGTATATCCAAACTAGACAATAGTTTTTATTCGATTTATAAAAGTGTGAATATAGGGTTTTGACGTTTAAAAAAGGGATATTGTTAGGTCAGCACAGGTAATTTCGTTGATCTAAATTTGAACTTAACGTAACAGTTTTCTAGAATATACGTTCAAATTATCAAACGATTGTTAAACTATACCTATGTTTGTCTACAGAGTTATTTTTATAGTGATAGAGTACTCGAAAAGATAAATGTTATTTAGCTCTGGTTAATCCATTAAGGTAAGTATGTAAGTTTTTAACAAATACAAAAATGAACTTAATATACTTCTTTAGACCTTGGTTTTATTAAGGGTTGGAGAAATGATAAAACAAATACGACATTAAGGAAATTATACGCAGATTTAAGGACATAAAAATAAGCCAAGTAGGGAGGTTCAATGCTTTAATGTAAATGACGTCTCCAAAGTTGCACTTGCTCGATTACCGAGCAGGACAGTACCGTTGCTTTGTTACGTAGATTGAATATGACCTGGAGACCAGTACAAATCTGTAAAGTAATCCCCCACAGTTATTTTTTTACCAAGTGAATAAAGAATAACAAAAATAGGTCAGTCTGTGTTTTTAGGTGTGTGCTTTTTTTGTCAAAAAATCTTTATCACTTTGTGCATTCGTCTATTGCTGTTGAACAAAAACAACCCGTTGAGTTGAAATGTAATCTTTGTTTTGCTTTGGTAGTTGAAGAAGAAAAAAAATTTGACAATAGAAAAAAGAGCGCTCAATTTTTATCCAAAGCAGCCATTTAACAAAGTCATGGTAAATCTTTTTTTCGAATAAATATTAGTACTTTTAATGATTAACACACACACACACACACACACACACACACACACACACACACATTGATCTTCAACAGTGCTTTTATAAAACAAATGTCACCTGTATTTTTTATTGATACTGGGTTTGATTAACGGATGTTCATATTACCTGTCATAATTTATCTGCAAACGTAGTCAATATAACGTAGACTAGGCTTGGTAAAGAAAAAAGAAAGACGGAAAAGGTTTCAACTGAAGCTTTATAACGAAAGATACTCTCAATTGCTTTTAAATGCGATCCAACATTGGGCAACGTTTCTTATAGTGTCGTTTTTTAGAAGACATTAGCTGTCATTCTTATTTTTATAGTTAAAAGCTTTATTGCAATTATTTTAACTATAATTCTATGCTATCCTCAATTTAAGCTTTGATTTTTTATCAAGAATTTTTTCTAAAATAGTTTAAAATATTTATTGATAGTAAATATCTGAAAGGGCTAAAAATACAGATTCTTTTATGCGCTACATTTGTATGTTACAGTGGTTTAACCAAACTGATGGAGAACAAAGTAGAAACACAATCTGGTACGGTGGAGGAGACAAATCATTATTTTTAAGCCTTGGAAAAAGATGACTTCACAAATGATGACAAAGAAGAAGAAATCTCAAATCTTACTTTTCAATTTAAACCGGATACTCAAGTCATTGGCAAGCAGAGAAGAATAATTTCGACAATGAAGTGTAGAATAAATGGATTGATAGAAAAACATCAATCAAGAATTAAAGTTGTCGTTGCTGTTGCCTGTCTCTTGTTGTATTTGGCATATGTTGGGTATTCTTTTTCGTATAGTTTTGGAGACGAGGGATCATGGAGGCTATTCATTGGTACTGCATTTGGATTGCTGTTAATTATTTGGAAATTATTTAAAGATACTAATACATATAAAAAGATGAATTTGGAATGTCGTAAACTTCAAGTGCCCAGAAAAGCTAAATTAATAATTAAATGGTAAGTGTTAATTATGCATATTCAGTACACCTAGACTTTTAGCCTAATCAATAGTAATATTTTTACATTAAAAATTTTTTTTATGAATATGATCCTCTTTTATTATTGATAGTTATGTTGTCGCTATATATATTGATATTCAAGTTTCTTCTTTTTTAAGTTTTAGTTTTGATTTCACACGTGTTAGGTGTAGCTAGCTTGACAGAAATTGGTTACTACTTTGGGGCAACCGGATTCATTTTCTTGGTAGAAATTCATTTGTTTAACCCAATTTGTCAGTTTTCATAGTCTTTACTTTGATTTTTATTTTGTCTGTCACTGGCCAAGTCATGGTAAGACCGTAAACGTAAAACGGATGGTTTAGATTCATGTTTATTTTGTCTCTTGTAGTAACCTGTGTTAAAGATAATTACCGTTGCACTTACCTACTTCTAAATCTTTTAATGTTGGAACCGCATGTTATTTTTGTACACCCGTTGATAAGAATCAAAATTATTTTTTGTTTTGTCTAAATGCTTATTTTCTTTCTGTAGGATCCTGTATGTAACTATGGCGATAGCCTTTGGTATCTACCTAGGAGTAAACGTGCTATGGACTCACCCAGGAAACCTGATATCACTGTTTGGAATAGCTGTACTGATCTTCTTATTATTTCTGTTTTCTACGAATAAATCAAAGGTATAAAACAAGCATGCATTATTATAAAATAATTGTATCAAAATCATTTCTTTTTACATATATATATATATATATATATATATATATATATATATATATATATATATATATATATATATATATATATATATATATATTTCTTAAATTAAATAATGCAAAGAGTAATGTGTTGTTTCACAGACATCTGTTTAATATATTATATACTAAGTATTAAGAGTACATATGTGGCAAACATATTTAAATTAATGAAGAAATTTTTGAATTCGTAAACTCATATTTAATATCTTTTATGACATTATGAACTGTTAATGTATAAAATGGGCACAATTTCTTAAAGCGTTTGAATTTGCATACCTTTTTTGTAAACAAAAATCGTCAATAAAAGGGATTGCATCTATCAATTTTTAAGAATAATTTTAATGTAGCTCAGTCGAATGAACACTGTGATATATTTTCGAGCAATCAGTGATAAATGTAAAGGTACAAACATGGTGACGTAGAACAAAAGTTTCATAAATTATAGTTCGGTGGTATTTAGGCAATAATATATAATTAACTAGCCGTTGACATGGGAGTCAGTTGTATGGTTCTGGTCCATTAAAAAGATTTTCTCTGTATTTTCGAATTTTACGTTGCTTGCTTTTTTCAAATTTCATATAAATCAAATCATACACAAACATCTCAATTAAACTGGGCTTGTACAGATTGAGATTAAGTTTTGGTTGTAATTTATCAAAGATATTTTTGTTATCTTTAATTTTTCTACATCTACATTTTCAATGATTTGGTTTAATAAAACCTTGTTCATTTGTACCTACATTAATTGTTTAATCATTTTTCAGATACAATGGCATGTAGTATTTTGGGGAATGGCTCTACAGTTTTTGTTTGGAATTTTTGTTATTAAGACGACATTCGGTAAAGATGTAATTACATATCTAAGTATAAGATTTCTTGAGCTAAACAAGCATGCGGAAAATGGAGCGGCATTTGTTTTCAACGACAAATACTATAAAGATTTTAGGTTTTTATTTGTGGTAAGTTTAACATTTTTAAACGTTAACTTAAAGGCAAACTTCAAAAATAATTAAAATCTGCAAGATTACGTTGAGATTTAGATGTTGCGTGAAATCACATAGAAATGTCGGTTACAAAATTTTTTTAGATGCTGACAAATGAAAATGATTGTGTATCATAAACAATGACATGACAAAATTTTTTATTTTCTCGAGTAATCTATCGTCCTTGTGTTATCCCAAAACTGTTCGTCTTGCTAACAAGGGAATAAAATTGATTGTACTGTAAACTACTCTACCGTATTACATCGTGTTATCATTTATAAACAAACTGTGTGATTTTTGCTTTAGTTTTAGGCTTTGGAATAATTCACTCTTGTAATCAAATTCATATTTGTTTAAAATAAAGAATAAACAAATAAATAATAAATGAATAAAAATAAATAAATAAGTAAATGAATGAATGAATAAATAAATAGCAAGAAAACATTTGATCTCGTGTCAACGATGATTTCTTCAACCTTATCGACAAATTTTCTAAGTAAAACAATGGTTGTTAGCTTTACTTGTTTTAGGCCATATGATCTTATGTCATGGTGCTTCTGGTTCCCGTATGTCGGTGTGTGCGTCTTTTCTGAAATCAGTTCAATATTTATCAAAGTTCACAGAAATGGTAATTTAATTGGCACCTTTTAAGTTTGTACTTCTGGTTGCTAAAGCTGTAGAAAGTGGGCGGTTGTGACCTACATCTGAATAGGAAGCTCCTTCTAAAACCGAAAGTGGTTGACAAAAACATTGCTTGATTTTCATTTTCAGTGGGGTCTTAAGTATATAATTTCTACGAATCCAGAAATTTTGTCAAAAAAAGGGATACTCGTTTTTCTTTTTAATTTTAAAAATATCAGTAAAATGCCACAAGTTGTAGTGAATGGGGGTATTCAGTTTAATCATGTTCTTGAAATGACCCTCAAAATTGGGTTTAGGTCAGCGATGAAGGCCATGACTTATTCTGTAATTTTTACATTTTTGGCTATTTACTTGAAAACTATAAAAATAGATAAAACAAAAACGTTTGGCATTACAAGAGCTAACAAGGTACTACATTTTGTAATTATATTATAGTCCTTGAAGCCCGTAATTTTTTGGCAATTTTAGCTTTTATCCTTAAACTTTTTCAGATAAAAAACGATAAGCTGTAATAATTTCAGCAGGACATGGTTTAATGAAGTTTCAGGTTTCGTAACTATATGATAATGCGTGTCGTGTAAGAGTTGTTGCCCTTGAATTGTGATTTATCGCACATTTTACTTCATTTCATCATTTTCATTAAATATTATACACAGATAATATGCAAATGCGAAATTGTTGAGCACGACAAAATTTAATAAAGAGACAATTTTGTAACAATTTGTAACTGTATGTAAATCCAAGTAAGAGTTGTTTCCTCTTAAATGTTAACCTTTAGAACATTTAGATTTTAACAATATCTCGAACACTATAATAAATAGATAAATTGAAAAAAATGAAAAAAATTGACATGGCACTTTCTAAGAGCTTAGTAAGCTCCGAAATTATATTATTTTTCGTCTAGGATTGGTTTATACTAAATTGTTTAATTTTGCTATAATTGAATATTTTCTTAAAAACTTTTATACAAAGATAAAGACAATTAATTGCAAAATGACAAGATTAAATAAAAAAGACAGTTTGTAACTCATGATGATTTATGTAGGAGTTTTTGACCGTATATCAAATGTTAATCTCTAGCTTATCTAAGAAAGATGAGCTATTGCAATGGTTCATCGTCCGTGCCTTTAATGCGTCGTGCGTTGTTCGTCGTGTATTAAGTTTTAACAATAAAATTTTCTCCTCTTAAACTACTTGTCCAAAAATAAATGAATTTTAGAAGTAATAATGCCCGGATTATACACAGTATTCTTCCATGAATTTACTAGAGATATATCTTATATATTATGTATGATATTTTATAACAATTTTGATAATCTAGTGTCTGATATCACACTTTGTACCTATGTGGCTCAAAAAATTAGAATATTTGACAATATATCTGGAAAACTATCAAGTCTTTGTATAAGCAAGTATATAAGAACAGTGTTGGTATAAACAATCATTTTGATATATGGTTTAGGGTGAAAGGTTCAAACATCAAGCTCAACGCTTTTTAAAAATTTTGAAAGTGTCGAATATCTTGAAAAATAATTACTATTTGTATAAAATTTGAATATCAGAATATTGTAAGTGTTCCTAAATGGCGATCATTGTGATATATGGTTCAAAATCTCAGGTTCAAAGTCATAGCTGCTAAAAATTCTGAAATGGAGAAATACAGTGAAAACTGTGAATACCGAATGTCATCCGGACCCGGAAAAAAATCCGGTTTTGACAGGTTTCGGTTTATCCAGGTTTTATATGTAGAGCACCAGAACATGTACATACGAGTTTTCTCCCGTTATGCACCCGTCCATACATAAGCGACAGTAAATTTGAAACAAAATTAGATTTCCTTCTGTTATTGAAATAACATGTTATTCGAATTACACAGAATTAATTTCATAGGCTAATATTTTTCTTATCGCAAGTTTTCTGAGTTAAATCAGCATTAAACTGAATCTCGCACACATGTTATCCATTGCACAATAAGTGCATTCGATTGATTATTTTCAACTTTGTAACGTACACGGACCTAAGTTTGACTCCTGGACACCTGTTTAGTTGTTTTAAAATCTCTGGAAGAACCATACATACATTAATGCAGTTTAACAGTTAAGACCACCGGAATCACTACGTTTAACAAATTCGATACATTCAAGTTCTTGAAAGACCCTAGGAACATGACGAGTTAAGGTCCATGTACGTTAAGATATTGAGACAATTACTGATTATAAAACTCACATTTGTTTACTCAGGAAACACAAAGGATGGCGATCTAGAGCCGGTGTCTGACTCAGTGTTTGTGTATGTGTGCGTACATGAGAGAGAGAGAGAGAGAGAGAGAGAGAGAGAGAGAGAGAGAGAGAGAGAGAGAGATTCCGTGTTATTTTTACTTTTATCATATTTTAAGATTTTATTTGCCTTCTGGTTTCTTGTCTTAATATGGGTCTTGTTTAAACTAGACCAAGCGAAGGTAATCTTTGATAATTTTTTTTCGTCAATCGAACACAAGCGTGACCTTCATTTACCTGTACATGATGCCGTTTTAAAAGTCAAATTATTTCGGTTATTGTTTGGAATTGAAGTTTTGACTGACTCCTTTATATCCGCTTCAAAGCAAATCTATTTTAAGACAAGTCTTACTTTGCCGACATCAAAAGAATATAGAGAGAAAGAAAGAAAGAAAGACAGAAAAGAAAAAATCAAAAGAAAGTAAATTTTCAGGACAGGAAAATTCATGTTCGGTTTTCACAGGTCATTTTATGTACATTTTAGAAGGTTCGTCCGGAGAAAATCGTCCGGTGTTCAGAGTACGGAGGTTTCGGTTTATTCAGGTTTTTATTACAAAGAATAAAGAAGGAATCATTCCGGACTTTTTCTTCCGTTCGGAATGTACAGGATTTCGGTTTTCCCAGTTTTCGGTTTTCGGAGGTTGCACTGTACTTGAAAAACCATTTACTTTTTGTATACGTATGTATATCACAATATTGTAGGTATTAATATATTGATACTTTTTATATATAATTAGAGATTATAGGTTTAAAGGTCAATGTCAAAGGTGTGTAAAAAGGCAGAAATATTTTATTATCTAGAAAACGTCAAATGTTTTGTATATGCATGTATATTAAAGTATTGTAGGTATTGATATGACGATCATGTTGATAAATGATTCAAGGTTATACGTTTAAAGGTCAAAATCATAGCTGAATACTCAGTTGATTTGTTATCTTTAAAACTATATATATGCATGTATTATAAGATATTGTTGATATTACAGCAATAATTGTATATGTGCTTTAACGTCATATGTTAAAACATCAAGGTCATAACTTCAAAAGAAGACTAAAATAGTTAATGTACCGTAAAATCGTAATAACAATTTTTGTATTGGCATGTGTAATAGAATGGCTTAGAGAGTTATATTGCGATCATTTTGATATATGGTTCAAGGTGATAGGTTTAAAGGTCAAGGTCATAACAGCATAACAATACCTAAACTTTTGGTCATCTAGAAAACTATAAAGTTTGAGCTTAGGCATGTATATTTAACTCTTATAGATATTGATATTACAATGTTATGATGTTCTAAGTCAATGTTTCAAAGGTCAAGGTCATAGCTTTATAAGAATACTTAATTGTAAATCATCTTAATATTGTTCATAGAACTTTTCCTACTGCTAGCATTGTACTTATTATAAATTAACTGTGACTAAATCTTAGATATGTCTGATTTATTATCGTGCAGTTGGGCTAAGATCGGGGAAATTTGAAAGATTTGTTTTACTGTTATTATCTAATGTACTATGAAAACGTTTGGGTTATATCCTTAGGCGAGCGTATAAACTCATAGGCCTCTTGTTTTCAGATATTATGTGATTGTCTTATAACAAATAACAGCGATAATCTCATCTGTTTTATCAACTAGCAATCAACATTGAAAATCTCACACTTTTTTTCGTCAGTTTTTGATTTTTTCATCAATTTTTCTTCTAAGTAATATTCTTATTAACTATTAGAAATAGCAATCCTTTTATTGATGTCGTTAAGAGAAAAAGTATTTGCATAATTTATGAAAAAAAATCTTAAGTACAGATGAGGTGTATCTGGTGTTCTTTTTATTCAACAGACAGACAAGTTTTTGTTCAGTTTAAAATAATAAAAATATATGTAAAACATTTTAATATTATTCCAGGTAATGCCAAAAGTGTTGTTCTTCTGCACTATCCTGTCTGCTTTAAATTATTTTGGAGTAATGCAGTTTATCATCAAGACTATTGGTGGATTTTTGTCTATTTGTCTAGGTTCAGCACCGGTGGAATCCATTGCAGCCGCTGCCAATATTTTTCTAGGAACAGTAAGTCAAAAGGGAGAAAGTTTTCAATGTGCATCTACCTTTGTCATTTCTAGTCGCTATACGTAGCCTAGACAAGTTATTCTCAAATTTACGCACTTAACTCTTCTTGTTCAGCAATTGCTTTTTATTAATGAAATACTTTTAGGGGATTTCCCTCTTCCGACAACAACAACATTACTTAATGAATACGTGAAAACATTTCCTATGAGACGTTATCATTCAGTTAGAATAATTTTGTCAAGTTGGGAGAATCCCGGACTATGTTATCAAATTTTGATAAATTAATGTTTGTTTTTTAAGTTTTAACCAGTGTTTACGATAGCAGTAGTAAAATGTTAACAAATGACGTTTAAACGAACAATGATCTGTTGTATCAAATTACTTTTTAGCAGTTATTTGTACAGTTTTTCCAGTCAGATATCACTTTCTTCCAATCAGATTAGAAATCAATGTAAAAAAAAGTCAATTGTGAATTTAGTGGCAGATTAAATTAGAAAGAAAGCTTTGCGTTCAGTTTGGTTGGGTATGTGATAAATACTAGACCACACATGTGGTTTTCTGACGTAACTTATCGCACTCGTTTATTGTACGGACGCATACATTACACTCGTGTACAGAACGCACTCGTGTAACGTATCCGTCCGCACAATAAACCCATGCGATCAGCTACGTCAGAAAACTACATATTTGTAATTTTGCGTATATATTACATAATGTATATAAAATATGTATGGTCAGACAGGGTTCTGCAATTTACAACCGTTTGTAATAATCAACCACAACCATACCAGTTCATGTCTAAATCACAACCCAAAAAGCAAAGTGAAAAATTTGAAACTTGCTTCATCAGTTTTACACCAGAGAAGTGAGGTCGGATGATTCGAAAGGTTAAGCACCTCCTGACTAGCTAGCTACACAAGCCACGTACATAATCATATTTGAGACTGAAAGGAACACGGAACTATGAGACGTTTTTAAGATTTTGATATGTTATCAATTTAACGTATGTAACCTGTTGTATGTTCTTTATTTTTTAGACTGAAACAGCAGTTTTTGTCAAAGATTATCTAGCTGATATGCCATTATCAGAACTATTCTGTGTATTGACTACTGGAATGTCTTCAGTCGCCGGTGTGTCATTGTTAGTCTATAATGGATATGGAGTAATAAGCTTTATATTTATTACATGTATCAACCTGTATGTTTCTTTTTTCAGTTAAATGTGAAATAGAATGGTTATTATTTATTAATTGCTGTGATGGTATACATGTATTGCTAATATTGTGATGGTAATTTTAGACGTTTCTTCAGGCACGCTTGTCAAAAGTCGGAATTATCTCCAACCTCTATTTGGTATTTGGTCGACGCCATATACCGCATTTTGTTTCAGGGAAAATTATAATTGTCTTTCAGAAAAATGATATTGAACAAAACAATAAAAACTTTGTCTTCTATCTAGTTATATTCAATGCATATCACGGTATCGATTTGTATTTAATTTTAAGCCGAAAAAACTAGATATTGCATCAAATCCCTGCATCAAATTACAAGCAGTGTCAGAATCAAATTAAAATCTGTTTGTTTCTTATGAAGAAATTGGCGATTTTTTTGTTAACAGTTTTTTGCCATTAACAACAAATCTTACAATACTGGTAACTTATTAGAGCTTGAGAGTTCACATTGTCAGGGAAGAAAACAATATTTACATTTTTTCTGGACCACAGTAAACAGAATATTAATGTCTTTTGATAACAATATTTTAACCAAGTCATCACATTTGTTTTGAATATTTTGACCTTGTTTTACATACTTTAGGTTCCAGCAGAGTATTTGTTAGCAGCAAATACAATCTCAGCTCCAGCTGCCCTAGCCGTAGCCAAAATTAGCTTGCCTGGTACTGAGAAAAATGAAAAACCTACGAAAGTAGATTTAGGTAAAATAAGGTTAGTTTGTTTTAACCGTTTTTGTATACATTCCTAAAAAAAGGTATGACTATTTGTGATGTAATTCCACCTTAAAGCGCCATTAGACATACATGTTTAAAGTACAACTATTTTGTAGCTTTCTTGTATTGGAAAATAAAATTATTTAAGATTTTTGTATCATATCTTGAAGTCCAAAAAAAAAGTGTGCTTTATCTTTTAGCAATTGATTGTTTCTATCGTTATAAGACTGTTGTCATGTTATTGATGCGTTGGCTGTTGTCAGTGCACGTTGTGTAGATATTTTTTCTCTATTTTTTTCACAGAACACATAACCATATTTATTTTTTAAACTAATTTTATATTTAGTAGAATAAAGCTTATTTTCAAAACACTACTTTTTGTACTATTTAGTTGGGTGGTTTGGGCTAATCACTGGATTTGTTTTGACAGTTAGAGTTAAATGGTACACAGTCGGTCATTTGATAATGCAATGTTTAATGTGTATCGTAGTTAATCATTATTTCTTGCTTTATGTAGCTGTGGTTGTTTGTTCATGGTTATACTGTCCGTATAGTTAAGGATACTGTTTTCAGTATGATGATGAAAATCGTTGTGATATATATGCTTGAGCTTTATGTGTTTGTGTTAACACGCCTCGTATAATTTATGGTTATTATAATTACACTTGGACAAAAATATGACAACTACTTTAATTCGAGTTTTAAAAAAAATCCGAAAAAAACTTTTATTTCAGAGCTTTTTGTTATACATCAATAATGACTCAAAATTTGTTTCATTTCAAAGAAATATGAAAAACAAGTAAAAGAAAAATAACTTGATGCTTTACTTGAAACCTTTGAACATTATTTCTGATTACCTTGATAATATTTTAAATATTTATCATCCTGGAATGTACTTTAATTGATAATCATTCTAGAAGTACCTAACCAAAATCAAACAAGTAAGATACTTGAGGTAATTAAACCCGTTCTTACAATTCATCTGAAAGTGAATCTTATTATAGACAGTTATTTGTAATTTTTGAAAACAAAAACTTTTGCGAAAAATTGGTATTGTTTTTGTCCGTATATCAAACATGTAGTGTTACTTACTGTATTCAATAGTCATTTTGTTTTCAACCTTCCCAAAATTGTTATGATAATATTTCTGTTTAAATGATATCGACAATATTGACAATATCATGAGCCTGCTAAAAGGTCCCAGAATAATATTTTTATCCATCAAGCCAGGAACAAATTAAACACCAGACCCATAATTAATCGTTATGGATGTGTTCTGATTACAAGCGGTTTTGTCATAGAAATGAAACAATATTCTGTAACTAGCCCTTTTAAATTGTTCTTATGTTTTATGGATATTAATTCATTTTTAGTAAAAACGACCTTTATATTTTAACTTAGGGAGAAACATGTGAACTGATATTGTGATAATCATGTTTTTAGGTTTTGTTTCACAGTTTTTTCATCGTCTGTTTTGTGCTCTTAGTTGCATTTGCTTTTGCAAAGTAACGTGTCTTGTATTAAACTAATTATTTCTCCTACGACTTTTTGAAAAATCGCTGATGTTTAAGTAGAATTTATTTGTTTTGTTTATCATAGCAAGGCCAGGAATTTGTTAGACGCTGTAACACAGGGTTGTGAGACAGGGACAAGATTAGTGGTAGTGATAGTTGTCAATGTATTGGTCTATATATCGTTACTTGCCTTAGTAGACTCAACACTGGAATGGTTTGGTGACAGAGCAGGTGTGGCCAATCTCTCCCTAACGGTAAAAAGTTATTATGCGAATGTATCTAACACGGAACTATCTTTATGTTACCTTACTGATTTTATTACTGGCATACAATGGTTTTAAATTAAGAATAATTGATTATCATGTATGAGAATTGCAGCTGGAATACAATATTAATACTGGTTAGAAAAAGCCCGAAGAACGTATAAAAATAATTTTTACATATCGAAAATATCAAAACATTGTGCTTAATGGCATTATTATCCGGTTCCCATTACTACCATATTTTAATAACGAGTTGTTCGGCTCCGCATTATGTGGTTCATAAATATCCACATGTTTCAATTTTGTAAGCCTTTCCAACATGACCAAATAGCCTGCATGTATATTTTATGATAACTTGGCTTTTATAATGCAATCACGTAAACAGAACTACATGTTTTAAGTGTTAACAAATTATAAGTCATCGTTGCGTCCGTTCCTCGTCATTTAGTTGAAGCGCAATAAAAATTGAGTTTGTTTACGTTAAACGATTTCAAATAAATTTAATGATTTAATTTTTTTCCAAACAGCTGATATGCTCGTACATTTTATGGCCAGTCGCCTACATAATGGGTGTTGCTTCACAAGACTGTCATACCGTTGCTTCATTGCTTGGTATTAGGGCTGTTACCCATCCAGGAATTGCATATATTGAATTTTCAAAATACTTTCAAAACAAAGCTTCTTTAAACGAGTACCAGTTGCTTTATAATGACACGATGACAGTCGGAAATAACTTGTTTCTTCCGCAATGGAACAAAACGTTGACAGATGGAATATTAAAGGTAATTGGATAAAGTTTTCAATTAACAAAATCTGAAGCCGGTGATAAACGGTAAGGTCAGTTTGTTTAGTTGCTATTGTACTTTTATTCATTCGCCATTTAAAGTTATCGACATTTTTTTTAAAAATACGTATATTCGGAATTCTGAATCGTGAATAGTTTGCATGTTTGATATTTTTCTTTTACTTTTAAAGATTACTTTTCGTTTGTATATGTTTCTTTTTGGGAAAGGGGGCCATACAGTTTTTCTTTTTGAATGCTTCGTACATACAATCAAGTCAAGAAACTCGTAGAAACCGACTAAATTGAGACGTTTTCTAGTATGAATACACCTTTTAATTTTTTTTGCAGTAAGTCTAGAAACGGTGGAAAAATTATATATAATTATAGACAGGGTATCACAACTTTATACACTAAAAGTATATTTTTCATAACTATAGCTTATCTTGTTTTTCTACCACTTTAATATTTTGGTTTAATATGTTTCGTGTATTTAAATACAAGGATTCAAACCGCAGTAACTGTAATGAAAACTTATATGTTGTAAGTATTGAAAGTTTTTACTTCAACCTAATAAGACATAAAACATATAAATATATGAATAAAGATTGAGCAAAATGTATTTTATTGAAAGCTTTAGCTTGACTACAAGTTCTCCGTTTGAATCAAAATACTGACAAGTCGTTGTATCTTTACTTTGATATTAAATACTAGTATGTAGGAAGAGTTTTTTCATGGTAAATCCGTTTTATTCACAGGAGAAAACAGAAGTGATTACGACCTACGCATTATGTGGATCTTCATGCTTTCAAGTTGTTGGTATCGGTATTGGCGCAATAGGAGCTCTTGCACCAACAAGAAAAATGGACCTTATAAATGTAGGTTTTAGAGCTCTCTTTACAAGCACCGTGGCAAATCTACTGACAGCTTGTGTTGCAGGTAATATATGTATAATTATATATATATATATATATATATATATATATATATATATATATATATATATATATATATATATATATATATATATATATATATATATATATAAACTTAATTTAATTTTGAATGTTTTAGCTTACTGTCTTCCATTTACTAGGCTACAGGGGAATGGCAATGATTTGTTTGTGAACGGTTATAAAATACTTAAAATTTTGTGTCATGTTATTCGATAGGCTTTACCATTTAACGGAGAAAATATGTCGGTTTTGCATTTTTAAAAAATAATAAATCATAAATCAAAAAGATAATTAGGTACTTTATTTGTTAGTATTGTAACTTACTTTTGATTACCGTTAAAGAAAAAATGTAAAAAAGATTCTATAAATCAAATGTAAATGAAGCTTATGAGGAAAACTTTTTAAAAATCGACAAATATATGTTAACGAATATATTGTTAACATTTATCAAATACCTCTAATTACAGGTTTGTTATATTTGGGATAAATGGTGGAAAATGCACATGCTAAGAAGAGTTTGTAAAAAAAATTGTGGATTATAATCTCGTTTAAACAATATATGAAAAACTTTTTTTGCAAATTGCTAGTGAAAACTGTATATACCATAGATTCTAGTGCCTCTAATTTTTTTCTTATTTTAACATTCGTTGAACACTGTACTAAAATTAATTTCATTGTGAAAAATTGAGTCATAAACTAGACAATCTTCGAAAAGCATAATATGTTGATAATTGCAAACTTATGTTTAACGCCCGACTGTAAAAATTATCTTATTTAATCTTTAATTAAAATGCAGTTTATTTTCAATTTTGTTAAGTTGCAATTTGTATTTATTGATTAGTAGGTTTTGATGTGGTTTAAAATGCCATAAAGGAGTTTTAAACTACCCGAAACGAGGGCAAGAATATTTATCTGTAAGGATTTATGGGAATGTGTTAGATGAACAAGCATGTATTTTAGTACGTCTCGTGATGACTCGCATCATTAGAGCGTCTTTTGTTGAAGGAACTAGCTTTCTTGCATTTATTGAATACGGAAATAGTGTCCTTAAAAGGTACTATTGTTTTTCCAGATGCAAACTATTTTCTGGCGTGTTCCACCTTAGAAACGGTTATCTCCCTTTTGTAAGCAATATTAGATCTTTTTTTTGCAGATAGGAAAATAAATATACGATAGAACAGGATATGAATTTCGATTTCAGTAGAAAATTTATCTTTTTTATTTCTTAAAAATGGTCATCTGTACTATTACCTATAGTGTCATGTGTTGTAGTTAAACATTATTATGTTTTCCTCCGGGGCCTATGCTACTATAATATTGTCTTGAGAGTATAGAGCCTTCGCCTGAAGCTCAGGTACTATTTTCATGAGACATACTTTAGTACATAGGCCCCTCGTAAAAAAACATAATGTATAAAAATTAATTACTCTCATATATGCAAAGATACACCCACGAGACTGGACATCCAAAAATAGAGAATTTAAACTTATAATGTCTGCTGCCAATTTGATTTTAAGCAAATATATTCCGAACTGATAAAATATTAAACAAAATCATAAAAAGAGAAAATGTAAAAGTATTTCATGCCATAAAATTTGATGAGTTTGATGATACTTTTCTATGGAGTACTGAATATTTTAATGGATTTTTAGATTTGGAGCTTAAACGGTAGTGTAATAAAGGAAAGAAAAGGTCTTTAATTTTGAAAAAAATAAACCCCTTTTTCAAAACCTTTCTGAATTGTGTAAAAACGCAAAGTACGTTGCGACTGCATTAAACAACATTACAACATTACTTATGTTTTATTACTCTTCACTACAATCACAAAATATAGAACACAACGAGATTAAAAAAAACAACATAGTAGGTAAGAACATACCTTGTACTCATTTTTGTCATTCAGATTTGGACTATATTTAAAAAAAATTGTAATATAATTTCTTTTTTCTGACATATCAACTACAGTCACAATGATTTTCAAAAATATTTTCATCAAAAATATGTATTGCAAATAGCAGAAGAGTTTTTGAGAAGTTTAAATAAATAAATATTTTTAGCTTTTCAGAAGCAAGTGCAGTTTTTGTCAAAATTTTAAATCAACGTAAATTTTTAAAGCTTACATTTCAATTGTTTGTTTAAGTTATTTTAAATATCAAAGAAAGAAAATTTTGGTAGAAAACACTCGTATCAAAACATAATTAAGCTAAAGACTACAAACATCAAACAAACAAAAATAGATATAATGAAGGGTAAATGATTACATTCATTGCGCATTGCGCTTATGATAAATTGTAGTTCATGTTTGTGGTCAAATACAATTTGCATTCTATGTCTCATTGCGATAAAATATTACATTGCTTCTGGTGAAGATGTATAAAAAGCAACTTTAATTCAAAACTTTGATATTGGTAAAATGATTTCATTACTAATACAATATTATCAAATCACCAAAAATAAATAAACGTTATAATACCTACACAGAACGTAGGTATTCTACTTAAATAAAAGTGTATAATTGACAATTCTATTTTTATTTTTTTTTGTTTTGGTTTTTAAAGTGTTTTTGTCAGGAAATACTAAAATATTATCAGGCCAAAATTTCTCGAATTATTTTTATTGTGAGTAGAGATATTCTCATTATAAGTTTGGATGCGGATTATTGTGCATGTACTTAATTGTATTATGCTTATATTGTATAATTTAGTGATATAAGCCTCTGTAGCTAACAATTCTTCGGTAAAGTAAAACATCCTATTTTTCTATTCGTCGAGTTAAGTGTATTGATCTAATCCCCCCTATGAAGGCAAAATGAAAAGAGAGAGGAATTACAACAAATATCCCTAAAGATAAATCAACACATAGCATGTTATTTACTTAAATACTAGGTGTATAATGTTTGATTGAAAATCATCCGACACAAAAGTAAGGTAATCCTTTTATTTTTTTGAAATATTTTATGGTATGGATAATATCATATGATAAAAAAAATCATGACACAAATTTAAACATATGCTTTAAAGACGCTGAAAGCAGTTGTAGGCATGTATACCGGTTTTAAATTATGAAAATAGTCGCTTTTGTATTATTTAAACACTGTTGTTGTATTATACACCACCATCCCATTAACCTAATAAGATTCAATTTAACATTGCTGTTAAATACTTTTGTTAAAAGTAAATTTTTTTTATATTTTATAATAACGTTTATAAGACCTGAAGTTTACATCCTGAAAAAACTGGACAGTTTTTTGCTAGTTTATCAACTGGGATCTAATATCCCGAATAAAAGATAGAATTTACAAATTGCAAGAACACAACTAATTTTTTCTATCTATTTATTCTCGCAAATGTGCAGACCAAAAAGTTCTCAGACGGATAATCGAGACGTGTTTACATACAGTTTACTTGAAAACGGTATAACATCATGTAAGAAGTACATTTGTCTATTTTCTTCAGTACAGGCAGTATTCTAAAATGACCAGATTTAGAATTCATGAGATTAATAAAACCGTCTTTGTTTCATTAGCCGATGACATTACATGTTCAGTGGATATAAACATTAACCGCCAATGAAAACAACATGTAATGTTCACAAGAACATTAAAGAGTAAATGTGGATAATAAAACATCCTAGACAAATAAAACACTACTTAAAGTCAACTTATGATAATAACATCCAACGTTTACAAAAAACATCATAGAATAAATGGCTAAAATAACTATTTACAACTCATAGAAGAACACTACATATTAAACGTTAAAAACTATAAAACACAATACACGCTAATGATAAAAACATCCAACTCTAGAAACACTACAGAATATAAATATATGATTATAACAACCAAGTCAAACAAAAATATTACACTATACACGCTAATGATGATTACTGTCAACTTAAACAAGAATACTCTACAATTTTAATGATAATAACAGCCAACATTCGCAAGAACACAGCTGAATAAATGTTGATAATACATGTTATTTATAAAAACAGTTAACTCATACAAGAATTCACACGCTACATGCTAATGATAATAAAAACCAACGTTCGCAGGAACACTACAGAATAAAAGTTGATAATTAACATCCAACTCAAACGAGAACACTACTTAATACATGTTTATGATAAATATAGCCAACGCCAATAAGAAGGGTGCACAATAAATGTTTTTGATAATAACAGACAACCAAACTGAATAACTTCACAATATATGTTAATGTTAAAAACAACCAAGTCAAACAAAACATTATACAATAAATTTTAATCATAAAAACAAGAGAAGAAAAAAAAATCACCTTCTATTCCAAATTCTCCAACTGCAGACGGTCTTAGTGTAACGATAACATTACTCAAACAACTTTTGCACTTATGATGTTTTCGAAGGCTTGGGGGTTTATTTTGAAGGAGTCTTTTTATTTATTATTTTTTGTGCGTGTGAGTTAAACGCTTGTGCTCATCGCCATAAAATCAAATAAATTTTCTACCTGTAAACGGTGTCGTTATTGAAAAATAAATGGCATGATTTTGTTTCCTTAGAACTGATGCATACATTTATTGTCAGCTGTAAGGAAAACAGTATTTTATTTCATTGTTATTGTTAAATGTAGAGTGCATTATATAGAACATACGATTAACGTGACAGATAAATAAGTACCATGTGTTTATAACAAAAAATCATTGAATTCCGTCCAAACACATAACAATTGGTACCAAGATAAATTGGTTTAGAAATATTTAATGTAGTATAATATAACATAAAGAAGCAAGTCACATTACGTAACTATTGTTAAAAATGTCAGCTAAGGTTGTCGAACTACACGATTTCAACATGTAACTCAATTGATGTCAATTAAATCCCATAGATTTCAAACTTTCTGTAAATGAACACGAACACATGAAACAGTTCTTTTAATTATAAGACACGTCGAGTATGTGGTGGAACGTTCTAATATAAAAGTGTTATGTAATACGTCTTCTTTTGACAAATTATGGGATAATGGGTACAAGAAATACACGTTTTTGAGTTTTTAAAAAGGTCAAGGCACGATTAAGCAAACAAGATGGATAATTATTTAATTTAAAATCACAATTTTAATAGTATCCAAAATATTACAGACTAGTAAACAGGGTAAAAAATACACCTTTACTGTATTTTTAATGGTGCTTTAAATATTTAAATATTTACTAAATGTTTTAATTTTAAATCTAAATTTAATAATATTTATTAAATATTTAGTTAAATATTTACCCGTTTTTGCCTCAGACGTGCTTCATAGTTCTTGTCACTTGTTGCTTGTCCTGTTTGGAGATAATTCGCCATCAAAAAAAAGGGAGGCCAGGACTTTTCCAGCCAATCTCTGAAAATAATTTGCAGGAACCATCTGTAAATTGTTAAGATAATCACGCGGCAAAATGTGTGTCTGATTTAATAGAGAAGACTTTGTTCTTCAGGGTATTTTTTTTCATTGCGAGATCCTCTTTCAGAATGTAGTTTCCCTGGGAAATGCTTGTTGGAAATAAATATATCATGAGCTTTGTTTACCATTGTAGGTTGCAAAATTGACAGGCTCTCCTAGACCAGGGTCATCCTCTAGTCTTCGTCTTACGCTATGCAATTCAGCTAGCCACCTTTTAACAGTAGCATATGAAAAGGAATTTCTTTCAAATAAATATACTTTCTTATAGCGTGTTTCTGTAACCAGACAGAGTTTTGAACTGAAATGTAAAGTTCCTTTTTATTAGACCTGATTTAATGGATTATCTTTTTTCATCTACAACTTTTTTCGGCCCCTAGTGTCACTGAAACTGATGAGGAATGAATTACCGAAATGTGCACAAATAACTTATCAAAATTTAATTATTAATAATCAATTTTTTTGTTAAATATTTACTTCGAGGCCGGTGATGCAAGTATAAGCAAAGACGTCTACCTTCAATAACCCACAGTATTTGTTATTTATGATAATTAATGTTGTTTGAAATTGGGTTGGCGTTTTAGAAAACGTTGATTTTTAGTCTCTACATTTTACAATATGTTGGAAGCTTTATAGCATATATCCCAAATGTTAATTCAAATTATAGATAAAAACATTTCTCAGCGGTAATAAGAATAAAACGACTAAAAATAATAAAGAAAAAAAATTGTTATATATATATATATATATATATATATATATATATATATATATATATATATATATATATATATATATATATATATATATAAATGTTGGATAAAAAGTTTATATTGACAACTTTTAGTTTAGTTTTAGAATATATATTTAAAAAAGAAATGTAAAAACCGGTTGGACCAGTCAGGGGTTAATGGTAAAATCTTGCTTTATACGCTCAGTGAGTTCAAAGATATTCAAGTTTCTCAGAGATTAAAACACCAATATGAATGTTATGAAATAATGTTGCTGTGCTCTTTCCGTTTTGAAAAAAAAATGATGGGTTACTCGATCACTCTGGTTTCCTCCGCCTTCCCAGAACTGAAGTTGAAAATGTTAATAAGGCTGTAAAACACCAATTATCTTATACAAATCTTTGTTGTTTGGTTAGCCTTGGCATCATTTCCCAAACGCTGTCTCAAAATAACAAACTGTTTTAAATTGTCCCATTCCAAAACAGTTTATTGATTCTACATTTGGACAAAAAATGCACCATTTGGTTATCAAGGCAACTTCGCCACAATTTTCAAAACCATGGTTTATATCACAAATAACTTAGACGTTAGTATTTTTCTGTAAACGTTAATACACTCATTTAGCAATTGCGACTTAATAAGATTATTTTTGTCAAATGTTATGCTTAACAAATTGTTTGAGACAGGCCGTTACGTAGCGTCTGACTAACGAGACACTTGCTCTAAATATGTAGTGTACATCAGCATTCACCTTCTGAAAAATTCCAAATTTTAATGCTACTGTGATCTTTAATTAAACTGGCAGTACCTGCGAGCTTGATGTTATGCTCTGCAAATCATTTTCATTCGTTACACACGGTCCTTAAATAACTGCCTACGCCTAAAATTGTATTGTATTGCCTACGTCTTAAGTGTATAAAATGAGAGCTATGTTTGTAATTTAGAATGCCATAAAGATATCACGAAGTAACCATTATCTTAGGATTGTCTTTGGAAACCTATGTCGCTATTCTCACTTAAAGATATATTTTAAGACATTAAGATTTTAAGATATTAAGATACTGTTGTAACATGACTTTAGACTAGACTAAGTGGTAAGACTATTATAAGAAATATCTTAGTCCTCAGAAAATTTTATAAACACGCCTGTTGGAAGATAAGTTAAAAAATCATAAATAATTAAAATTATAGTACATAACATTTATGTTTGGTATTCAATTATCATGCTTAAATGATTGGTTTTTATTTGCAGATCATATTTTCAAACATATGGTCACAGCTGGTTTTACAATGGATGTTGATTTATCAGACTGATGAAAGATGGGTTTGTTAACTGGTTAAAGAGATATGACCCATTCGAAAATAGCTAGCTTGCAAAAAACTTTTATAACAATGCTCCAATATCAGACGATGTACAGAGACATCGGTAAAAGAAATTCACTTAATTTTAAAATATAAATATTGGGATGTAATTTTGATCAATAGGATATTTCAATTACACTTTAAACACGGTAATGTTTCACATGTTAAGATGATTACATTTTCTGCTTCTAGGTAATATAATGATTGTTCGTTAAGAGGCTTCTTATTCCAGGCAGTGTTTCGTGACACATTGTTTGTGTGTTTTGTAATGGTTAATAAGTAATATTTAGTATTATTTTAAAATTATTATATATCATTTATAATAACTATGAAGCCATATAAGGAATATTTTTTGTAGTAATTATTCCCAATTGGTGAACTTTGACAATAATACAGACAATAATATAAATCAGTTACCAAAATGCGAATGCTAGAGAACAGAAGTCAACTATTTTCAAAAGGGTTTACCTTTGGAACGAACGTATTCGCATACACACATACCACATTAAGACCGTCAGCGTTTGGGCAAAAATACAATATTCAATGACATTTTATGTGAAATGCCGTAAACTTTTCTTATTTTGGAAATCGTGACAGAAAAGTTTTGCTATAAAAATAGTTCAATATGAACTTTTTGCAAATATTACTTCTTAGCCTATTGCTGTATTGCGACATATGAACTGCATTGTTGTTAATTATATTACACTTTAAAAGTTCATGAACAAATAATGTTTGTTAATATAGAGTGTAATTGGTTTGCATGATTTTTTAACTAATTTAAATTATCTACTTTTATGTAAACTAGGTGAAGATATCCGAATTTATGTACATCAACATCATTATAATTTCTATATTGACGCGTCAGAAGAAATACACAGATTCATTTTTCAGAACAAGCAGATTGTAGTTCATCAAATGACACCTCTTGAATTCGCAGAATATCATGCAATCCGTATTTACACACCTATATACACGCATTCAAATGTTTATGTATATGTTTGTACAAACGAGCATTGAAGACGTTAAAGATTAAAATATATCATACAAAATCACTTCGACCACCGTCTTTCTAAACCATACATATAAAGTGTTTTGGTTATAAATCAGATGAGACATAACAAAAAACATAAAGGAAAAAGATTTTGTGGCCGCCTAAATCACTCAGTTTAAAATTGAAATGGCAATGTCGTGCTGTAGGTATAGGTTTCTTGGAAGTTGTACTAACTCAATAAGGGTAGTCTAGTTACTATTTCACGTCTGCTAGACACTATTTCATGAACTTTCAAACAAAATAACAGCAAACAGCCAGCTATCTAACAACAAGGATAAAGAAAGACAGAAAAATCACAGTTCTTGTTTTTTTCTAGAATTTTCATTTCAAATGTGTTGTTGATATCTAATAATTTATTATATTGATGAGCAACCCAGTCGTTTCTGATAGTAAATACACTGAAAGAATATACCTGTTTGTATCTGGACGTGATTGAATAAATAAATTCGTTTATTTTTCCGTTTTTGTATGTATTTTATGTATGTATTTTAAAAAATTGTCGGATGAGTGATTTGTTCGAGGACCTAAAATTGTAATTACTTTTATCACATTCCTTTTCTTTTTATCAAGTGTCTGTCGAAAGTCGAAAATATAATAATAATAATCAGCGGTTTCAATACTCGTCTGATTTTTTTTTTGCCATTGGTTGTTCTGTCAAATACTTGTATTGTGTTGTATTGATTATTGCCAAAAACATGCTCTTTTAGTGTAATTCTATTGCAGTTGTACGAAACACAAAACCCTTGTGTTTATCATTTAGTTATTTAACTAAGTAAAAAATTAAATTGAAAATGAAGAAAGTTACATTTGTTATTAATTAGAGAATCTGATAAAATGAGTGATCATTTTTCAAACAAAGTTACCAAACTATTGGTAAGGCTTGATTTCAGACTTAAAAGCTTAACAAAAATTAAAATATATATAATCATGTACAGTATGTTTTTAAATATATAACTTGTATTTTGTACTTATACTGAGAATGTTTAAAACACGTTCGAATTACCTGTCAAAATACTACAAACTAAGTCATTATTACGTAGAGTAGTTGCTAGGGGAAGAAAAAGGTTAAAAATAAAATAAGACTATTACTCGCTTTTAAATGATACTTTACAACATTGCGCTACATATTATAATACATAACATATTTTTCTGGGATAGAAATATACCGTAAGTATTTTACACTGTTATTTTGATGGTAAAAACCTTTATTAGATTAGGTTTACTGGCGTGAAACAATTAGTGTAAAAAAACTTGGCAGATGAATTGCGCAACACGTTTGATCAGTAGAGCAATTTGCCCCTGAAATAGTTTGATGCGCAGGTTTTGATTGGTTGTTAACTCTAAAGGGGCGAAGTCTGTTTAGCTGAATTTTAAAATTTGTTTTGATGCTTGTGTTATGAGAAGACTGAACAGATCAAACGGCTGATTTCTGCAAAAATCCGAATGTGCAGTCGCTTGCATATCTGAGCACTTTAACAGCGGACTGTCCGACAAAACTATAAAACAATGTCGGTATTTTCTGTTTCCCGCTGTACTAATCACTGATGCCTCGTCAAAAAAGGTAACTGTGCTTACTTATATAACAAAACTGTGGGTATTAAAAGGACATATATTTTTAAGGAGAGTATTTAAAACGCGTTAAGTCCCTGTGAATTCCCCGTCCATAAATTGACTATTTTCCTTAACTTATTCTTATCAAATAATTTTGACGATGTCGTTAGTTAATTTGGATGGCGTGGAATTTTTCTTAACCTTACAGGTCGATCCAAAAACTAAAGACTGTTGGCATATCTAGTAAAATCCACCAATCGAAACTCCATTTTTATTACTGAGTTGTTGATATGAAAGACATTCCGCGTGAAATGTAAGTATTTCGACTTTTTGTTTCCATTGGTAAAGAACTAGCTTGCATATTGACGTTAGCCAATAGAAATGATTGTTACAAATTTCAGTAGGAGGGGCAATAAGTTTAATGTTGTGACTTGGCGGACTGATGAAGTTATCTGAACTATCGTTTACACTTGCTGTTTCACACCAATGACTGTCATAATCATTCTCCTTTTAAAACTCTTTGAACATTTTATCTAGAATTTCTGTTGTTAAAAAATTACAAAAGTGTTAAATTATAGTAAATGTCTGAAAAGTCTCAAAGTATAACTGGAATTTTTGTTACGGGTTACATTTGTTTGTTATACTGTTGAATCAATATAATGGAGAACAAAGAAGAAACAAAATCAAGTTCGTTAGAGCAGACAACAAATGATCATTTAAAAGCCGAGATAAAAGAAGTCTTCACAATTGATGACAATGAAGTAGAAATATCAAATCTTTCTTCTCAATTCTCAAAAAATTCTCCGAACTCTCAAAGCAGTGATAAGCAGAGAGGAATAATTGCAGCAATAAAAGACCAAGTTCATGGATTGATTCGGAAACATAAATCTAGAATTAAAGTTTTCATAGCTGTTGTTTTTCTCTTTTTGTATTTGGCATATGTTGGATATTCGTTATCCTATAGTTTTGGAGACGAGGGATCATGGAGACTTTTGATTGGTACTGTGTTTGGATTTTTGTTGATTATTTGGAAGCTACTTGAAAACACTAATGCATATAAAAAGATGTTTTTGGGATGTCGTAATCTTAAAGTGCCAGGAAAAACTAAATTAATCATTAAGTGGTGAGTATTATTCTAAAGTTTTAGTGCACCTACTCAGAATCGCTATACCGTTTTGATTTAATTACGATTTTGGTAACGGAAGAATTAAATGAACTTCAACATCTTATAAGTTTGTTTAAAAATTTTCTTTAAGTTTTGTTATGAGATAATTAATTATCTCCCTGTATCGAATAGAGTCCTAGTTATATTTAACGTCAAATATCTTAATTTCCCTTTTATTTTCCATTTCGATTTTACACGAGGTGGTTGTAAGCAAAAGGTGCCTTCCCTTTAATAGAAACCTGATTCACTTCCTGGTGGAAAATCCTACTTGTTTAAGTGTTTAAGAAGAAAAATAATTATAAAATTTTAATTCTAATGAGTACATTTTGGAAACAATTTTCAACTTTTTGGCTCATGTTTTTATCTATCAAACTTTTTGGCTCCTAGTGTCACTGATGAGGAATGATTTTCCGAAATGTGCACATATGGCACATACAAATTTAACAAGTATTTGTGTTCACTCCCCCTGAGTGGGTATCGCTTCTGGTAGAGTAAACTCCCCGAGGGTATCTTTAACTTAGTAGGCAGTACTTTGTGCTGTCAGAAAATATACCTTTTAGCAAAATTTTTAGCCGTCTTCATTTTTGAAATTATTTAAAACTAAGGTTTGTACCATCCTTAGCTGGATTTGGATTCATATAATTTTGGAACTTTAGATACATTAATTTTCAATTTTTTTGGCTCATGTGTTTTATCTATCACGCTTTTTGGCCCCTAGTGTCACTGAGGAATGATTTTCCAAAATGGGCACATCCGGCACATCAAAATGTAACAGGTATTTGTGTTAAATATTTCTCATCAGTGAAATTAGGGACCGAAAAGGTTGAGTTGAAATTTTAAAAAACCAATCAGTTGAAATTCAATAAATTGTTTTTCAAATCGTGAATTACCTGCGATTGATAAATAATGAATAATCATTAACAGATACAAATATTTAGAACTCGAAAAATCTACAAGTTGGTGTGCCCAACAGTTTGGGTCTATCTAAAGTCATAGGCACATAATTCATTTTCCTTTTTTAACTGTACATATATAATCAACACCAGCGATCCTGTCAAGATCTTTAATTTATTAAAGAATTAATCTACATGTATATTGTTTCTTATAACTAAATGACACCTTCTCTGGGTAAAGTAATTATAAACATGTATATCTATCGGCTTATTTAATATACTATTGAAATACTTGTATTCATTTCTCAATTATGAATGTTGCAAAGTGGTCTTTGGTGATTATTTGTTCAATGAGAAGTCGTTATCACCTTGTAAGTCTTGGGTTTAACTTAGAAATATAAGAAATAATAATCAGTTCAATAAGTTCATATCCGGTAACTGCCATCGTAAAGGTACTTGACACTGGCAAAAGGCGAGATCAGACCGTGAACGTGAAGCGGTTAGTATAAATTCTAAAATTAAAAAAAATTGGAAATCATATTTAGCATTTTCTACCGACTAAAGAATATTCACATAGTTATTAAATGTACATTATGTGCAATTGACACGCTTATAATAGATTTTTTTTAGCGTAATATATATTTTTGAGATATTTTTCTCCCAAGAGCTTGTTTGTGTAAGTTTTAATACTGAACATTTGGATTTTTTATCTTTTCTTTGTTTACAAACCGTTCTATAATGCCTGATACAACATATCCTGTTGTACAATCTGTTCTTTGCTTTTCTTTTCAAATTGTGATTTTTGTATGGAAACCATTTTAAACACATGTTTATAAAAATGAAAATTAATAACTTCTCTTATATAAATGTTTCCATGTAAAGGGTGCTGTATGTATCTATGGTAATATTTGTTGGCGTCTACGTAGGAGTGACTGTACTATGGACTCACCCGGGCAATGCTATATCACTGGTTGGAATAGCTGTACTGATCTTCCTATTATTTTTGTTTTCTACAAATAAATCAAAGGTACGAAACAAGCATGCATTCAAAAAAAAAGTTGTTAAACAAGCATTTTTACACGTATAGGTATACATTATATTCTATTTAAAATGAAGACATGTAGACTTTAAGCTTTTTATCAAAATAAATAAGTAAATAATATATAAAATAAATAATGAATAAATATTTAGTATAGTTCTACTGTTAACCATGTAAGTATCTCAATGCAACAATTCAAAAGTAACACACACAATAAAAAAAAAAATAAAAATAAAAAAACATGTGCCCCAAAAATTAAAAATTGAAACATCAAATATTGATGCTTTTTATCCCAAATCTGCAATTTCGGAGATGTGTTACCGAATATTATCATTTTGGACGTGTCTATGTCAATGTGTTTGTGACAAATCTGTTTGCCATGCTTCTACAAGAACAGTCATTCTGCTGTGATAATGGATCGTCAATATTATAAGAACAATTTTCAAAAGCGTTTTATACTGCCATTTATGTATATGATGTCATTCAAATCTAATATATTGACCAAATCATATATGAACGTCTCCAATTAAACTGGACTTGTAAACATTTTTGATAACATACCTAGTTTTCTGGTACTGGTCCAAAATAATATATTCACTATCTTTCAAATTCCGTATATTTCTATGGACTTTTGATACCTTGATGTTGTTGTGCATAAACCTGTCAGTTTCGGCTATATCATGTTTTAATCGTTTAATTTTTATTCAGATAAACTGGCATGTAGTATTTTGGGGAATGGCTCTACAGTTCTTGTTTGGTATATTTGTTATAAAAACGACATTGGGTAAAAATGTAATAACATATCTTAGTGTAAGATTTCTTGAACTAACCAATCATGCAGAAAGTGGAGCGTCGTTTGTTTTCACGGACAAATACTATAAAGATTTTACTTTTTTATTTGTGGTAAGTTTAAATTTTCTATTGATTAGTCATATATATTTTGGAACTTTAATTAATTAATTTTCAAAAGTTTGACTGATACTTTTTCAGCCCCTAGTGTCTCTGATTAGAAATGATTTTCCGAAATGTGCACATATGGTATAGCAAGATTTAACAGGTATTTGTGTTATATATTAACTTGAAAGGCGAATCGGAAAAGAAAATCATCAGACTAACAATAAACTTTAAAATATTGAGTTACATTCACATAGCACTCGGTAACCAAACCGTCCTAAAGGGACAGTTTTATTGTCAAGAGTCGGTGACTTTTTCCAAGTACTCGTGTCACATTCTGTATTCCGAAACTGTCCGCGTATTTTGACTTTATATATATATATATATATATATATATATATATATATATATATATATATATATATATATATATATATATATATATATATATATATATATATATGTAACATTTGGAACGTCATATTATTAAAAGTCAAGAATATCGTAGTCTATTTATAAGAAATAACTAAGATATTACTTTTATGGTTGTATAAGGGAAGAAAATTGTACAATACAAATGCTAAGCGCACTATTCACGTTTTTTACGTGCACAAATAAAAATGTCATATCTTCTTTTAAAAATATAAATGTCCCATCTACCCTCGACATGCAATTTGTATAATAAATATATTTTCAAAAGATTTATTTTTATTTCCAGGCAATGCCAAAAGTGTTGTTTTTCTGCACTATCCTGTCTGCTCTAAATTATTTTGGAGTGATGCAGTTTATCATCAAGACTATTGGTGGATTTTTGTCTTTTTGTCTAGGTTCAGCACCGATCGAATCCGTCGCAGCCGCCGCAAATATTTTTCTAAACACGGTAACTTAAAGCTTTCAAAGTGCATGTTCTGTAACAGTTGTAATTTTTTAGTCCCTATACAATAGCTTAGACCCTTTAATAATTCTTTATTGTTAATTACGCATTTTTACGTATTACATCAGAAAAAGAACTGTTATTGTTTCGGCTGTTTAATAATGAAATGTAAATATGTAATATTTTTCTATATATTTTTTTGCTTTATGTTTTACAATATATATGGTCAAATTTAAAAGCTGAAGTCTCCAAATAATAGCCATGTTTAGGTGTTTAAGCAAAAAATAAATAAAAATAGATAAATATATACATGTATATCAAATAAAAATAAATATAAAAACAAATAGAGAAAATAAATAAATAAATAAAAACTGAATAAATATTCTTGGGTTTAAAGAGTATCTAATACGTTACCTTTTTAATTGTTGAATATTCTTTTCTTCAGACTGAAACAGCAGTGATCGTTAAAGATTACCTAGCTGATATGCCATTAGCAGAACTTTTCTGTGTATTAACTACTGGTATGTCTTCAGTCGCCGGTGTTTCAATCGTAATCTTTATTGGATTTGGGGTAAAAAACTTTATATTTATTTCATTAGTAAACCTAAATGATTGTTCTTCCTGGTTCCGCGAAAGAATATCTACGAAGGTTGATCGATTTGTTATGTGTTTTGAAAGATATCTCAAAAGCATTCAACTCAAATAGTGAAATGAACATTACATCCCTTCAAAGTATTCTCCGCGTTTTCAAATACATCATTTCAATCTTTGAATCAATTTCTAAATACTCTGATTTAGGAAGACTTCTCAGGCACTAGGGCTTATCGTACCGACGACCAGATAAGAACTTTGTTAGTTTTGGAAATAGGAAAAAGTCATACAAGGGCTAGATCTGGAGAGTATAGTGGGTATGGCAAGACGGTAACATCCGACCTGAAAAATTGCATCAAAAGCTCAGATGATGTGATGGGTCAATATCATAAAGTAGACGAACATACCTAAATCCTGGCACAAGACGTCGCTAAGTTATTATTTATCGACCTTTGTTCAGTATATTATCTCGGTAATACCGGCCTATAACACTTTGCCTATTTGGTATCGGAATTTGTATGGCGATACTATTACCTGAGAAGAATATGCAATAAACCTTCTTTGTGCTTATGTTTTTTTTTTGCAACTATTGGCCGTCTACCGTGTTTAGTTAATCATATTTTGTTTAGATTTTTTCTTACTGATTCGAGAAGGTGAACCCATGTTTCGTCAACATTTACAATGTTTGCCAATTGTCCTTGATTGAATTTAGGAAACATTTGAGCAATTGCTTAGCGGTTTGTATTTGTACCCTTTTTTGGTCATCTGTCAATATATGCTTGATCACTTAAAAAAATGTTTTCGTGATTGAAAAAAACGCATCTTGAATCAGTCATATCGGCAGACTATGTCAAAACTGGATTTTCACTGAGGAGATTTGTGATTTTTGGTAACAGTTTTCTAACATTTATATAAAAAATTCCTTACAGTATTGGTGGCTGTTTACAACGTTCTAAAAGTTTAATTGTCAGTTTAATTAACAATATCAAATTTTTGCTGCAGACAAAGTAAAAGAATATCAAATGTCTTCTGATTACGATATTTTAACCATGTTATCATATGTTTAAGGCATTTAATATTTTGTTTGACATACTTTAGGTTCCAGCAGAATACTTGCTAGCAGCTAATTTAATGTCAGCTCCTGCTGCCCTAGCCGTAGCCAAAATTAGTATGCCCGGTACTGAAGAAAATGAAAAGCCTCAGGAAATAGATTTAAGCAAAATAAAGTATGACAGTGTTATTTATTTTTGTTTACATACCTCACAAAAACAGACGAATAATTGTTTAAGAAAATTGCAAGTTTACTCGCAATCACATAATTTTTTCTTAGAGTACGTCTGTCTATTACCTATCTTGTTTTCCTTAAACTTCATTGGAAACAATTGATTTTGTTTGTTTCTTAATCAAATAATTATAATAATGGCCCTAATAAATGTGCAAGCTGTCTTTCAGTAATTCTTTAAGCGAATTTAGCATTTTATCATATTATACGTTGACTTTAACCAAACGCATGTTTTATTGCAAAGAGATTCATTTTATTTTTTTTTTTTTTAAAAAAAAAAAAAAAAAAATCAGAACAATTAATTTTACTAATCTTTTATAATATTTGTATCCTTAATAAAATGGAGTTTTTAAAAAGAACTAAAGTTATGAAAAATCAATATTTTTATAGGTATGATTAGTTGTTGATAACAAACAGACTTCTCTTAAACTTGTATTGTGTATATTTCATCATTACTGACGGGAAATCGTCTTTTGTGTTATCTTGTTATATTAAGATTAATTTAATTGTTTAAGAATTTTTTTAACAAGTAGGACATATATGTAATTTTTTTTAGGTATTTCTGCACTGTTTTTGTATAGTTTCATACCCTTGGTGGCATTTATTATGCTTTTATTATGCAATGAAACAAAGTAACATGTTTTTTAGTAAAAAATGTTTCTCCTACGACAATTTTTAATATCTCAAGTCATTGATGTTTTAGTAGAATTTATTTGTTTTGTATATCATAGAAAGGCCAGGAATCTGTTAGATGCTGTTTCACAGGGTTGTGAGACTGGGACACGTTTGGTGGTAGCGGTAGTTGTCAATGTATTGGTCTATACATCGTTACTTTCCTTAGTAAACTCAACACTTGAATGGTTTGGGGACAGAGCAGGTGTGGTCAATCTCTCTCTACGGTAAAATTCATAACAATGTATGATACCTTCGAATAATCGTATTTTTCGCATTGTTATATTGAAATAATCATATATACAAATTTCAGCTGGATGACATGTATTTATAACATGCTACAAAAATGTATAGAAATAAGAACTAGAAAACATAACTTAAAATTAGTAGATGCATTTTTTCTTTAACATTATCTTTATATTTTTGATTTCTTTATTTTTGGGTTGAAATAATTTTTGTAACAGTAGTTTTATAATGGATACTTAAAAGTTGAGTTGCGTAATGTCGCTAATTCTTGAAATGCATCGATTTTACAGAAAACGTGTTGATTTCCTTGAAGAAAATTCTTAAATTTATAAAGAATTTAAAACTATTACTAAATTATATAAGCCATATATACCTGGTACGCTTGTAAATTGCATTGAATTTGTAATATTTTTCTTTCCACCTTAATGCAAAAATGTACTTTAACAGAACTATAATAATTACAACTATGTTTTAGGCAAAATCCGCATGTATTATTATTTATCGGCTGCTTTTAAATACTTTTGCATTACATTTTCAATGATTCGGCAATAAACTGTCCTTAAGAAAAGTAGTAATTCAACTGTAACGAAATACCCCCCCCCCCCAAAAAAAAAAAATAAATAAAATAAATAAATAAATAAATAGATAAATAAAAATTGAAGGAAACATAAAAAATAACAATGAAGACAAATATTAAGCTGCCGACCAGATTTAATCGTAATTATTTATATTTGCAATAAGCTTGTTTTAAAAACTTCTTTAGGCCAATTTACGTCTTTATCCATATATATCATCGGTTACGCTAATTGCACGCTTTTGCTTTTGCGTACAAGCATCGTTCATTTTGCTGTTCTTTGTACGGGACTTGTAAAGGGCAATATTTAAAACTTGTTTTAGATTAAAAATTAAAATATGAATCTAAAATAATTAAAAAATTACAAATGTAAATACAATCAATAAACTGTCTAGATAAAAGTGCTATAAGTTTTACTGCTAAGCAAGCAAACGGATTACATCGCAAGTTTGCGCGTAATGATGTTTTCTCTGCAAAAAAATGAAAGTTATAGCATACAATTACTATTTCTAGACTTTTCAATAACACTAGAAATCTACATTTTAAAAACCTTAAATAACCTTTTAAAAAACATTGGTGCATGAATACCAGTACAGACATTTATAAGGTGAATAAGCCTCCCCAAAATGACACGGTACCCTGCAATTTAATTTCAACGAAATTTTCCATATTTATTTCGAATAAATTTTAATAAATGCAATGACATAAAGAAAGGCATATAATCAAACATAAAAATTCTTTTCAAAGTCCCAACCACAATCTCAAAAGCAAAGTGAAAACTGGCCATGTAAAATAATGAATAAAATCTGTATTATACATCATTCACTGTATTAACAAACAATTAATATCGTCATACTTGTGTCCGTATCGCATTATCTAGTTTAAGAACAATGAAAATTCAGTTTGAAAGCATAGAATGTTTTCAAGCAAAATTAATGTTTTTTTCTCATACAGCTGATATGCTCATACATTTTATGGCCAGTCGCCTATATAATGGGCGTAGCTTCACAAGATTGCCATGCAGTGGCTTCGTTGCTTGGTATAAGGGCTGTTACAAATCCGGGGATTGCATATATAGAATTTTCCAAATACCTGCACAACAAAGATTCTGTAAATGAGTACCAATTGCTCTATAATGACACATTGACAGTCCAAAATGATTTGTTTTTGCCTCAGTGGAACAAAACGTTGACAAACGGAATATTACAGGTAACCAATGTTTATCATACAAATTTTAAGGTCGGTTATTCAGGCAAGGCCAATTCGTCTAGTTGCTAAATATTGAAGTGAATGATGAGAGCCAAATCAAGATAACTTCCTACCTTTGACATATATATATATATATGCCCGAGTAGGATTCGAACCTGGGCTATTAGAGGCTTTGTAAGCGGGTGCTTTATACCACTTTCCCCGAAAAATAGAAAGACTAAGAAACTGATGGAAATAATAGATATAATTTTTAAAATGGGTATCTTTAACTTTTGGTAGAACAACTTGCAATGCTATTTTCTAAACTAAATCTTACCTAGTTTGTCAACAACGTTTATAAAACAATTTACACCACAGCAAGCAACAGTTTTAACAAAATATGATGACATTTATTTTGTAAGCACTTAATGTAATTACTAAAAGCTGAAACATACAAAACGTGATAAAATAAAATAAAAAGTAGAAATGATGTATCATATTACTAGCCTTAGTTCTCAATTGTAAATCCAAATAACTGAATGATTTACCGATATTTTTGAATGTAGTAAATACAAGTATGTAGTGTGTTAACATGGTAAATTTTATTGTATTTCCAGGACAAAACAGAAGTAATAGCGACGTATGCTTTATGTGGATTTTCATGCATTCAAGTTGTTGGTATTAGTTTAGGCGCAATTGGAGCCCTTGCGCCAACAAGGAAATTTGACCTTATGAATTTAGCGGTTAGAGCTTTCTTTACTAGTACCATGGCAAGTCTTCTGACAGCTTGTGTTGCAGGTAGTATATATATATATATATATATATATAGATATATATATATATATATATATATATATATATATATATATATATATATATATATATATATATAGATATATATATATATATATATAAAAGCTTAACTTTGAATGTTCAAACTCTATGTATCAGTTCAAAGTCTCTTAAATTTTGGTCTTCGTGTGTTTGATACACATTTGTTCGTTTAATTTGTGTACGATTAAAACTTAAAACACACTGTGCTAAATGTTGTTTTGAACAACAAATGTTATGTATTACATTTAAGTAAAAACAAAAACAAAGACCTTTTATAAATCAGTTCGAAGTATCGGATACTCTTCGTCTTTTGGATGTTTCTTTTATGTTTTAGGTTTATGTAGTAAAAACGTGGGTTTGCTGTTGAAAATTTATAGATGCTACATATAAGTAGATGATTAAAATTGTAAAAGTGAAACTTGAAAATATTCCTCAGTAAATAAAATGGAAATAAAACGTTTAATGAAAACTTTGGAATAAATATGAAAAATGTCTAATTCATATTGTTACCTTTAATTTCAGGTTTGTTATACTTAGGATAAGTGGCGAAAAAGGCACACAGCCGGAGGAAATTTGAATTGTGTGAATAGCAATACTATCTTGTTTAATATATATATATATAATCAAGTACGCGTAATATTTCGTTATTTTGACTGTTTTGCTGTTGTTAAAATTTTACAGTTTCCTGTACACTTTGCTGTTTGCTACTTGTATGAATATTACACATTGTCATGACAATGGAGACATTAAAACAACTAAATGTGAATAAACCATAATTTTATTTCACCACAAAACATTATTTGGTTGTGTATGAATGCTGCAGATGAAAATCATGACAATACAAAATCTTATTTTGATCTAGTATTTCTGTTGAAGCTTAGTTGAATGACGTTTTAAGTATAACTGTTACGTGTTGCTGATGTACACATATTAAAAGCCTGGAGACAAGAATCATTAATTTACCTATAGATCGGTTTATATATTTTATCATATAAACTTATATTTTTTATTGCAGCTTTTATTCAAACACAGATTTACATCCATCCATCCTTCCATACATACATATATGTGTGTGTGTGTGTGTGTGTGTGTGTGTGTGTGAATTATAAGATAACAACTTATTCAAGTATTTATGACAATCATTAAAATATTATTAATATTCATGTCATGTGTCGCCAAAGTTCTTTATATTATTAGTTATCTTTAGCATAAATAATTCTAAACAAAAAAACAAAAAAAAATTAATCACATCTTTGAATTTTTGTAAATTCTGTTTTGTAATCAGAAAAAAGTGTTATTTTGTATATATATTCTGGAAAACATAGTTAACAAAACTATCAAAACAGCTTACATAATAATAAAGCATAATAATATTATCAATACTGCATGAAAATTCACATTTAATATAGGGAAAAATTGTATAACATACGTTTCCTTTTTTTTAAATCGTTGGTTTTTCTTTTTCCGAAAAATTAATGTTTGTGTGTCTATAGTTTTCATAAACAATTACGCCCCAAAATTGAACACTTAAGTGTTGACATACAAAAAAGATCCCGTTTCACATTTTTTTTTCTTATTACTTGAACGAAAGCGTTTACGAGAACGGAAATAATATGACTGCCTTTTATTAGATGCACCATGAAAATCTGTATTGAGAAAAATTGAGGGTACGGAGTGGATAATCTTTAAAAATATAAGATAGTACGGATAAGATGTGTTGATGGCCCGGTCTGTAAAACATTTATAGAACTATCTTTTAGTATTTTATTTAAATGCAGTTTTTTCTCGATTATTTTCAAATAGAAGTACCAATATGTATGTGTTGGCTAATGGTTTGAAATGATGCCTAAAGTCAATAACTTTTTCATAATTTTTCAGCTCTTTGCAACAAGAAGAAGATTATTAATATTTGACGATATGTGTGCATGTGTAAGATGTATAAACGTGTATTATGGTCAGCTTTGTACATGCTCTTTTTATTCATGCGTTTATAACTGAATAAGTATATAAGAGACAAGCATACCACCCCCCTAGTCGCATTATCCTGACACTAAGTGAACCAGTCGATACCAGTATTTCTAATACTCACCAGACGAGAAAGCAATACGTCAACTTTTTAAAATCCTTTTAAAGACCCAGTCGGGATTCGAAGCCACAAACCAATTTTCGCTAATTAGGCAGTGAGGACCCAATTGTATTTAAAAAACATAAAACAAAACGTGTGATAAACACACACAAAATTTAGAACATATCAATCGTGGCAATGCAACAGTGTCATCCGGAAGTGCAAACATCTCGCATGTTTGTGACAATTGTATCATTCTATTTAAACAGTTTATTAACATTTAATGGATGTTTAGATACGTTTTTAAAGTAACGGCATGGTTTTATTTACATAAAGTAAACCACTTTGAGATACCTAAATGGAGTTTTTTTTGTCTGTTTGATGCTTTAACTGTATTCACAGTTTCGAGGCATTTTTGCTTGTATCAAAGCAACAGGTCTGTTTAACCAAACACACGTATACATGAGAAAAATATGAACTCCGTTATATCTTATATTTACCCACTGAACACTGCATCAACAATATTTTTCAACTGAAGCATATGTAAAATACATTAAATACATTAACTTTTCATGAATATCAGTTATGATCAAAACGCCCTACATTTTTATTTATATTTAAATTCTTGTATACTTTGGTTCGAAGATAGATCTGTTGATAGAAAAAACCTGTAGCAGTCGGTAAAATTTGGCTAACTTTATTGTCGGTCAAACATTTCTGAAGACACTCATCTGTATATGGTAGTCATTATGATTGGAACCGCTGCAAGTGTTTGAAGATAAATACGTGTAACATCATAATAAATGAAATTTGATAAGTTTTAGAATGAAGGACATAAACATTGTGGCCCATCTGCCCAAAATATAAGCATAAAAATGTGCTTTCGACTGAAATTTTAATTTTGTACCCGGAAAAAAGTTTAATAAAAAACTGACAATGTCGATAGTTATATTGAATGGTCTACTTAGCAATGTTTAAAAGGATTGTAGCATAAAACCTTAAGTTGTTATTTTAAAAAACTAAGTATCTGGTTCCAGTTTTACTATTGTTCATTCAACTGAATGTACCCTTAACTCAAATTAGAGAATATTATGTCAATTTTTAAGATAAAAATTGAATATCTCTTGTTATTTTAAATTGTTTAGTGTAGGTTTGTTAAACATTTGTTCATAAAAATTAATTTATTTTTAATATTGATGACAGAGAAATGATAATTTTTGTGTTGAGTGAACACTCAAATGAAAGAGTGATTGTAAAAGTGTAGCCAGAACCGTACATTATATAACTACGACATTATTAGGTCACTTAATAGACATTTATTGAATATCTATTTACAGAGGAGCAGTTGCACGGAGATTTACCTCGTTGGTCAGCCCGTTATTCACTTCCCCATCGCGTTGACGGTTGTATAAGTTTCTGTTTTCATTACAATGGTCTGTCACAATATTTTATCTTTTTAATACATCAAGGGTACTAAAATGGTTTCTTTCAGGAAGCAATAAAAAAAACATGAAACACATCTATACCAGTACAATAGTGTATTTGACGAAACTACGATTGCAAAATATTAACAATGAAACAAACTTCAAGCATTACAAAAAAGAAATCAATTTTAATCATGTTAACAAGAGACAGAAACTTTGAAACTATTCATAATGAAAATATCACATTTATTGAACAAGACTTCTATTTGTAGAAGAAACTTTTTAGCATTGTAAACCTTGCTGTAGAACAATAAGAAGCTACAATTATACAAAAACAACAAACGAATTAAACCTATATGGACGGAAATGTAGAAATAAATAAATAATAAGACAATTATTGTTACATCGAAAGTCACAAATAATTATAATAAATAAACCAAATATCATACAAAATAACATTTAAGAAATTCAACTATGTGGTAAATAATGCTAAAACTAGTGCAATATGAACATCTGACTAACAATAACATTTCCATATTGAACTCTCATATTTGTAAAAGAAACCCAAGAGACGAACATTTAATTGAGAATTCAAAGTGAAATATAGGAGTTTCCTAATTTCATGTTAAGACCACGCATAAAAATAAGATATCTCTTCTTCTTCAAAAAAAATAAATGTTTTTATTGTATTGAACACACTCTTGCTTTCTTTGCGCCTTTCTTCCATTTTGCAGCAATTTCAGCATGTTTATCATTAAGCAGCTCCTTGATGACAGTGTGCCCCTTCTCGTCAGCAATATCATCTGCCGTTTTTTTCGCCTAAAATATTATAAGTGATAGAACACCAAGACACAGTAATATTAAAAACTTTATTGCAATAAGATTGACAAGTTAAATAAAACTTTTAAATGAACATGTGAATACCGTGACTTGTCATTTTTTTTAAAACATAGAGCTTAATAGTTAATTAGCATAATAGAGGTTAATAACAATATTTAATTCTGAAAAATATATTCAATTTTTAATCCTGTTGATATACATTAAGTAGACGTAAATTGCTGTTAATACCTTCAATAATAATAATATAACTTACATCATTCTTGTCATTTAGATTTGGACTGTACTTTAGCAATATTTCTACAGTTGTTATATTATTTCTTTCTACTGCCATATGAAGAGCAGTATTGCCACCCTAAAATTTAAATAACATATTTATCAAAAATATTCATTACAAATATAATTTTAAAAAAAAGAGTTATCTATGTAAATCAGTAATTGTTGGCTTTTTAGAAGTATGTACATTTCTGTTAAAATTTTAAAACGACTGACAATTTTGCAATAACCAAATTTGTATTCGTAAATGGAATAACACTACTTAACAATACCTTATTGCGTTGATTGAGCACTACGTAAAATAATACTCAGTTCGTTTGTTAAAATACATATCCAAATCAAGTTTTTATCATTGACATTCTGTCACGTTAAACGTGCAATCTATCTCCCTCGTGAAAAGTATGTATGTTTTAAAAGGAATTGCGATTTGAACCTAATACGGTATGTGTGTGTTTGATACGATAAAAATCTTACCTCTTGATGAGACGGATGCTAAAATTAAAACACAAGGGTAAATCGTTTAACATTTATATACAATCAATGCACTTTTGAATACAATAGACAATTAGCAACAATAAAACATATGTGCCAATAGATGATTAAGTCAAGAAAAAGAAACATCAAATAAAAAATGATAAATATAATAATTGGGCAATTATCTACATTAAAGGCTCACTTATGTTGATGATGAATTGTAATTCAAATGCGTGATCAAATACAATTTTTCTGCTTATTTATTTTACATTGCTGTTGAAAAATACGTAAAAAAGCAATTTTAAATAAAAACTTGCATAACTTATTTTGAAGATAAGTTCATTACAAATTATTAAAGAGAGAGAAAGTGACTAAATATTATAAGAACTACCTCGAACGTCAGTATTCTTCTTTCACCATAACACACACACACACACACACACACACACACACACACACACACACACATATAGCTATCTATACACATATATAATGTTTCGTTTTGGTTTTCTATACGTTTAAATCGGGAACTACTTACAAAATGCTAGATCAAAACTATTTTTGTGGTAAATAGCATAGATCTTTAGGTATCATAAAATTTTTAACTTTTGATGAATCTGCGAGATTCTACAGTACATTTACTAGCTAACTTAAGGTTCTTGTCGTTATAATTCACTAGAGAAATAGTACCTTTGTTGCACGTGTATCAATATTAGCGCCTGCCGCCAACAGCTCTTCTGTAAAGTAATTTCTATCATCCTCTTTTTCCATTAGTCCAGCTATGTGAAGTGGTGCTAATCCCTCCTATGAAGGAAAAAAATAGACAGGAATTAAACAAATATCTCTTCAGATACATCAACAATGATTGAAACGAATAGTGTATAGTGCAAGAGAACAAGTATAGATTTTTCTTCAATCAAACGCCATATACTTTTTTACTTGAATACATAACTATTTAGTCAATCGACCAATATGAACTAATTTGCATAAAATACATAGCATACGGATATATCTTCATATGTATTTTAACCATGAACATTAAAAGCATATTGAATACAAACATAATTTTTAAAGTATACGATATTCAAAAAGCACATTATTTGTAAAATTCCTTGACAAAAATACAAACACACCATTGTTTCGTGTCATGTTACTTACACAAATATTTGGGAATTTTTTATTGTTTACCTCATTCAATTTGTCCAAATCACCGTCTGGATTCATCAATAAATCAGCTAAATCATCATAAGGTCTACGATCATAATCGTCTAAATCTTCATCCTCCTCCTGTACACATCAAAGAATAAAAACGTGTTTACCGATTAAAATGTTAGATAATTTGAACAGTTTTCATTCATTTCTCCAGATATGACTTGGTTTCGAAAGTACAATGTATTGCTCTACTGCATAACATATAATAACTTTTAGCAAACAACTAGTTTTAGTATGCATCGTTTTCAAATGTTGTGCTTTATGATATGTCAGTTCATATGTGAACGTAATTTTGTTCATTTCATTTATTTTTTAATTTTTAGGTGAAAGGATAAAAAATTCATTTTTTAATGATAACAGTAGGTTGTGTAAGAATTCATGTTGTACAGTAAAAATCATCAAGCACAAAAGTAAGGCAATTTGTTTCTATACTAAAATATTAAATTGAATTATAAAATAATGAATCAAAATCAAAAAAGAAAAATTAATGGCGCTAATTCTATATAACCACTTGTTTAATTCACAACAACAAGCAACTATGATGCTGAAGATTCTGAAATAAATTATATTATACGTTAAAAAAGCCACAACTAAATCAAAAAAGTTGTGCGCAGTTTTTAGGTTAATCAGTATCTTTCTTCTTAGCTATTCTCAAGCACTGTTAGTTTAAACATTAGGATGTTCAAAATATAAATGCAGTTATTAAACCCATGTGTTTTGATTGAATGTCAATAAAGTAAACAACAAAATTAATTTCATTAATATTTTTCTTCTTTGTTAATTTTACACTCGTTCAATGTAAAAGATTAAACACGCTGACTGAAGCTTAAATCTGAGAAGTAATATCCAACTAAAGAATAAAGTAAATTTTACACATGTTAGACGCATGCGATGTTATTATTAATGTATAAGACAAAGGGTAAAACTCAAAATTCAAATGCAATCGGTGTGCCGAGTATACCTCATCATCATCACTATCAGCTGTTATTTCTCTTGGAGTCTAAAATGTAAAGTATATAAAACACCGAACACACATCTTAATGGTCGATATTTAAAAGACTCATAAAATATTCATATCCGAATACAACTTTCTGAACAGTTTTAATAGTTTAAAAAAAAAAACAAAACAAAAACGAAACATCTATTGATTGGATTTGACTAATCGTCTCGGTTATCTAAGTTAGTAAGGTATATAAGTATGCCTCGTGTTAAATTAATTTGTAGGACGTCGAAGTAAAACAATATTGATTAAATTGTCTGTGTGCTTTTTGTTTTAAATAAAACTTAAAACTGACTTGAGCAACATGGCAACAGCTGTCAACTAAGCTTATTTAATTTTATCATATTCCTAAAAATCTGAAAATATATATCCAGAATCGAAATCCTTGCTATACAACACGAAGGAATAAAATATATGTTCAAAATAAAAGGTGATGAAAAAAAGTAACAACAAAATCAACAACACAAGTCCAATTACAAGCACTAAATATAAAAATAAGAAAATAGTTTTTGACTTATTTTTAAACATATCTGCTGTGTAATAGTGTGTTTCTAATCAACATGGTGGCAATCTTATTGAGTTAACATTAACCTGTAAAGTTAAAAATTGCAAAACTGGAAATCGAGACGATGTAAATAAACGTATATAAACATTTTAGTTAGTTTTAATTTGTGGTGTGAATCACATGAATACAACTGTGAAAACTATGTACACACAGATATGTGATGTTGATACGATTATATAAAAATTATATATATAAATTCATACAATAAGCAAATATCTCTCAATATTTATATACTATCCACTGAAGGTTCAGTATCAAAATTTTACAATATAATTTGATTTGTCAACTTATTAATTTTTTTATCAATAAGGTAAAAAGTTTATGGCTTGAATAATTATAAAGAAATACGAATTAATCAAGTTAATTATTCTCGATTTAATATAATTATTTTCTATGAATGAATTACATTACATTACATTAGTTATGACATAACTTTATACATATTATTTTAAATAACTTTAATAACTCATATTAATTACTTGTACTGCATATTTATTGATTGTATGAATAATGTGATATTTCTACTTTTCGTGTTTTATACAAATTGAGAATAACCTTACTGGCCTATTCCGATATCCATACTTCATGCTCTATAAAAATAAGGAACATTGTTTATATCATACTATATTATTTTATCTCAAATTAAACACATTTGTTGAAGATTATTTGTAAAAAAAGTGAAAATCATACTTAAAAATCATACTTAAAAATAAATAGTTAAATTCTTTCTTTTTTATATTCTGATAGAAAGGAATAAATTCAAAAATTATTAATATATATATATATATATATATATATATATATATATATATATATATAAATCCACAGCGTTTAATACGAGATCTGGAATTGAGCAAGCTTTTCCCCGTCCTCATATCTTTATTTTATTATCTGTTTTATCTATCAATTTCCGAATGAATTTCCGAAATGTGCACATAAGGTACAGCAAAATTAAACAGGTATTTTTGTCAAATATTTTATATTGACCTTTGATCTATATATCTAAATATGATATGCGACACATTGTCATTGTCTTATGTTGATGTACATTTGGGCCAAGTTTGATCAAATTCCATCCATAAATGTGAGACGTAAGAGCCGACACGATTTTAAATAGGCAGATAAACAGACGGGTATGTGGTGCCCTATAAGGCTCCATCCTCAAACAAAGTTTAGAGGAGGGAGTATAATTTCCTAGTTTGGAGGAGGGAGATTAATTTCCTAACTTAACACAATCATAACACAGAAATTGACAACAGTGTCTCAATTACCATAACTCAAGTAAGAATGAGCAAGATATTTATGCGTTGAATTGTACAGTATAACTAATATGAACTTGCCTTTTTTATGTCACATCAACTATAAAGCATTTCAGTACTATAAATAACACTATGTATACAGATCAAATGTAATTATAAAATCTGATATGAAATTTCTGTAAGAACAAATGAGGAAAAAATTGCCATGTGTATTTGTTCTTGGTATTCTGGACACTTCTTTGAAATATGGTATGTCATGACTTATACATAAAACAAAACATTATTTATTTCTCTTCTCAAAGTCCCTTCCGCCATTCCTAACAATTGAAATAAATTGATAACCGTAAACATCAATTACTCTATAAGCAATCGTATTTTTATTAAGAGAGTAAGGTAACCAAATTAATTGTTACCAACCGACAATACATTTGTGCAGTCGTGCAATTTTAGAACACGTAAATTACCCTCATAGGATATCCGTATCCATATCCAGACTTCATATTCTGTAATGTATAAAACTCATATAGGTTCTGTATTTTACAATTTTGCAAATAAATTAATAAAATAAAATAAAATAAATAAATAAATTATAAAAACCATACACAAAGAAAACCATCAAATACAGTATCAGAACCATCATGGACCGAATAGAACAACCAAATTAAATGTCTTACCTTGAACAGGTAATGGTTAGGTAAAATGTTATGAAATCCTATAATTCCGTTAGTTTGATTATTTAACTAAACTTGTGCTAATCAATCTCTGATTATTTTATATATGTATGGGGCGATATAACATAGGAGTTTGCTGTTTTACACATCAGTCTTAAAATGACTAAAGATTTGTTTTCACACCCACTTGTTAATCGAAACAACTATAAAATTTATATATCAATAATGTTTAATACCTTAAAAACAAGAATATATTACTAAACGGAAGATTATGTCAATTTAAATATTATTAGTTTCATTTAAGTCTAATGATTTCATGCAAAAACCTACCGATGAACCAACTGTCAGTAAGGAATTTGCTTTTGCATGGTTTCATTAGTATATTATATCTTAAATCGAATACAATTTATCAAAACAAATTGGTAAGAATTCAAAGTGAAGAAATGCAAATATGAAGTTGTATTTAATATTGGTATTAGTTTTATTAGATACGAAAAAAATTGATACACCACGAACACTGAGCTGAATTAAAACTACAAAATGATAGAGTCACTTGATAGAAAAAGCAGTATATTATAACTAATAAAAATCATTAACACTGTACTACAGTGTCAGTTTGGTTTTCTTTTGGTTAATAAATCCTGTAACAAATATTCAAACAGAACACTGTCGCCAATAATATTAGTAGATCTGATACCAGTGATAATCAAAAAAAAAAAATAAATAAATGTTATCCTTCTACCATTTTAATTACATTATAACACATTAGTATATACATACTTAATCATTTACCTGAGGTATTTGTTCTGGGTGAGCCTAGACAAAAAGAGACCTATGTCATCAGATCGAGAATATTTAAAATCAAGACAATCCAAACAGAAACAGTGGATAATAGATTAAAATAAATATATCTAATGTAAAGCAATAAATATAGAGAGATCAAAAGAAAAAAGAAAGATATTCAAACTTTAAACAAGAGGCCCATGGGCCTTAACGCTCACCTGAGTATATACCCAAAATTGTTTGCAAAGTGCAAAAGACAATATATTAGGTACAGAAACTTTACAAGTTTTCTTAAGTTAAGAACTGCCACAAAACTTAATCAGAAATATATCCACTCATTTGTAAGTAGATTATATAATATACATGAAGTAACTGTAATGCAATGAATAATTTCCAAATCATTTACAAATTTCAGTATACTTATGCAACTATGTCCTTGACCTTTGAACATATATGACCTTGAACCATTTATGATCGCCATGTCAATACCTACAATATTCTAATATACATGCCTATACAAAAAGTTAACAGTTTTCAAGATGATTAGCAATTTAAGTCTTCTTTTGCAGCTGTGACCTTGACCTTTGATCATATGACCTTGAACCATATATCAAAATGCTCGTTGTCACAATACCTACCATATTCATATATACATGCCTATACAAAAAGTTAATAGTTTTCAAGATAATCAGCAATTTTTGTCTTCTTTTGCAGCTGTGACCTTGACCTTTGATCATATGGCCTCGAACCATATATCAAAATGATCATCATATCAATACCTACAATAGTCTAATATTCATGCCTATACAAAAAGTTAATAGTTTTCAAGATAATAAGCAATTTATGTCCTCTTTTGCAGCTGTGACTTGACCTTTGAACATATGACCTTGAACCATATATCAAAATGATCGTTGCCGCAATACCTACAATATTCTTATATTGCCTATAAAGTTAACAGTTTTCAAGATAATTTGCAACTTCTTTTGCAGCTGTGACCTTGACCTTTGAACATATGACCTTGAACCATATATTAAAATGATCGTTTTCACAATACCTACAATATTCTTATACACATGGCTATACAAAAAGATTATAGTTTTCAAGCTAATGCACAATTTTAATATTTATAAGCCAAAAATAACATTTCAGGGGCAACAACTCCTACATGGATTATCATATAGTTACAAAACTTGGTACCTTTTTAAATTTTGTCATGCTGAACATTTTAACAACGTTTTGAATTCATATATCTCTTAATATTAAATCTTAAACTGCATAAATCACAAATTAGGTCATGACTTTGATTTGTGACCTTGACCCTAATTTTAAGGTCATTTCAAGGAAAACCTCATGTCAATATCTGGTCAAATAGTGAAGTTGTAACAATTTGAAGCCATTTTACGAAATTTTTTTAATTTAACGCAAAAACGCGTAATCCATTTTTCGAACAAATTTCATGAAATGAACAAACTTTAGGCTTAAGACCCTAAAGAACCAAATATCACATCAGATTTTTTCTCCCATCATCGGTTTCGGAGAAGAAGATTTTCTAAGATTTTTGGACTCCTAGGTCACCTTGACCTAGTTTTGGTAGCCATGGCAACGCCATGAACAAATCTAAATTGCACTGGCCCATAAATGCTTCTGACAAAGTATCATTGAAATCTGTCCAGCAGTTTTGGAGGAGAAGTCGAAAATATGTGTTAACGACACACGCACGCACGCACATACACACGCCGTACCATGCCATAAGCTTACATGACCTTTCGGTCAGGTGAGCTAAAAACCATGGTTGATGGAAAGAAAACATCTATATAACATTTTAGAGTATTTCATTTTCACGATATTAGCGCTATCACATAAACATTTTTATAAAAAAGACATTGCAGCATTAAATTTTAGTAAAATTTTGGAATGTATTAGCCTAATATGAAAGTTAAGCCTTTAAATTCAAGCTGAATACCTCTTATCAAATCCATAATAAATTATTATATTTTGATTAATTGAAATAATTCTTTAATTAGTTTAAATGAAATACATGTAATTCTTTAATTAGGCTGCTTCGTGAGCTTTTATAAAAATAAGTTCAAAAATACATATTTTCTATGTTAAGAATTCAATCCAAAGTTACATATTTCATTGAAAAGCAGTAGAAATATAAGACGCTACAAATGTGTAATTAATACAAAAAAGGAATTCATTTATACATACATACATACATATATGTATATATATATAAAGACTGTTAATAACGTGCAATACAGAGAAGGCACAGTATTAATACCTGTAAATTATAAATTCTTTATCATCAGTAAATAACATTTATGTTGAAATTAGGGTCTGTTACTATAGGTGCAGTGGATAGATATAAAGCATAGACAGAAAAAAAGATTTAAAAAAAGAACTAAATTATATCTTAAATATATGATCTTTTACTTTACCTCTTTATTATTATTGTTATTATTGTTGACATTCTAAAAATGTAACATATTCACTTGTAAATAGACACTCTGGTAGACAATATTTTATATAATGATAATAAAAATAATAAGAAACAACAAATAAATAAATAAATGAAAGTTATTAACACAACAACCGTACAATATCGAAACCCATTAGCAACACGATTTATTAATACAATCACTTGATAAAATTAAGTTTGTTTAAATAATGAGCTTCCACGCTAACTATCGATGTTGCGTTTTCTTTATCACCTTATTATGACTTATCCATTTACTTGTCAATCTCATTCTAGAGAAAAATGTACATCATCTTGTAATTAAGAAATCTGAAAATGAAACCTAAACAAATATTTGTGAGCTTTGTTAATTAACGCAATTAGTGCTTTGCATCGGCATCTTCTCTTCTTAAAGACTCCAATTTGAAACATTAAAATTATAATCTGACATTTGAAATTAAATAAATAAATAAATAAATAAATAAATAAAGACAACATAAAGAAAAGTTATAGCATAACAATGATTATAGTTTACAATCAGTATTTTATAAGTTGTTCGTTTTTCAAGTTTCAATAATATCATAATTGCTAAAACAAGATGTAAAAAAGGGAAAACTAAGCTAAACCTATTTAATCTAACAATAAATATCCATTACCAAATAGTATTTGTATCTGAATACAAACATACAAACAGATAATCTAAGAATAATTGAAAGGATGAAGAAAAGGTACTAAAACATCTGTAGGTTCAAATGCTTGTATAAAATAATGTAAAGAAAAAAAGCATTCAATTATCAAGCGAAAAAAGGTTGTAATTGATGGAAACTATAAGCAAAAAATTAAAATCAATATTTTGTTATATTTTGTAACATTAAATTGACCTTAAATAAAAACTATAAAAACAAATAAGATATTCACAGTTCCCATAGCTCTTAAGTACAATTTTTTATATCAACTCGTTTCTTGTCCTTACTAGGGAAACGATATAATTATAAAAAGTTGAGTGTTTTTTATTCTTGCTTAAGTGTTATTATATATATAGACAGTATCATCAACAATTAGATGCAATTTTGTCACAAGGGGGCTAGCTATATCTTCCAAATAAACTTTTTGGGCACTAGTGTCATGATTAGGTATGAATTTTTGAAATGTGTTCATATGCATATCAAAATCAAACAGGTATTTTGATAGATATTTCATATAGATCTTTCAATGTCTTGAGTCAATCAATTACATTTACACGATTCAGTTAACGTCAGTAAAGGGAATATAAAGCTGATTGCATCTATATTAGGTACAAAAAGGGTATATACGAATTTTTTCAAGAACCATCCTTACAATTTCAAATATAAATTATTACAATATAAGCGATCAGATATAAGCCGAGTACGGTTATAGATGGGATTTATTTGCCATATAATTTATAATAAAAAGCATGCAAGATCGTTATCTTACCTCTTTTGAAACGACATCAAGACGTTCGCCGTCCTTACAACATACACAACAATAAATTTACACATTTATACTTATCAACTAAAGGAGAGAATTTTTATGAATATTTCCAAAATTATAAAGTGCGTTCGGAACGCAGTGATTTTAGATACGTTGAATGCTGTTTGTAATTGATAATAAATAAACCTTACTTCTTCATAATATTTAAAATTAAAGATCTTAAAGCGTTAATGTCAGAACAATCATTTGCAGCATTTCTCTTACAATTACTTATAAATTAAATTAATCTAAGTTTTATATTAATATTAAAGCAAATAGTATGCACAACTGAGAATAGATGATAGAGAGGCCTTTATGTGGCAAAAAACAAGTGAAAGAAACAAAATTTAGAAGTCCTAAAATAATGAACTTTGAAATGATAGAAGGGATATCGGTTTGGAAAAAAGCTGAATACATTGTATGATAATAGAGAAGTAGGTAGAAGTTTAAGTTGGTATGAAATCGCATGCTAAGCAAGATCTAAGGGACGTAACTTACCTTTCCAGATAGTTTATCATCTTCATCGTTCTAGAATTTCAAAAAACTATCACAATAATTGCTTATAAACTAATATATCATGATGTTTTATTCAGAAAACCGGAGGCTTAACAAATGGTTTGTGAAAGTTAAAAATGCCAATTCATCCTTTTTCACCATTGTAGTTAAAGAATAATGATATTATTTGCTAAATACCTACACTTTTTTATGAACCATCTTATCTTTCCTTAAGACTTGGTGATGTAAAGCCGGGTCAGAGATGTTTTTAAACCATTACTGAAAGATGTATCAACAGGTTACTCAAAACCACATAGTTTGGAAGAATTTCAAATGAAAACCAATGATGAATATGATCACACAGTATTAACACTAATCTCAAAAAACAATTATCACAAAAACACCAAATCCAACTATTTACACTAACAACTACTTATAATAAAACTAAGACTACTTCTTAGTTGACAAAACAAAATCTTACACTCAGCAATTCCACAAAATATCACCTTAACTAAGTTGGTTTACCTTAAAATATTCTTCTCTATATAACTAGCAAAATAGTATGTATTTCAAATATTACAAGATACGGTAATAATATTTAAGACTAGCCTCTAAATTATTTTGTATACGCATACCATTATGAATGTTAACTTGCAATTTGCTGCGTACAAAGAATTTTTCTAAAAACAAAGAAAATTTATGCAAAATGCAATATTTAACTTCCGACATGTGATGACAATTACTTTGGATTTTGTTATGACAATTGCTTTGGATTTTGTTATCATTTTGTTGCATTGCAACAAAATTTTTATTTAAAAAATGAGAGTGTACATAATTGTCTCACAACAGTAAGATTATATATTTAACTCAGGTAACATGGCCTTCGAAGTTAATTAATTTCAAGAAACAGTGTCATATCGTACGAATTACAATTTTGATTTATTGTTTGTTTTTAACCGTAATCGGTGAAGCATTTACACATTAATTTGTTTTTGTTTTTCTTAAGCCTGGTAAAAATAACATGTATTTTATAACGTGCAAATTATTCAATAATTAGACCCATTTTAATACTATTCTACCGTAGTTTTACAGGAAAGACGGACAATAAATAACATTGATCTCACCTTATTACCTTCATATTTGAGTACTAGTATATGTTATATTATTTTAGCAGTTTTCTTTTTTTTCAAAGTTACTCACAAACTTAAATTTATTTCCAAATCTTAGATAAATATCGTAAAATTTAGTTGCTTAATGTAATAAATTTGACATTCCAGCTCATTTTTTTTTTTTTTTGCAAAAAAATATTGTCACTTTCTTCAAGAATTTAGTAAATTAGTTTTATTTCTGCAGCAAGCAAATAAACACTGTTTAGCTTTAGAAGTCAATCAAGGAAAAAACATGTGTTTTGTGAATATAATCAATGCTGTGAGAATTGGAGTAAGCTTTAATCTTTTTTTTACAATTAAATATCAAATCCGACCTTTTTAAACATGATGAAACTGGTGGTGCTGCTATTATATTTAGTTTTATTACTTTAACCATAGTATAAAATAATGCAATATATATATATATATATATATATATATATATATATATATATATATATATATATATATATATATATATATATATATTTGAAACTTACAGGATATTGTGAAGTTCTGTACCTTCTCAGTAACTTGACAATTTCTTTATATCCTCTTTTCGACGCTAACGCCAATGCATCATTGCCATCCTGAAACATGTCAATTTTTATTATGAATTAAACGACAAAGGGCTTTGTCGTAATCTACAGAGATTTAAATATGTACATAACAGAATATATACGTAAGAATGGCAAAACCTCACATCTTATTACAACTACCACTATGGTAGCTCAGTTTGTAGGGTGCTCACTTCGTATGTGAGAGGTAGGGGGTTCGAATCCCCGCCGGATCTGACTGAGAAATAGTTGGTGACTGTTCTTTCGCCAAGCATTCGGCATTTAGATATAAAAATCACGTGGTCCTTCGGACGAGACCTTAAAAACAGATGTAACAATAGGCGCGGCACGTTAAAGAACCCTCCCTACACATTGCCCTAAGTGCACTGCAAAGGTTAAAATTTCTTCCACTTCACCTATAGCTGATGACGTCTCGATATAATTGAAATATTCTTGACTGGGACGTAAAACCATATTAAATAATCAATCAATCACGCATATCTAAAATGAAAAACAGCTTAATGCTTTTAATTTGATTTCAAAATTCTTTTTGGACAATATCAGAAAATTGTGTTACTAATAATTACTTTAATGATGACTTGCCATATAATGTTCATTGAAAAATTTTGCCGCAATTAGGATGAAATTTGTGATACTGGTAGTGGTCATTGGTGACGTATAATGTCGTTTGCACAAAACGATCGGTCATTCGCTGAGCGTATCCAGTTCAGTTTTTATGAATTTCTTTTAGGCTGGCAACATGTAATGAGTAAATATACTGATCTTAACCAAGCTGTAACACCAGGGAAGTTTTTGTTACAACAATGTTGAACCGTAGGAAATCTCACACCCATGTACAAACGAGTTGAATTGAGTAATAGTGTTTTAAGCCTTAATCAAGAGGAGATTCTTTCACGTATATAGAAGCGGTCTTGGATGGTGGAAGAAACTGGATTGCACGGAGAAAACCATTGTCCTTTGACGATTAAACTGAAAAACTTTTTCAAGCTAGGATCTGCTTGTATGGTTGGTGTGAGGGACTGTAAACTGTAGACTCTCACTTTAGATTCAAGCCAGTGGTTTATGCATATTTTATTTAAAAGAGAAATTTTTGATTTTGAAACAATTCTAACAAGAGGATATATTTGCATAAAACCATAATACCAAGTCTTTAAAAGTTGTCCTGGCTCCATTCTTCAGTAGTTCTGATACGATTCTGTACATTTCATTTTTCAATCGTGGCTCTTCCGTCTTTATGACCAAATTCAGTGCTGTATCACCTTCCTATTAAAAAAAGTAAGATGTTGGTTAATTCTTGAAATAATCGTAATATTTCGCATAAATATAAATATACATAGATTCAATTTTTTCACAGGGAAAAAAAAATAAAAAATGCATTTAACTGCAAACATTTTTTTTTTCAAATAATCAAGTGAAAGACATTTTACTGACCTTCACATTCACATTTTAAATGTTGATTCAAAAACTTTAGTTCCAAGTTTCTTAGGTTATAACAAAACAGATATGCAGATGTAACGTGAGTTTATTTCACAGCCTGTCGTGATTAAAAAGTTCTTTGTGTTGGTAGTTGAAAATAACTCTCTCTCTCTCTCTCTCTCTCTCTCTCTCTCTCTCTCTCTCTCTCTCTCTCTCTCTCTCTCTCTCATGTGTGTGTTTACTTACATAGTCCCTGAGATTAATGTCCGCTCCAGATTTTAGAAGCATTGCCAACACTTTTAGTGGATTTTTACTACTGAAGTGTGTAAACAGGTAGTGTATAGCTCCTGCACCATGCTGTAAAATACACAATAAAGATAATCAAACAATCTGAGGATAAAACTTAATAAATATCCGTAAAAATGACAAAATGTAGAAGAAATAAGAAAGCAAACTTGACCAACAAAATAATTCCGTTTTGATTAATCATCGGAACAACGCTGTCTCTGCAATTTATTATACCGGAACAGACAATATTGAGCTATGTCTCGTAAAACGATATGATATGAATTTTATTTGTACATAATGCGTGTATGAGTAAAACCATTCTCTAAAACATTTTGTGAATTTAGTTATGCTTCATAAATGATTAAAAAAATGAAGTTTGATTCTTGAATGTGATTCAGACATTGATATGATTGAAACCTCTAGTCATAATATGGATTGTAGTATGTAGCAAGGTATTTAGTTTTGATTTTAAAAAGTTAACCATTTTATCCATTATGTCTTGAAAAGGGGAAATTAGAGATTACCGTGACTTACCTGATTTATATAATTAGGGTCAGCACCGAAATATAAAGTCTCTTCAATCAGGTATTCCTCTTGATTCTGCATAATGGCATCAACCAATGATTGCTGCAATAAAGAATAACAATCATTAAGTAAATGCCGGCTCCAAATGATGACTGCTTAAAACCATGACAATATTAATATGTTGTTTTGTATACAATACTAATGCATCATATCACAGCAATATGCCTCTAGATCTAACATTCGGTTGACATCTTTACAAAAATATATTTAACATATATAAGTGAAAAACGACACTCGAAAATAATCAAACATACATACTTTTGAAGGTTCATTGCCGTGGATTAAGAGGGCACCAGATATTTTTGTTATGATATATAGAACACAGTTATTTAATTACAGACTCTCAATTCAGAAGGTTATTTCTAGTGTCTTGTGCAAAAGGTGTTCGGTTTCGGCTGTTTTCATACCACAGTTTAATCTCAACTCACTTTCACTCACTTCATTTAATTGTATTTTAACATCACTTCGTGAGAGAGTAGTATTTGTATTTTATGCCCCAGTCAAGATCAACCCATGGGAATAAATTTATTTTGAATTCTAATAAACAATGATTACAAAGCTTTTTTAAATTGAAACCAAGTCTCACGAGATGCCCAACAATTTTTATATAACAGATTTGTAAATATTTTCCCCAAATTTTCCCCCTACTAGCTTTTCATATAACAGAGATGGTAATATTTACCCCAAAATTTTTTCCTATAAGTTTATTGTAGTATTCCCTGGCTTCCTCAGCAGTCATTGTACCATCCAACACGTTACCGAGATCATAATAACCTTGAGCCATTGCCATATCATAGGGTGTTCTTAAATTCTGAATAAGAAACAATAATAAATAGATTACTTTTATTAACACCAGGCCAAAATTTTTTTTTTCTCGTTCGTTTAATTTAATTATACGCGAATGTACACACGTGGTCGAGTGGATAAAGCTTCAGTCACGATTGAAGTACTGTGCTTTATGTTCTGAAGCAATAAATTCAATTCTACAATGCTTCGCTAAAAATGCTAAATGATTGGGCACTTGTTCAATGTTGGAGCTATTTTGCGTGATGCCCTAACAAATTATAATATTTAAATGGCTTCACGACATGGATATTGCGTGAGATCAAGCTTATATGCTCGGAACTGACTTGAAAAAAATCTAAATCAATATTTAATGGCAATATAGCCCCATATGAAATACTTTTCATAATATTATGAATTTGCATACCTTTTAGAACGAAGTCAACCAACACACACGGATTCTTTGGTAACTGTAACTTGTTTTAGACTCCTAATGTTGAGACATTTAGTACCATCGGTTGTAAAATGAGCCAGAAAAAGGAGCCTTTTATTAATACCTGACAATCCCCTTTGGTTTTAACATCTCATATATGTTCTAGAGGGCGGTCTCGATAGCTATAGGTGTGTGTGTGTCTTTTTGGTCACAATCAGAAACATTATTTAGCAGCTTTTATATGTGTCTAAGTTTAAATTAAATAAAAAATTAACCCTGTTCCTAATATCTAGATCCGGATTGTGCTCTAGTATTTTCAGCACTATGGGAAAACTTTTGCGTGGTTCTCTGTTTTTAATTATTAGATGAAGTCCTGTGTTCCCATCCTCTTTCGTGACAGCATTTACATCAACTCCAGCCGAAAATAGGTCATCAAGAATCGGTTCAATATCTTCCCGGCCACTCATAATCAACCAATGAAAAGCTGTCATGCCGTCCTGAAATACACGTTAAAGTTGCTTTTTATTTCATATATTAATGACATTGAAACTAAAGTACGTTTGTCTCTGTTGGATGTTTACAGTAACCGATTCAGTAATACTATACAATGAGCTACTAAGTAGGTTTGTTTTCCATTTAGGAATTTGACTCTGACAAAACAGAAAAGAAGTTGATTTGCAAACTCGCGCTTCTAAGGATTAAGAAATTAAGTTTGGTTTAAAAGATTATTATATTGATTTCAATTAGAAATCATTGTGAATGTCAGCATCGTTGAAAGTCGACCATTAAGTAATTATTTGAATGTCAATCATTAGCGTTTAGTATAAAAGTTGACCATTTTTCACTTGTGAAATAAATCATTCACAGTTTACCTTTAGATAATCAAGAGGGTTAACCGATTCCAGACACTTCATTATCTCCCCTTTGTGGCCTCCAAGACATGCTTCATATAGTCGTTTCTGTAACAAATATTAATTACAAACCTTGACACGTCATTATAATTACTTATATATTAATTAACACAAGAAGATTTAAGAATATAAAACGTGATGACAAACCATTAAGATCGAGTAGCATGAAGATTCGGTTAGTTCTTATTCACTTAAACACAAGAGGTACAATGATTTAATTTTCATTATATGTTAAACAACACGGAAATGTAGTCACCAGCTATATTCAAATATATGAATAAGCAGTAAATAATGATGATGATTATGATAATAATATAATAATATCATCATCAGCATCTATTATTATTATTATTATTATTATTATTATTATTATTATAACAGTGAAGATAATTGTGGTACGACAAAATAGCTCTGAGATTCAGCAGTTTCCGTATGCAGACATCCTTGACATTAATCTCGTCCACCACAGACGCATATTTTAGTACTTTACAAACATTTGAAAAATGCATCTAGATATTTGAGAGAGAAAAGATAAACAGGGGATCGAATCTGTAAGGCCCGTGCAATGTGTTCTAGATATCAAGTTCAATGCATCACATTTAAGTTTACCCGACGTAAATTCAAATAAGAGCTTACTACTAACGATTACCATAAAACTTGAAAATTAAACAGTTCCATTCTCCCTTTACTTAAAGTATATTGGGACCAAAAAGACCAGTCATATAATATTTGATAGGTGTGTGTGTGTGTGTGTGTGTGTGTGTGTGTGTGTGTGTATGTGTGTGTGTGTGTGATACAAAATGACATTCCGATTCTCACAAAACTAACCAAGTAACAAATATATACAATCATAATAAATATAACTAGTATAATGAAAATATATAACTTCCAAGGTCCCATGGAGAGAGAGAGAGAGAGAGAGAGAGAGAGAGAGAGAGAGAGAGAGAGAGAGAGAGAGAGAGAGAGAGAGAGATTGTATACCTTTTCTGGAGTTTCCTCCGGATCGACTGGCCCCTTCCATCTTTCGTTTTCTTCCGTCATCAGAATTCACATAATCGTAGAAATATCCTCAAATTTACATATCTTACATGTCTTAAGATTTCATGTTTAATTTATATACCTGAAACGGTTTTACCTGCCTATAAAGCACTTATCAAGTCGTTCGTGTACTACAGGTATTTTGGATATTACCTGAAGAGGCCTCTAAAGGATACGACTCATCGATCTTGACTGATTATCGATTGATTGCAGCAGGTAACAACAGTTGCTACCTTTAAATAAAAACAAGATTAATTATTCACGTTTCTTCATCTAAGATGTTGTTTGTCATTAATTTTGTAACAGATAATAAGCTTGGTTCATCTGAAGTACATGTATATTCAATTTATAAGTTTTCAAATCATTAAATCTTTCAACTAAGAAATATACATTAAATATCTTATACACGTTATTTTCTTCAAATTTTATTTATTATTTTTTTTTTTAGTTTATCCATTTAAAAATATTCATACCGTCTAATTTCTTTCGTCGTAGAAGAAATACACCGCCCTGATGGATTCGATTAATTTGATTTTAATTATACCCCATTGATTTTAATTATACCCCATTACACCCCTTAAAACTGTAACTCCGTCATTAAATGAACGCAATGTTACAGTTTATCCCTATCTTAGTACAAATCATCATTTTAAGTAAGGTACGTTTCTAATTTAGTTTTTCTTTTTAATTGACTTCGAATGTGTTAATTTTGATCAAATGGAACTCCTTTACGTAGAGGCACGAGTCCGGAAACTTTAATTCTTTACATAAAAAGTTATTCTAGCGGATTATACGAATACTTCTTGCGATTTATAGATAAGTTTAATACAAGTTACAACACATATTGTGCGCATGTATTCAAAATACTACAACGGGGTCAATTTAAATACATAGCTGTTCAATGCTTTATACAAACAGCGGTTAATTACATGTTTGCTCATTTTAAATTCGCCAAGGAAAGATTAACTTTTTAAATACGTCTCATATTTACTTTAATATTATACGTATAATTTTTCATATCCGAGTGACAATTTCAATCATGTTATTTAACCAATTAAGATGTCATTCGGAATACATTTAAATGACATCTGATTTATATAACTGCGATTGAAATTGTATCCATTGTCTTCATACTTAAAACAACTTAATAAAAATTCTACTTAATAAAATAATTCTATTCCCAGTACAGATTATTTAAAGAACACAGACACACACACTTCTCAGTTCAAACTATTTTAGAACACAGAGAGAGAGAGAGAGAGAGAGAGAGAGAGAGAGAGAGAGAGAGAGAGAGAGGTTATTTAAAGACTAAGGCTATGGGTTATTTGATTTATAAAGAAGACATTTGATACTTGAGTTTAATGTAAATGTCTTTTCTTATTGACCCCAGTCTGGGTCTGTTGTTTACTGGTAACGAGAAAACAATGACGGTTTTATAAAATAATTGGGGTAATTTTGTACCATATGCTAATGGAAATTTAAATCAAGTGAATTTAAAATTAGAATACTTTTAAGGACCACTGTTTTTTTTTTTCTTTTTCTTTTTTTTCATATTTTAACGTTTGTGAAATGTATATTTGTAACAGCAAACTTGGCGTCAATACTATTTAACACATTTCATATTCATCGACATGAACCTTTTTTTTTTTTTTTTTTTTTTTTTTAAAAAAAAAGAACATTTTAGGTGTTTTTATTTTACTTTAAACAATGAAGTTAATCCGAAGACTTTGTGATAGGGGGTTTAGCGTTTATATTATACAACATTAATTATCAGAAGTCGAATTCTGCAAGTTTTTAATAACTCGTGTCATAATAAGATAAAACACAAACATACCCGTCCATGTTCAAATCATAATCCTAAAAACAAAGTAAAAATTTTGGAAATGGCCAACTCAGTTACACGCGTGAAGTTCCACCAGGGAAATGAAGTCGGGTGTTCCGGAAGGATATGCTTAGTTCTCCCGCGAAGTGTGTAATCAACATTGAAGATGAAAGAAACATGTAGCTCTGTGAAGTCAAATTTATCCAGGATAATTTTGAATACAGCGTCATCATAATTATCAACAGTATTGTGATGGCGGCCATAAAATTTTTTGAGCCGATGCTTGCAATATCCCTAACAACAATTTATTGGAGAAGAGCTCGAGTCCCGTAGTGGTAAAAAGTCCAACCATACCCTATTAACTGTGAAACAAATACACTACAATCAGGAGAATCAATATACCAACTAAACCAAATAGTTTCAATTAATTTTATTAATGCTGGATAAAATACGTTTTAATTGATAAAACAACTTTTTATTGTTAAAAGACACCAAAAACAAGAGATTTTGGGGTAACAATCAAATTGACAAATAAGTCTAAACAACAGAATACGTCTCGAACACAAACAATGCAAGCAAGCAAAATAATTTTTTTTTTTTTTTAAAAAAATGCCACCTTAAACATTGATTTAACCAAGCACGGAAGCTCAACAACCACCTTTTACGTGAAAACAAGTACTGCACTTAAGACAAGCACAAAATCCTATAACAAAGAGCCACCTTAATGTCTAAAACCAACAAAAAAGCATAAATCGACTTAACCATTAAAACATTTATAAAAGTCCAAGAGTCACCTTAATCACTTAAATAGGCAAAGAAGATGTAAGCAGAAGCTCATTTAATTTTTAATGATTTTAAAACAACTCAAACTAATGATTTAAATCTGTATTTCACACAGCAATCCTAGAACATTTTTGAATCTGCACCAACCAAGAATCATCTTTGTTTTAGTTTTCTGTCTACCCTTTATAAATTTTTCACAGAATCTGCTCAAAACGCCGTATTCTGTCCAATCCGTGTTATAATCAGCAGCTTAAACATGTTTTTGAATCCGCCACTGTACAATAAGATAGTGAAACTGTTAACCCCTAGCAATCACAGTGGTTCTCGCCGGCGCATTTGCTTCCTGTTTGAGAAATTTTGTGAGTTCGCTTCCCAAAAGTTAATCGTTTACTTCGGATACACTGGTTACCTTCACCGTATAGAACTGACCGTTTCGATATAAGTTAAAGAATTCTGACTGGGAATTAACATCATTACCCCACTCCATTCAAACTGCTATCTTTTTTTGTGCTGGTGTTGTTGTTGCTGTACATGTATATTATACAGTTGGTAAAAACGACTAAGCACTTATACGACAGGCCCCAACTTTGAAAAAGGGGCGTGTAAAATTCAATTTCATGCTACATTTAATCTTTTACTTTCTGTGGTCATTTTATAACAATACATCTCTCCTAAGTATAATTTAAATAAACATTTTAAGTTGACCATTGATATAATTTACTGTTACACAACTAGATTTTAAGTTAGAATCAGGTATTTATCCAGTTTAAATCATATCTAAAAATTTTAACTGAGAATGTATTACCTTGTTTTAAGATTTGAATAATATATATGTAGACCACTTGGTTGCAGACGCCATGACAGTTCTACATTGCATTAAAAGCATTCTGCAACATGTCGTGGCTAAGTTGGTTTATTCCATACTATTACTATATACAATTTACATTGTTTTTTGAAATGACAATATTTATAATATATTAAACAAAAAATAAATAAATAAAATTAATAAATAAATAAATACATGTTCTATTACCAATGTTGCCAAACTAACAGGAACCTGTTGTCGCCCTCATCTAGACTACACAAATATACATTATATAATAATGCCATGATTAGTGTTTCATAGAAATAAAAACTCATTAACCCTGTCAGAAATCATCAAGAAATTACATTTATAGATATTCTGCAATGAGTTAATTGAAGAGGAATGATGTCATATCATACCACTAGTCACCAAATTTTACAATCAAACTGACTAACATGATTATTTGCGCATGTACTTGTGTACATGAAAAGAAATTCAAAACCGAAAAAAATTATCATATTATTATTATATGAATTGTGCATTATTTCTCTTTTGTAACACCTTCAGTTGTCTCAAATTGGATTTGGCAAAAAGATAACTTAAGTGTGAAACAGGGAATGGAAATACAGGGGCCAAAAAACAACTCAAACCCGTAAGCTTCCCTTTACCAATGTGTTGCTCTACTGACTGAACTAATAAAACACCTGTCCAGTCAGTTTGCCATAGATGCCCTAAATTTTTTAAAAAGTAATCATGACACACACATGATAATTTAACTCTGGATTATTGCTTCTAATTAGTTAAACAATGTGTATATTGAGTAGTATTCTTTTTTGGACTCCTTTTTTAAGCTGAGGGGATATTTTGGCAGAGTGCATCTATTGGAGTTTTGTTTCAGGGCTATTTCATGTTTCCCATAGCAGTGTATAGAACATATCAACTGCAAACCTCAGATAGATATTATTGAGAAACAGAGCAGTGCTTTTCCCTTCATTTTCTTCTACACCAATTCAAACTGAGCCCTTCTTGAAAACATTACAACCCATCGGCGAGAGATATATTGTCTGTGACAATGCCTTGTGAATATGTTTGGTTTCAAAAATGATTTTGTCGATTTTGTAGTATATTTTAAATTTTATCGTAAAATACATTGAAAATGATTCATGACAATAACGATAAAAAAAATAAGAGATGCTTTATGACAATTTTTAACATTTTAACATAAGTAAAGTTGTTGGTGTGTGACTTGCCACTGACTCACTGTTATGTTGCAAACGTCCCCAAATTCACAATCTTTCACTCAAATAACAGTACACTCAACTCAAGGGAATATTTCAATGTAAATTTTTAAGACATTACACAGTTAGAATTGAATATCTAAGGTTGTATTTCAAATGTATAGTGTAGGTTTGTTGCACAAGTATAGAAGAATCCCTCTGATAGGACGGTTCAAAATGCTAAATGTTTGATTACCCTTATTGTCTCAAAGTGTGCATATAATTGACAAGAAACTTAAAGTTTGGGGTAAACTTAAAGTTTCAGTCTCCTTACAAACCCTTATTGCTATACTTTTTTTAAATTTTAAAATTAAACTACATGTAGATATTTTAAGAATTAAGGGGATGATCATGCAGTCTAGACTGTGCAATGATCTCATTTTAGAGTTTATGCATTTTATGACTGAACTGATTTTTCTGAAATCTATATGAACTAATAATTCATATCTCATACAATTTTATAATTTTTGTCACATTTAAGCTTCAACATTGTTTCAAGTAAAATGAATAAAATAAGTGTGCACTTAAAACACTCCAATCAGTTAATATGGCAAAGGTATTCAGCTCTTCAGTACTTTGATTCTGTATGTAAATTTGGGAAAATTAAAGTACCTGATTCATCTTTAAAACTGCCCTTAAGGCTTACTGTCCATAAAACAGGATGTGGTCAACTATCAATTTAAATCTATTGAATTTAACTTTCTTTTGGACCGCCCTATATTTAAAGTTTAAAATCAATCAGGAACCTAGATTGGGTGATTTTTTTGGGGCCTGTCGTATAAGTGTAAGGGTAACACTTCATGTTTTATCAGCATACCAAATTGGCACTTGAAATAGGTTTCTCAAATTATTCCACAGGAACTTGTAATTGTTTCTAAATTTTTTTCTTTAAACATATTAACCATACACCTCACCAAAAAACAAACAACACTTGTTTTTTGGTGAGGTGTATGGTTATTTTTTTATTATTTAAAAAAAAAAAAAAAAAAAAAAAAAAAAAAAAAAAAAGAATTATAGAAACAATTACAAGTTCTTGTGATTATTCCTTCAAAAATGTAATTATTCTACTGTCCGGGCTTCGTTTTTTTCTTTATTAGAAATCGGTTAAAGAAATACATGTAGATAAATGATGTACATGAATAATTTCAAGTAAGTTCTGTTTTAGTTACAAACCGGACACTTATTACATAAATTATAAACACCTTAGGTTTCTTGATGATCTGTTTACATGACAACCATGACAATGTGTGTAGCACATCGCCGTTTTTTTTTGTTTTTTTTTTTTTTATTTGGGGGGGGGGGGGACAAAATCTGTTGTCCGACACCACTTGCATCTAGCCACATTTTCAGGTATTGCACATAAGCATTGATAAGTTATTCACATATACAGTATAACCTGTGTATAAAGACCACCCAGAGAACTGAGCCAAAGTGGACTTAATAGAGAAGTGGACTTATACAGGGTTGTAATATAGAAAAATTAAATGGGGACACTTCGTACTGGTTAACGTTGCTATATAGACAGGTGGACTTTATATAGAGGTGGACTCTAAAGCAGGTTATATTGTACATGTAGTTTTCTAACAAATTTGCAATTTATCAGCTTAACATTTAGTGTTCCTTTAAAATGTACTTGCTATGAACAACAATACTTTATATATTTTACTTGCTATGAACAACAATACTTTAAATATTTTACTTGCTATGAACAACAATACTTTATATATTTTACTTGCTATGAACAACAATACTTTAAATATTTTATTTGCTATGAACAACAATACTTTATATATTTTACTTGCTATGAACAACAATACTTTATATATTTTACTTGCTATGGACAACAATACTTTATATATTTTACTTTCTATGAACAACAATACTTTATATATTTTACTTGCTATGAACAACAATACTTTATATATTTTTAAAGATTTTAATGAGTCTTTGACAATATTTTTACATTCATTCTGGTGAATTGCTTCATTATATGAAAATCTATATATGTAGTTACTGTTACAACTCATAAAATAAAATCAAAATTATCAAAAATATACAGGTGTATATATATATCTATCTAAAATTAAAGAAAAGTATATCGCACACTGATAAATCTAAAATAAAAACTCACAAACAAAATGCCTATTTAAGAAAAACAATTAAAATATACAAGACACATGATTACAATAGTACATTACAGTTAGCAGGTCAGGTTAATGTTAATAACAACTGGTTCAATATGTATTTTATAGCAAAACATTTTTCAAGTGCTTCTCTCCTCCATCCAGTTTGGAAAATAAATCAGCAAACCTGATATCTAAACATAGCAAGAAAGATTTTTAAATTTAAAAAAAAATCAATTTTAAAGGAAATGCATTTAAATCAATTGTAATGCATGATTAACTCCTTTCAGTAATAAGATAACAGTACTGCTAAAATATCAATGTGGCCACATAATTTATTATTTACTGAAGATCTCAAATAAAACAAGGACATTTAGCTAAAATTCTGTTCAATATATAAATTCCTACTTTAATATCAAGAAAAAAAAACTTGTAATTCTGAGAAACAAAATGGTTTTGCAATAAAAGTCAGTGATTTTGCTATGGTTTTTAAAAACTACCCTCTACCTTTCAGATTGGGAAAATTTGGACCCTTTTTATGTCACATATTACGCTCAGAATTTTGAAATTCATTGCAAAGATTTTATATTGTGACAATATCTAACATTTTTTGTCTGTCAGAACAGTTTTTGACAACTGACTTTAATTTAAACTATTTGAATGTGTGTCACTGTTGCCTTTTAAGGAATTTTTGTTGTCAAATTGGGAAATTTTAGTCTTATTTCTCAAGGGGAAACTACCTTTACTTGGTAGTAATTTTAGGCAGAAAAAAAAACACTGAAAGTGAATAATCTTATGTTTAAAAGCGTGTACATGTATTACATCATTTACATATGACTTCTACTAGCACCAATATTGTTTATTTCTTAAATAATATACATGTACATGTACTACCTGGTTAGGTTTTACACGTACATGTCTATACATGTTCATGTTCAATTTTCTTTACTTCTGACATCCAAGCATTTTCATACCAGTAGTCAAGTTGTAGTTAATATTCTTAAGTAATGATATACATGTATTGTAGGGTAAGGTTTCACAAACAGTGTACAATTTTCTTTACTTCTGACATCCATGCATCCACATAGCAGTAGATGAGTTGTAGTTAATATTCACAATAAATGATAATGATATACATGTATTGTAGGGTAAGGTTTCAGAAACAGTGTACAATTTTCTTTACTTCTGACATCCATGCATCCACATAGCAGTAGATAAGTTGTAGTTAATATTCACAATAAATGATAATGATATACATGTATTGTAGGGTAAGGTTTCAGAAACAGTGTACAATTTTCTTTACTTCTGACATCCATGCATCCACATAGCAGTAGATGAGTTGTAGTTAATATTCACAATAAATGATAATGATATACATGTATTGTAGGGTAAGGTTTCAGAAACATTGTACAATTTTCTTTACTTCTGACATCCAAGCATCTACATAGATGAAATTACAGTCAATATTCACAATAAATGATATACATGTATTAACAGGTTAGGTTTCAGAAACATTGTACAATTTTCTTTACTTCTACCATCCAAACATCTACCTAGATTAAATTACAGCTAATATTCACAATTAATAATATACATGTATTGTTGGTTAGATTCTGGATATATGTATAATGTTCTTTAATTCTAATAAGCAAATGTGTTGCAAGCATCGTCAACATAGATAGAATTGCAATTAATTATTGCAATAAATTTAATATATTAATGTATTGTCTGGTTAGTTTTTAGATAGATTGTACAATTTTTTAATTTTTCTGACATCCAAGCATTTATAACAAGAGGTCCAATAGGGTCTATATTGCTCAACTGGCGCACAAATTGCATCACGTTTTGTGAAAAGTGGGGCAACCAAATATTATTTAAAACAAGAGGTCTAGTGGGCTATAATGGTCATCTGACGACATCAGAACTGTGATTGATGCTTATAACTGAAGCAGACATGGTCTTGAAATTAGTTATGGAGAGAAAGTAAGCAAAGATGTTGTGTATGCAAGTCAATGAATAATCATTGTATGACAAAAATAAGAATGGTTAACACATTATTATTTATGAAATATTGTTTATTATTATGCATATTTAGGACAAACAAAACATCTGAGCATTCTTATTGTAACTATAAAATTTGAATATACATTGTGTACAAGATCTTGTATTATAAACCATGTACATAAGGAAGGGAAAAGTTATATGGCATTGATTCAACTGTATCCTACATGGATATTCAATGGATATATGGGATCAGTACAATAATGAGAAGTATATAAATAAAATTTGGAATCTGTGATAATAGATTGGATGAAGTAAATAGCAAAGTACATTATTTGTTAATTCTGATTTATTATATAAGTATTTATTATACAAATAAACAACATACCACAGCTGTCACACTTATACATCTTGGGACGCCTGGTAAAAACTTTAGTCTACCCCACCTAAGGACCTTCCACACCAAATATGGTTTCAGTTGTCCCAGTGGTTTCAGAGGAGAAGATTTTCAAAGAATTGATTAAATATTACAGCTCATTGCTTATATAATAAGTCCTAATTATCGGGTCAATGAAAAATTTCTCAGAAAAACCTGTTATATATGTTGAATGCCCAACTTTCTACTCTCTACATTTCAAATTTGAACAAAAAAAGTTAAAAAATGATTCAACAATGGCTATTTATGTGTTTTTGCTATTTATAGTAACAGCGGCCATCTTGGATGTCAGACAGGGTCGCCTGGTACAAGCTTTAGTCTATCCCACCTAAGGACCTTCCACACCATATATGGTTTCAGTTGGCCCAGTTGTTTCAGAGGAGAAGATTTTCAAAGAATTGAATAAATAATAAAGCTCATTTCCACAATTCCTAAAAATCGGGTCAACAAAAAATTTCTCAGAAAAACCCGTTATATATGTTGAATGCCCCGCTATTTACTCTCTACATTTCAAATTTGAACAAAAACAGTTAAAAAATGATTCAACAATGGCTATTTATGTGTTTTGCTATTTATAGTAACAGTGGCCATCTTGGATGTCAGACGGGGTCGCCTGGTACAAGCTTTAGTCTACCCCGCCTAAGGACCTTCCACACACCAAATTTGTCCCAATTGTCCCAGTGGTTTCAGAGGAGAAGATTAAAATTTACACATGGATGCACAGATGCATGCAAACCATGCAATTGAAACTAAAGAAAAAATCTCCACATAATCAATGCAAACAAAAATAACACATGATAATTATATTGAGACTTTTAAGAAAATATATGAAACAGTACACCAAGCATAATTTTAATGAAGTTGAAAATTGAAATTTAATGGGTAAATAAAGTTTGAAAAATAAAATAATAAACAAAAATATAATCAGTGTATAATAACAAAAAGACAGCAGGAAGAGGTACCCATTTACAAAAAATCATACTCAAACCTGGGACTCGAGCATATCATCCTAAACAAATGAACTTAGTTCCTATTTCAAAATTTGAATAATTTACTAAAATTTCTATATCAATACCACATAAAAATTCAAGGTGTATCTAAAAAAATGTGAATATTCTAACCAAAAAAAAAAAAAAAAAAAAAAAAAAGTTAAATTTTCTTATAAAAATCCGAGGTGTAAATGTTTTTCATTTACAATGTAGGTAACCCATATATAAAACACAAAATCTAAACTATAATACACAGAGACCACATTCTTTTAAGAATGAATTTAAATACGTAATCAAACCAATGTTGAAATACCATGTCACAAAGCATCAAAGTATAAAAGCAAAGAACAGCAATATCATAAAGATCAAATTATAAGCATGATTTTCTAAAAATCCTTCTTTTTTATAAACAAAGTTCAGTGTGTGTGTGTGTGTGTGTGTGTGTGTGTGTGTGTATGTGTGTGTGTTTACTTAAACACTATGTTACTTTCAATATATTTTTTCTCTCTAAAATGCTCTAATTTCATTGTGCTGTTTTCCTCACATGGTCTTTAATCTAGCAAGTGTTCTTTGTGCTCTTTCTTATGTTTCTCTGTCCAATCAGCAACTAGAAAAAAAATTACCAAAATAAATGATCCATGAATTTATAAAAATATAACTGTTGATCATTTCAGATCTTTTTAAATCTTTTTAAAAAGTTTTTAAAATTTTGTTTATGAATATTATAATATTTCCATTGTTGGATGAAATTGACAGAAATTAGCGAGAGTTAGGATATATGTGTATATACATTTATTTCTGTTTGAAGGACAGTATTTTTAGACAATTTGCTTTTGTTTAACAGAAAATTGTCTTCATTAGACAATTTTAGTCTGCAAGGTTATTGCAATGTTAATGATCAAAATAATAATAACAATCAAACCATAAAAGAAGTTTAAAAACATTTAATAACTTACTTTGGCATTCTCTTCCACAATAATATCTAGCATTCAGTACACATTCCAGTTTACACCTAAAAATATAAATAACAACAAAGACATCATTATACACTTAAAATAATAATAATAAAACAAGAGGCCCATGGGCCTAAATGCTCACCTGAAGATATGTCCAATATTGTTTGCAAAGTGCAATAGACAATATATTACGTACAGAAACTTTAAAACTTTTCTCAAGTTAAGAACTCCCACAAAACTTAATTAGAAATATATCCACTCACATTTCATTCATAAGTAGCTTGTATAATATGCATGCAGTAACTGTAGTGCAATGAATAATTTCCAAATTTATAATCTTAGTATTCCTATGTTGATATGACCATGACCTTTCAACATATGACCTTGAACCATATATCAAAATGATTGTTGTCACAATATCGGCAATATTCTATTATACATGCCTATACAAAATGTTAATAGTTTTCAAGATAATTAGCAATTTAAGTCTTTTTTTGCAGCTCTGACCTTGAACTTTCAAAATATGACCTTGAACCATATATCAAAATGATCACCATATCAATTCCTACAATATTCTAATATACATGCCTATACAAAATGTTAATAGTCTTCAAGATAATTAGCAATTTATGTCTTCTTTTGCATCTGTGACCTTGACCTTTGATCATATGACCTTGAACCATATATCAAAATGATTATTGTCACAATATCTACAATATTCTAATATACATGCCTATACAAAAAGATTATAGTTTTCAAGCTTATGCACCATTTTGGTATTTAAAAGCCAAAAATAACATTTTAGGGGCAACAACTCCTACTTGGATTATCATATAGTTACGAAACTTGGTACCTTTCTAAATTTTGTCATGCTGAACATTTTAACAATGTTTTGATTTCATATATCTCTTAATATTTGCAAGAAAATTGCCTAAAACTGCATAAATCACAAATTAGGTCATGACCTTGATTTGTGACCTTGACCCTAAGTTAAAGGTCATTTCAAGAAAAAGTCAAAACTGAAAACCTCATGTCATTATCTGTTCAAATAGTCAAGTTATAACAATTTGAAGCTATTTTACAAAATTTTTAAAATTAAACGCAAAAACGCGTAACCCATTTTTCAACCAAATTTTAGGAAATGAACAAACTATAGGCTTAAGACCCTAGAGAAGCCAAATATCACAGATTTTTGGACCCCTAGGTCACCTTGACCTAGTTTTGGTAGCCATGGCAACGCCATGAACAAATCTGAATTGCACTGGCCCATATATGCTTCTGACCAAGTATCATTGAAATCTGTCCAGCAGTTTCGGAGGAGAAGACGAAAATAGGTGTTAACGACGCACACACGCACGCAGGCATGCACATACACAGGCCGCGCCATGCCATAAGCTCACATGACCTTTCGGTCAGGTGAGCTAAAAAGTTAATGCACGACGCACGACAAACGATGCATGACAAACGATGGACAGTGAACCATTGCAATAGCTCATCTGAGCTTTCAGCCCAGGTGAGCTTAAAAGTAAATAAATAAAATAATAATAATAATAAATAATTAATTAATTAATTAAAAAAATAATCACAACAATAATTAGGAATTGAAATGACTTTATTAAAAACAAGAGCTGTGATAAGTGCAGCTTAACCCACCTTCAAAAAAAGTAAATCAAAAACAGTTTATACTAAATGTAATTAACAGGCCTTTGTACACCTGAGCAAACATAAATATGATGTTCCTTTACTCAATGATGGCTACAATAGCATTGGTAAAAATAATACACACAGGGCCTAAAACGTTGGCAAAGGTCAATTTTATCTAATATAACCTGCCTTAATAAGGTAACATACATGTAAATGTATTTACCAATACTTAAATCAAACCACCATAAGTAAATTTTGTCAGAAGCACAAAAAACGGTATTTCTCAAAATTATTCAAATAAAAATATATTCTGAAAAATGTAAAGCTGTGGCATTAGTAACATATCAACTTTTTTGTAGGGTAGTTTTAATCCTTTTAATCACGTTTCACAATTTCTCATCACAGCAATGAAGCTGTAAAATTTTTTATAAAATCTTCTTGAGGAAGGTTAAATTGCAAGTAGATAATTACATGAAAATTGTATTATTGTTTCTGGCTTAACAAAACCAACCACAAACAACATATAGAACAAATACTAAAACTGAGAACTTACTTTTGACATTTCTTGAAGGCTTTATAATGAGAAAGAACAAATACTAAAACTGAGAACTTACTTTTGACATTTCTTGAAGGCTTTATAATGAGATAGAACAAATACTAAAACTGAGAACTTACTTTTGACATTTCTTGAAGGCTTTATAATGAGGTTCTTCAGTATCACATTTTGCACAACGACGTAAATTTGATTCTGGCACTTTTGTCTCCAGGTTTTCATCATCTTCCTCTTCTTTACTGGTCTCACTTGCCTTCTCCTCCCCTTTATTATCAGCGACTACAGTAAAACTTGAATGAATCTCCTCACTCTGACAGGCATCAGTTCTTTCAGGTGACGTGTGTGCTGCTAAACTGAAATTAGGTGATTTTGGCAACATATCTGCAGTGATGTTGAAATTTAATTGTCCACTATTCGATGGTTTTGTATTTTTGGTTTTAGAATTTTTCCCAGGGCTTTTAGGAATTTTCATCTCGCTGCCAGAGCCTGTAGCTGTAAATTTGAAAACCCCTAGTTTCTTGAACTCATTTTTGTCATCCTTGTCATCATCGCCGTGATTAATTGAGGTCAAGACTGTGATTTTATTCTCATCAGATATATCAAACTCATTTTCGTTTGGTTGAAATTTGTTTAGTGACAGATTTAACTGTTCTTCTATGTTTTCTATTATCTTCTTTTCTAATTCCTGAGTTATTCTATCATCTTTTTCTTCATGTAATGTCAAAATTTTATGTTTTATATGATCAGTTCGTAGTGTACACATCACTTCCATTTTCTGTGATAATTCTACATCCAATGCAGTAACACGTTTTGATTTTGTTGGGTTATTAGATATGTTTTCAACTTGTGATTCAACTGAAGTTTTAGTAGCTGAAACAGGAATTTCTTCGTTTTCAAAACTTTTTTCAACCAGGTTTTTAGAAGTGATTTCAGTTTCTGATGGTTCTGATTTAACCAAACTTTCAATGGCTGAAGCAACCATTTCTCCATTTTCAAAATTGGTTGTTTTAACTGAATTCGATTCAGATTTGTCATCAGTAATTTGTAATTTGAGTTTGTCTTCATTTTGTGCTGTCTGTATTTCTTTGTTTGGTTGTTCAATAACTTCTTTGGTCAGTGAATCATTTATTTCTAAATGTTGCGATTCTGCTAAATTTTTTTCTTGTGTTTCCTCAGTCAATTCTTGTATTTTTCCATCTTCATAAATCTCCTCATTTTGTGATGTTAGTATTTTTCTTGGTTTTGAATCAGACATTTTAAGGAGATCAGACATCTCTTCATTTTCCACGTCTTCATTGTCTAGGGGAAGTAACTCTGGTATTTCATCATATTCCGACTCAAGACTTTCTCTGATCATCTTTTTAAATTCTTCCTCTATATCTAATGTTTCATTACAACTATTTTTCAAACTATGTATCATATTAAAAGTCTTTTTATATTCATGACAAGTACACACATCTGGTGTTGCTTTACAAAATTTACAATTCATCTTCTGTGCCTCTTTGAAATTTGACAAATCAACTGCTTTTAAGCCATGTTTTCTTAGCTCTAGTTCTGAAAGAAAAATGAGTCACATTTAAGCAAATTAGACTTCAGTGTGTAATAAAAATGAAAGACTTGAGTTTAGTAATGATGTTTTTCTTCCTGGTCAAGATTCTTTCAGTTACAAAGAGGTGTTCAGTTCTTGAATAGTATAGTACAGGAAACTGGGGTACCAACAAAATATATATGACCATATATTATTTTACAATTTATTCAAGATAAATAAATATCAACATTTTTATTTATTCTCAAACATTAACAATGAACATTAATTTTTGGCAAAGCTTTTATTTTTATGTAGAAAGATCATCTTAAGAATCACAAAAGTTTTTCCAATGAAAAAAGGCAAATAAACTAAATAATAATAATAATAATAATAATAATAATAATGAAAAAATAATAATACAAAATAAATAAAAATTTTAATAAAAGTTACAATAGTGGTTAATACATGTACACGTACTGTAGCTTCACACATTTTGAAAATAGTAATATCTTAAAAATTGTTGGCGTTTTTTTTTTTTTTTTTTTTTTTTTTTGTTTGTTTTTTTTTTTCACAAACATTCTTTCAACCACAAAAAGGGATAAACACAAAGAAGACAGAAGACGTATACTAAAATCAATTAAATAGTGTTATACACTTTAGTCTGATCCAAAAATCCATTCAGATCGGATAAGTCAGGTTCTGATCTACATGTATTAAAACTCACTTTTGATGATTTTAAAAATTACATCATTTAAAAATTACTTAATTTATAATACATTGTATACCTTTCTCTTTATCAACCATTACAAATAATTCAAATTTGTCTGGATTTCTCTGCATCTGTTCCCAGAGTGGACCTTCATCAGGATGGGAACCTGCTGGACTTGAACCATCAGATAATGAATTGCTATTACAAAACAATAAACAAGGTTGTATTTAATGAATTATTTGTTACTACAGCAACACCTGTCATGGTTCCTGATATACAAGAAGCAGAATTAATAATAAGAATTATGAAAATTACATGTATAATCTAACAAGGATGTTATGCAAATAAAAATACCTCCCTATTTTTCAAAAAAAAATTTTTTTATTGTTACGATTTCTGTTAAAAAAAGACAATTGGGGTCTTTTTGAATAGCATTTTATTCACTTATCTACTTGCACCTCAAATGCAATTCTTTTTAAAATGAAACACATATTGCTGGCTGTTGTACAAGTATTTAAGATCAATTATCACACCTTAAAACAGTGTTTACAGGTATGATAAAATTATACTCATGACATTATTACTCATAAATGAAAAGGTATATTTGGATAAAATATAATTAAGTTTCAGACAAACATTTTTCCTCTGTACCAAGAATAGTATGGGACTAAAAGCCTAAATATTTAAATGACCTTACATTATAATTTTAGATTAAATATTACATGTATTCTTGTGGGCTCTGTTCCTATTAACAAACAAGGTATAGGCAATGTAACATGACCAAAACTGACAAGATTATCAATAAACTTTACCAACAAAGAAGATCATTTGCAAATTTAGTACACCATAACACTTCAACCAAAATCTAGACATATGTTCAACAAAACACTTTTAATACACTGACAATTGAAACCATTGTCAACTTGATTAAAAAAATTGATTTCAAACTAAAACATAACACTTTAATGCCAACAATGACATTGAATTTGATGCTAACATCTTGATGCTAACACTGATGATTCTAATAATAATATCTGTTACATTATTTTAACAAGAACAATATTGTTTACACATGAAGAGAACAAAAGATATTTAACACTGTGCAGGCAAAATAAAAGGACACTTTATCTTTGAAATATGTTGTTGATACTTATGCTAATATCAACTAAGACTCTAATACTTATGTCTTCACACTCATGCTAACATTTGAATGTCCATGCTAACATATGGATGCCAACACTGACAATGACACTGATCCTTACAACTGGCAATCAACAATGACACTAATGGTAACACATTGAGGAGAACACTGACATTGTCTTAATGCCAAAATCTCCAAAAACATTGAATCTGGTGCAGAAAATTTGACCACAATAATGAGACCAATGCTAACACCTGGACATGAACACTGACAACAATTCTAACACACAAACACCTACATTCCAACACTGACAACTTGATGACAACAATGACACCAATGCTAACACCTGGACATGAACACTGACAACAATTCTAACATACAAACACCTAAATGCCAACACTGACAACTTGATGACAACAATGACACCAATTCTAACACCCAGACATGAACACTGACAATAATTCTAAGTTACTAATACCTAAATGCCAACACTGACAGTAATGCTTACATGGATGCCAACACAGACAATGACAATTATTGTACTGAAATTGATACTTGTGCCAACACCTTGATGACAACAATGACACCAAAGCTAACATCTGGACTCCAACTGTGAAACTATTGCTAACACTGTCACTGATGTTAGCATCTTGATGCCAACAATGACACTGATGATAACATCTGGAAAACAACATGGACAGTTATGCTTAGAAATGGATGCCAACACCAAAACATGACACAGATGCTAACACTGATAAGGAGTATAACATAAGTTCTTCAACACTCCGTTCTGGCAGAATAAACAGACATTTAAACTCCGATATTCAGGGAAAAGGGGCTTTATATACAATGTACCATCCATTAAAAAGAACAATAATTTTTACCTGACATGAACCATAGATGGTGAACTTTTGACATGAAGGGTTGAACCATCATTTAAATAAAGTGGTTTTTCTTCTTTATTTTCCTGAAATATAAAAAACAATTAATAAAAATAAAATCAATAAAAACAAAACTTCTTTAAGGATATTACATGTATGTGATAATATGCAACACTGTTAAACAGTAATTCTATGCACATAAAAATATTATTCAGTGATTTATTACTCCTCTACAATGTCTGTATTACAAAAATGGCTTTTTGTTTTTGTAATATTTGTTGTTTTAAGTAAGATCAAGCTGATATCATACTGACATGTGTTTTTGTATTATCAAACAAATGTACATAGTTTGAGAAAGTTTGATTTGTTACCATCTGAAAGCTACCACGGAACAGACAGGTGAACAGATACACCTGTCAATAAAACGGAAAGTATCAATTAAAACTGCAAACTTTGTCTGGCAGGTTGGCTTAAACAAATTAAGAAAAAAACTGAAAAAAAAATTTCCTGTCCATACTGTGATGTTCACAAAACAGTGCTAATTTCTTCAGAAATCAGTATTATTTTGAACATTACCAGAGCCATACAAATAATCAAGTTCTTATTTATTTATTTTTTTTCAATTTTTGGAGTTTAAAATATGACAGAAAGCCAATCATTCAAGAACTGGACAAACTCCTCTAATGATACAGTAGAGTTATACTTCAGATAATGTATACAAATAAATGTATTAATGTAAGTTTACTTACAGAACGATCACCACTTATTTTAGACAAGAGTTCCCTCAAACTTTCTCTTCCTTGTTCTCCCTGTAAAATACCAGTAATCCAGTCTATCTAACATTCTCATATAGTCAACATTAAAACAAGCTCCATAATGTGAACATTTTATTTAAGTCAATATAACTCTTGACTATTAGCTTAAGATATATTGTAGCTTTTTTTTTTGCGCTGATTGCAGGTAAGCTAAATTTTTTTTTTTTAAATTCTAGATAACAGTGATGCTTGGTATGAAAAAAAAAAACTGTTTATTTAGAATAACAAACATTATATTTCAAGTAGCTGCTTCCCAATTTTTAAATCTTTAGTTAATGAGTTTCTTGTTTGTAATAATTTTTTTTAGCTAACTTCTTTGAAAACAGACAATCAACTTTATATTATATTTCAAATTTGATGTTTCCAGAAGTAGATTTAACACCTGCTTTTAATAAAACAGGTGTGATTTTTTTGTATCTCTCACACCTCTGTAACGATTATTTAAAGCTGCATTAGGTTTTCCAAAGAAAAAAATAAAATGGTGCTAATCTAATTAATGATGTTTTTAATGAACAATGTTACATTTGGTTCAACAATAAAAGCTCGAATAAACATAGAAATTACACTAATTACCCAGCGAGATGCAGCATTTGGGATCTAATATTAGAACATGGTTACGTCATCAAATCTGGGTCATTTAAACACAATTTTAAAAACGGTGAAATACGATAAATTAAACACAGAACTTTGTTGAATTTGTCATTTGTGACTTAGTAAGGGGTATTTAACACCATTTCAAATACATCTGGATATTAATTAAGGACAATTACTGCAATTTGTCATGTTTCACCATTGATTCATGGGTTTTTCCGTACATCCACGCGCATGCTCCAAGCTCATAATTACCATTGTTAAACATTGACCAACCGGTCATAGGATTCCGTTTATTTACAGCTAAAAGAAATGAAATTTTAGAAAATGAATCTCAAGGATCGTGGTTAGAGGATATCTATTTTTAAAAAAATATAATTTTAGAAAATCAAAAAAAATTCAGAAAATTGAACAAGAGGCCCATGGGCCTTAACGCTCACCTGAAGATATTGTCCAATGCAGTTTGCAAAGTGCAATAGACAATATATTAAGTACAGAAACTTTAAAAGTTTTCTCAAGTTAAGAACTCCCACAAAACTTTATCAGAAATATATCCACTCACATTTCATTTATAAATAGTTTATATAATATGCATGAAGTAACTGTAGTGCAATGAATAATTTCCAAATCATAAATCAATTTCATTATACTTGTGCAGCTATGTCCTTGACCTTTGAACATATATGACCTCAAAATATATATGATTGTCATGTCAATACCTACAATATTCTAAAATACATGCCTATACAAAAAGTTAATAGTTTTCAAGATATTTAGCAATTTAAGTCTTTTTTTGCAGCTGTGACCTTGACCTTTCAACATATGACCTTGAACCATATATCAAAATGATTGTCATGTCAATAACTACAATATTCTAATATACATGCCTATACAAAAAGTTGATAGTTTTCAAGATTATTGGCAATTTTAGTCTTCTTTTGCAGCTGTGACCTTGACATTTCAACATATGACCTTGAACCATATATCAAAATGATCGTCATGTCAATACCTACAATATTCTCATATACATGCCTATACAAAAAGCTGATAGTTTTCAAGATAATTAGCAGTTTAAGTTTTTTTTTTGCAGCTGTGACCTTGATCTTTCAACATATGACCTTGAACCATATATCAAAATGATCGTCATGTCAAAACTTACAATATTCTAATCTACATGCCTATACAAAAGGTTAATAGTTTTCAAGATATTTAGCAATTTAAGTCTTCTTTTGCAGCTGTGACCTTGACCTTTCAACATATGACCTTGAACCATATATCAAAATGATCGTCATGTCAAAACTTACAATATTCTAATCTACATGCCTATACAAAAGGTTAATAGTTTTCAAGATTATTGGCAATTTTAGTCTTCTTTTGCAGCTGTGACCTTGACATTTCAACATATGACCTTGAACCATATATCAAAATGATCGTCATGTCAATACCTACAATATTCTAATATACATGCCTATACAAAACATTAATAGTTTTCAAGATAATTAGCAATTTAAGTATTCTTTTGCAGCTGTGACCTTGACCTTTCAACATATGACCTTGAACCATATATCAAAATGATCGTCATGTCAATACCTACAATATTCTAATATACATGCCTATACAAAAGTTTAATAGTTTTCAAGATAATTAGCAATTTAAGTCTTCTTTTGCAGCTGTGACCTTGACCTTTCAACATATGACCTTGAACCATATATCAAAATGATCATCATGTCAATACCTACAATATTCTAATATACATGCCTATACAAAATGTGAATAGTTTTCAAGATATTTAGCAATTTAAGTCTTCTTTTGCAGCTGTGACCTTGACCTTTCAACATATGACCTTGAACTATATATCAAAATGATCGTCATGTCAATACCTACAATATTCTAATATACATGCCTATACAAAAAGCTAATAGTTTTCAAGATATAGTGACAAATATATAATTTTTATCAAATTCCCCACTCAGTGCCTCATAATTTCCCCATTTTGAGTCCCATGGCTACCATTTGTGCAAATCTGAAAAAAGATGACCTAAGGATGTTATAAATGAAATAACTAAGGTATACCTCTTGTAGATTCAGAGGAGAAGATTTTTAAAGTTTTTCACTATTTCCCCCCTTATGGGGCCCCAAGGGGACATAACTCCTTCATTTGTGCAAATCTGAAAGAGCTTCATCCAGGCATGATGGTTACCAAGTTTCATTAAATTTGGCCCAGTGGTTTTGGAGGAGAAGATTAAAATGTAAAAAGTTTACGCACGACGGACGACGGACGACGGACGACGGACGACGCACGACGCACGACGGACGAAGATGGATAGCAATAGCTCATCTGAGCTTTCAGCTCAGGTGAGCTAAAAACTTAATGCAGCTGAAACTTATTTTTTTCAAAATATTCAAATACATAAAGTTTCTTACAGTATGAATTAAGACAGATGTATTGCGTTGATATTTGAAGGGTAAGGATTTACATAACAAAGTTTGTCTAAAGTCATTTACCTGAAACATTTCAGCATCTTTTCCATCTAATGTCATTAAAACTTTCTTTTTCTTTGGCTGACATGGGTCATATTGCTAAAAAATATATATACAGTCAAACCTGCCTTAAAGGCCACCTCTCTATAAAGGCCACCTGCTTATAAAGGCCAATAAAATTCTATCCCAGCTGTTCTTTATTCATATAAATTGAACTTGTATATAAAGGCCACCTGTCCATAAAGGCCACTTTTACTGATTCCCATGGGTGGTCTTTATAGACAGGTTTGACTGTATAAACTTAAAATGTATATAAATGATAAAATGGATAAAATTTCTTAATCAGCTTAATACCTGTATTCAGCTTCATTTTAATCAGCTTTAAATTTGATAGATATCTATACTGTCAGTCAAATAATCAGGTATCCTAACATTGAGTTCTTACCATAAAAACAAAATCCAAGTGTTTCTAATGTAAAACTTTTACTTTATATATATATATATAGTGTAGAAAAAAATCTTTCTCATGATCACATTAACTTATATATTGATTAAAGAATATCAAAATGCTTAATCATACTTCTATCATAATAAATAACCTCAAAATGTTTACTTCAACAAAAATAAATAAATAAATAAAATTTTGAAAAAATTAGTACAACTTTCCTTTACCTTTTTAAGACAATTTTCATTTAAAAAACAAATTCCATTTTTTTATTTGTATCAATTCATGTTTAAATACTTGCCTTTTGTAGACTTTTTCTTTCCTCATCAGTCAATCTTTCTTCAAATCTAAATCCTTTCTGTATACAAATAGTTAAACCTTCTTGATCAGTGGAGTCATCAGGAAGTATACAGGCCACCACATCATCATCATCCATTGCCCATCCCGGACAGGGGCGCTTTTTACGATTACTCACATAAAATAATACTGAAAAATTATATGTACAAATAACAAATAGTGTGAAGCATGAGTATCCACATCATAAGTCAATCTGTGGGTGATATGGAAAAGTATCAATTTAATCCTCTACAAGAAGTTTATTTCACAAGGCAAAGTAAACAATCCACATGGACTTTCATAAGGTAATACCATATATAGCCACTCTGTGCATGAACTGGAAGGGAATAAAAACCCACAGCAATATGACATCAAGTGTAAAAACTGTTAAGACATAAATACATGTACAATGTATATTTTTGGATATGTATACATCTCATTCACATGAAGTCATTAATTAAATCTAGCAGTTTTTACATGTCTTAAGAATAACATAATCCAAAGCACCAATGTTTCTCAAACATGTATTCTATGTATAAATACTTACATTTAAACATAGTCCTTTTCATAGAATCCTCATTAGACCCAGATATTTTTAAGGTAAAATTTGTTGGATTTTTACACAATGACCTCTCCTCTACTTCATAATCAAGAACACATGCACACCATCCTTTGCCTTCCCACCATTCCATTTTCTCAGGAAGATTATCTATCTTACTTCTTATTAATGGAGCACTTAAAGGAAACAAGTTTTGAGAGGAAGACTCATCTTTTATTTTTCCTTTTGTCTTTCTATCAAGTTCATCTCCCTGTTTGAATAAACAGAAAAATAACATGTATTATCATAAGCATTCCAAGAATATATTGTCCAGCATCATGAAAGAAACAAATACACATAGCCACATGTACATTTCACCTAAAATACCTTGGTCTGATATCTGTATGTGTGTGTTGTCATGAAATTCTAAAATGTACTTAAACTTGTCAATGCAAACTTTTTTTCAAATTTCAGTTCACTACATTTGTATATACAGTAAAAAAAAAAGGCCAAGAAATTGTCCCTTGTTGGTATGAAAATCTGAATTTAAACAAATAAAACCTCTTTAGCAATGACGGAGGGTGACAAAAATCAGCTTAATATCTTAAGGTTCAACATTAAAACATTTCAGATGAAAATTAAGAATTTTGTGAAATTTACAATTTAAAGCATATGATAAATACTTGTAATTCCTCAAAAATCTATGGAATTAAATGAAAAGTTCAACTTGAAAGGAACAAAACTCTGTTACTAGTTAGTATACATGTATGTATCATAAAGCAAAAGAAAATTTTAGGAAATTTAAAAAATTTTAGGACTATAAATCTGGTAAATACTCAGTGAACCAGACTGCACCATGATTTAATTTTTAAACTATAACTATCACTGTTCACTGACATAACAAAATTCATTTCAATATGGCAAGTTTGTTGAACCAAACCCATCCTTTCACCAATACAGATAAAGGACTATGTAGGAGATAAATAAAACAATTTCATGTTAATTCATTGAAACTGATTTTTTTTCATCTGTAACCTGTCATCATTAATGTGTGAGTTTTTACCACTGAAATTTAAACTTTTTATACCCCTACAACTCATAAAAATTCCTACAACTCATAAAAATTATATGTATATCAATGTCAGATTTTGAAACATATGAACAGGTAAACAAGAATACAAAAATATTGAGTCTTAAGTATTCACTAATCCATCAAAATAAATAAATTGAAATCAGTTTTCTTATTTAAACAAGAGGCCCATGGGCCTTAACGCTCACCTGAAGATATGTCCAATATTGTTTGCAAAGTGCAATAGACAATATGTTATGTACATAAACTTTAAAAGTTTTCTCAAGTTAAGAAATCCCACAAAACTTAATTAGAAACATATCAATTCACATTTCATTCATAAGTAGCTTATATAATATGCATGAAGTAACTGTAGTGCAATGAATAATTTCCAAATCATTAATCAATTTCAGTATACTTATGCAGCTATGTCCTTGACCTTTGAACATATATGACCTTGAACCATATATGATTGTCATGTCAATACCTATAATATTCTAATAAACATGCCTATGCATGAAATTAATAGCTTTCAAGATAATTAATAATCTTAGTATTCCTATGTTGATATGACCTTGACCTTTGAACATATATGACCTTGAACCATATATGATTGTCATGTCAATACCTATAATATTCTAATATACATGCCTATGCATGAAATTAATAGCTTTCAAGATTATTAATAATCTTAGTATTCCTATGTTGATATGACCTTGACCTTTGAACATATAACCTTAAACCATATATCAAAATGATCGTTGTCATAATGCCTACAATATTTTAATATACATGCCTATATAAAAAGTTATTAGTTTTCAAGATAATAAGTAATTTAAGTCTTCTTTTGCAGCTGTAACCTTGACCTTTCAACAAATGACCTTGAACCATATATCAAAATGATCATTGTCGCAATACCTACAATATTCTAAAATACATGCCTATACAAAAAGTTAATGGTTTTCAAGATAATTAGCAATTTAATTCTTTTTTTGCAGCTGTGACCTTGACCTTTCAACATATGACCTTGAATCATATATCAAAATGATTGCTGTCACAGTACCTACAATATTCTAATATACATGCCTATACAAAAAGTTAATAGTTCCAAGATAATTAGCAATTTAAGTCTTTTTTTTTGCAGCTGTGACCTTGACCTTTCAACATATGACCTTGAATCATATATCAAAATGATCATTGCCACAGTGCCTACAATATTCTAATATACATGCCTATACAAAAAGATAATAGTTTTCAAGATAATTAGCAATTTAAGTCTTTTTTGCAGCTGTGACCTTAACCTTTCAACATATGACCTTGAACCATATATCAAAATGATCATCATGTCAATACCTACAATATTCTACTATACCTGCCTATACAAAATGTTAATAGTTTTTTAAGATAATTTTAATTTCAATCTTTTTTTGCAGCTGTGACCTTGACCTTTCAATATATGACCTTGAACCATATATCAAAATCATTGTTGTTGCAATATCTACAATATTTTAATATAAATGCCTATACAAAAAGTTAATAGTTTTCAAGATAATTAGCAATTTTAGTCTTCTTTTGCAGCTGTGACCTTGACCTTTCAACATATGGTCCTTGATCCATATATCAAAATGATCGTCATGTCAATATCTACAACATTCTAATATACATGCCTATACAAAAAATTAATAGTTTTCAAGATATAGTGACAAATATATAATTTTTAGCAATTTCCACACTCAGTGCCTTACAATTTCTCCATTTTGAGCCCCATGGCCACCATTTGTGCAAATCTGAAAATAGATGACCTAAGGATGTTATAAATGAAATAACTTAGGTATATCTCTTGTAGATTCAGACTGAGAGGAGAAGATTTTTAAAGTTTTTCACTCTTTCTCTCCTTATGGGGCCCCAAGGGGACATAACTCATTCATTTGTGCAAATCTGAAAGGGCTTCACCAAGGCATGATGGTTACCAAGTTTCATTAAATTTGGCCCAGTGGTTTTGGAGGAGAAGATTAAAATGTAAAAAGTTAACGGACGACTGACGACGCACGACAAACAGTGAACCATGAAAAAGTAACTTAATGATGAGTGTTTCATTGCATGATGTAATTATGACATCATTAATATGGCGCTTTTTCCTTTTTGATAAAAAAAATAGTGAAATACCACTACACAATTTTTCTCTTGTTCTTGTCTGCATAAACATCATGTGAACTTTGGTAATAGATGTACTAAGTTTCATTTGGAGAAATATTGGGTATTAGGCAACTTTTATTGTAGTAACTTGTTGATTATTATTCACCAAAACTTTATTGAAAATACTATCCTGATAAGAAGTTAAAATCAGGTACTGTACTGTTAAAATCAGGTACAGTACTGTTCAAAAGAAACATTCACTCAACTGAGTGCACATACAACTCAAAATTAGGGAATATTTCAATGTCAGTTTTAAGACAATACACAGTTAATATATATTTAATTTTATATCTAAGTTGTCTCATAAAACATAAAATTTTTAAATATTGATGAGAGAAAAAAGGGGATATTTGAGTTGAGTGTACATGTACACTCAATTGAGTGAATGATTGTGAAACTAAAGCCTGGTCACGGAGGCCCAAAAATATTTAAGGCATACATGTAAATACATGTACATAAACATTTTAAACTAGAATTCCATGGATTTTAATGTCTTGCCTGGTTAGTTTTTGATCAAGTAGAAAATACATTACTTTAACATAAACTTTCAACTTTTTGACACGCCGCTGCTTACGACACCGGAAAAGTAACACCTAAGTCTTGCCTTATGGCAATGCCAAGCTGGACAAACAGTAGTGGGTTGCAGACATGGTATTTTGCAGTGTCCATTATAATGATGGTCGAATAAATATAGCATTTTAAAATTAATGTCTTCAAAGAAGTTCTTATTAAACATTTGCTGGACTCATACAATTTATACTTACTTTTAAAGTTTCTACAGTAATGGATATTTCACTAGCTAATGTTCTTTCATCTTCAATCTTCACAACCTTAAATCCCCCTATCACATTATGATTTTTCATGTCCTCAGCTCCAGACATAATCCCATATTTGAAGTCATCTGTTTTTTTAGAATGTTTACCAAAAATTCTTTTCTTCTTTTTCTTTTCCTCAATTTCCTTTTCTTTGCTATCGTCAGTTGTTCCAAAGTCTACTCCAGCCTTTGTAGTAGAAGGCATAATGATCAATTTTTTTTTGCCATTTATATGATCCACAAGTTGTTGAATTTCTTCATCTGTTTTATTTTCATTTGATTCTGCTTTTTCTTTTTTCTTTTTCTTCTTTTTCTTTTTTTTCTCCAGTAAACATTCTGATCCTTTGCACAAATGAACTTTATGGTTATCCAACAAAGACAAACATTCTTTGCACTTATCATCATCAGTTCCATATTTAAATTTAGCGTAATGAAGAAAATCACGGAAATCCTCCACAGACAAGCTTTCTCTCCAATCAGAATCCCTCTCTTGACTTGGATTAAAAAGTGGATTTTTACTATCATTGAACCGTGGATCTCCTAACCGCCAATATTCAATGAATCGTGGACCATTCGACAGTCCATAAAGTTTTTCTTTGAAGTATATAGTACCACAGTCATCTAGACATTTAGTACACATTAAAACTTTACTACACTTTTTCTCTGTCACATGACCTGAAGGGGAAGGTGGTACCCAATAAGATTCATCCTTTGCATCTAAAGGTGGTGCATCCATCCATCTTTTTAAACAACGACAAACAGATCCTCCAAAACGTAGATATATTGGACTAAGAACATAAACCTAAAGAAACACAAGTATAAATTAAGCATGATTTTGAATCAAATACTAAAGCAGTTACATTTAGTGCATTTAAACAAAATAAATACATGTATGACAAACATTTTTTAATCAGATGGTTAATTTTATATTTTTTCTGATGTGATAATGACATAAAATAGACATAGTCTAAAATATGACTTAATCACTGCCATTGGTAAAAAATAAATATTTCATTTCTACAGGGCCGATATTTTCCAAGTAAAATTAACACTCAGATGGTAGTATATTATGAATAAACTATTATGAAATTATATATTAAGACACTATAATCATAAGAGTAAATAAATGTAATAATGTTTTTTTTCTATCATCAAGAAGTTAGATATGTACAGGAGGCCCATTTGGCCCAGTAGTTTAGAGGAGAAGTCAAAATTGGTGTTAACGACACCCCTCCCCACACACACACTTCACCATGCAATAAGCTTACAAGGCCTTTGATCAGGTGAGATAAAATGGATAAACTCACCTTCAAATATGATGACTTTTGATCAGGAGAACCAAAAAATCTTCTAAAAAGGTCCCTAGAACAGAAAAAAGGTTCAGTCATTAGTTATACTGGTATCCATAGGCCATATCATGTATTAAATTACACCTGTCATTACATTATATAGAAAATATCAAATACTTGAATAACATTTTTAAAAAATTGAAATCTATTTTTATTTGTAAGTGTTAGCAAAATTAGAGAACTGTTTAATTAAAAATCCTTTGCAGGGGTTCCACTTCACCTTTGACTTTCTGGGGTCAATATGACTTTTTTCAAAATCTCAACTAATTAAAGCTTCTTGTTGGAAATCAGGAATAAATCAAACTCCTGATAATAAACATAGTCTTGAGGGGCTAATGGAAGCTCTGCTGTACAGTAAGTATTGGTTATGATATTGGTTGTAGATGAAATAAATGTGTTGTTGGCACAATAAATGATAAATCTAAAAACAATTAATGACAAAACATGAAATAAACATATAATTTGAAATTGAATTGTCAAAAACAGGCCTTAAAATATAAAATCTTAATACAATACCAATCTAGAGCTGCAAGTCTAAGCTCTGAACATTTCAAACTAGAATCAGAGTCAATCCTTTTTTTTTTAAAAATAATCTGTACTGTCCATTTTGATTAAGATATTGCTTCATAAATTTTAACTTAATCTATAAACTGATCTTCATCTGTCTGTAAATTTATTGTTTACAGTTGGGTCACATTAAACATGAATTACCTTGTTTCTCTTAAATAAAATGGATCTTTAGCTGAAATAGAAAGCAGGATTTTACATTATTTAGTGATATTAAACTATAAGATGGTAAAATTTCTTGATGATCTCCGTCCATAGGGTAAATGAATACTTAAAAATTGAATTTCACTATATTTTGTCATATTTCAATAAATAAATAAAGGAAAATAAATAAAATATAAATACCGGTAAATAAATAAATAAGATGTTCGAATAATGTTGATTACAGAGAATGTAAATATATATACATTTGGTATTCATGAACACTACAAGTTATATTTAGGAAGTCAAAAAAATAGTTGAGATGATTAATGGTGTATAACATTCCTGTCAAGAATATTTCACTTATGTCAAGACATCACCAGCTATAGGCGAAAGGCCTGTGTGTTGCACTGATGACATTATACAGCAGGGTTCTTTATCGTGTCATGACTACACTAACATCAGACCTCGTTTATTTTAAGTTCCCATCCAAAAGAACTGTGACTTTCATTTTGTAATGCTGAGTGCTTGGCGAAAGAACAGTCACTACCCATTTTCAAGTCCTGGGTCAGACCTGGTCAGGGTTTGAACCAACAACCTCCCACTTTCAATAAATAGTGATGCTAACAGAAATTAACAGAAATTATAAAAAATAATTTCTGGAGAGATGTTTTTAATGCATTCTATGATTATTGTAATAACTTTTCTCCAAAAAGTGCAAATGATATTTTATCTACAGAGATTTGGTACAACAAAGACATAAAAGTGAAAAACCACACTATTTTCTACAATATATATTATAAAAATGGCATTAGAATTATAGCTGATCTGTTTAATACTGAAGGAGTACTTTATAATTATGAATCATTCTTAAAAAGATTTAATATAAATACAAATTTTCTAGAGTTTAATGGTTTAATAGCTTCAATAAAAAGTTACCTAAGAAATTATCAATTTAACTATCATAATACTCAAACAAGACATTCATTTTGTCATATTCCTAAATATATAAGTATTTTACTAAGGTCTCCAAAAGGGTGCAGTGATATTTATCAAGTTTTTACAACAAATAAGGCCATTACACCCACTAGTCAGTTAAGATGGAAAGACCAAGGTATTTTCTTTTCAAAACACCAATGGTCAAATACTTATAAATTACCCTTCAACATTTCACAAAATACTATGCTATGCTGGTTTCAATTTAAAACTCTCCATAGGATTATTGAAACAAATTCATACCTTACAAAAAGAAATTTAATATCCAATGCTAATTGTAGAAACTGTGATAATGTTAAAGAATCTATTGAGCATATGTTTTTCTACTGTCCATCTATACAAACTTTATGGCACGACTTACAAAATTGGATAAAAAACAAAATAAACTACAACCTTGATCTTGATTTTTCCTCTATTTTATTTGGTAAAACCAAACTCCCTAATGTAAACAGAGTAACAAACTTTGTAATACTCCACACCAAATATTTCATTTTCAAAATGAAAACCCAGTATAAAGAAGTCAACATTTTAAACTTGCAAAACTATTTGAAAGAACAGTTTTATATTGAAAAGTATCTCATGTTCAAAAAATGTAAATGGAAAGTTTTTGATAAATATTGGAAATCCTGGATGAATCTGTTTAATAATAACTAAGCCGTTTTTTATTATCACATACAAGTTGCTGTAAAATATAATTATTATTATTATTATTATTATTATTATTCCTTGCTGTATGAGAAGGTTTGTGATTAGATTAACCCTGTTTCTACTCTTTTCAATGTTATTATATGTTTATGTGTTGAGAGACAGTGTGAAAAAGCTTATATAGTTTTTTTTTATACTCCTCCCTCAACAAAAGTATATATGTACAGTAGGTATACATTTGGACCTGTCCTGGAGGATACTTTAAGATATATAGTGGAATCTGTACATGTGGTTAAAACCAAATAAAACCAATATTATAATTTATCCTATTTGTGCCCATATATGGGGGTCTCCTGTGGGTCAGGTCACTTTTTGCTAGTTCCCTTCATGAACAGGTCTGACTGTATATATACAGTTTTTTATAATGAACTATATTCTTATTGGTGATATGTATATGTAATATATATATGATATGTACTTGTGTCTAATAAAAAAAAAAAAAAAAAAAAAAATAGTGATGCTGATTCTACAAGAACGACATAAAGTGATATCAGTAACGTTATGATGTGTAAACATACAGCTGTAACTGTCTGTACATTGGTTATATACAGAAGTATAAAATAGATTTGTCATTTTAGAAAAATGACAGAATATACTCACAAAAAGACTTTGAATCCAGATTTGGAAACTTATCGTGATTCTGTGCCAATCTAGCTATATCTGTTATAAATGCCCTGGCAGAACTTTCTTTTCCTGAAAATTAAGCATTTAGTTTATGACAATTAATATTTTTATTTAAAAGATAAAACTACAAATTTTATATAGTTCAGATAGTTAATTTACATGTAACTTTTTCAATATTCCACAAAACTCAAGTTAGTTATACAAGTAAAGCTACATATTCATAATCTCCCCTAATAACACTGATGAATTTTTCTCTTTTTTTGTGATATTCATACCATTTGTACCGTCAATATTTTATTGTTGACAGAAAAATATTCTAAGTGTTTTAAATTTGTTAAATTACATTTGTAACTTTTCATTCTAAAATAAAAAAAACTTTCTAAATTAATAAAATTTTTAACATTTTTGCAAGGAATATGAAGACATCCATTTTAAATTGGCATTGCAATTGAAAACTGATATAAAAAAATTGTTACTACAGATACACTTCTTAAAACTTAAATGAAAGACTTAAAATGCTTGACAATGCTCAAACTTACAGGATCAACTCTCCTGTCTTTCACACAGCTACAGTGAAAATTGTACAATGTCAAAAACAAAACTTGATTTTAAGTAATAAGATTTCCAACAACAAAAACCATACTTACCGTCAACATACTGTTCGTGTACATATATAAATGCCTGGTCCAGCAGATTTTCAAATTTCGGTGAGTCACATGACATCTGTTTTATCACACCATGTTTTACAGTAAAACTTCTGAATGTGATTGTAAATTTTGTCCAAAATGGTTTTCCCTGTTAGAAAAAAAGAAGTTTTTACATTAAATTACATTTATATATAAATGTATAAATGTGATTGACCGGCTTGATAGGTTGCCTTGTAGCTCAGTCAGTAGAGTGTCATTTATTATAAAATCCATTTATTAGCATTTAAATTTTTTTTTTAATTTTGGAGGCCTGGCTGCCATTTTTCCTGCAGAATGACATTATTTTACATATAGTATGACATAATGTGATGTTTATGTTTGATGAACCAAAAAGAGAGGTTCCAGTGCCAGTTTGTAAACATAACACATATGAATACCCCCGTTAAGTACTCAGCGAGTCAGCATCAGCTTTTTCTATCTTTAGTGGTTGGTTATGTAAAAATAAAATGGGTAATGACATAAAACAAACATACAGAGACCACAGACCAGTTGGGAGGATGTTTTGCATATTTATTATATTACAGTCCAAAATTCATCAAGTTAAAGTTGTTGAAAGGCACAGATTTCAGGAACCGCAGGTGACTACATTTTAGGATACATGTATATACAAAAACTGTGGTATACCAGGTATCTTAAGTATCTCATCACTAAAATTAACCACTACAGCAGCTCAGTTGGTAAAGTGTTTGCTTCATATGTCGGAGGTTGGCATTCTTATCCCCTGAAAGTATGACCAAGACATGAAAACAGCTAGCGACTGTCTTTTGGCCAGGCACTCAGCTTGAAGGAGATCTTAAAAACCAATGTCCCATGTCATGACAGGCATGGTACTCTAAAGAACGCTCCCTGCAAATTGTCCCAGGCATATTGCATAAGACAAAGTTTCTGCCACTTGACCTATAGTTGTGATGTCTCGAAATAAGTAAAATATTCTTGACCAGGACATAAAACCCAATTAAATCAAATCAATCTACAATTTATATACATGAAGACAAAAGAAATACGACTCAAATACAGCACTTCATAAACAGTATTTGGAACATATTTTTTTTGATTCTGTGATAAAATTTGACAATCATATGACAACTACTAATTTTTTTTTTTTTTGTTGTTGTATTAAATTTTGTGATAAAATTGAACAAACATATTTAACTTGTTTAATTAATTTTACCATAAAATTTTTTTCTATTAGTAAAATGTTTTCATTGAATGACATATATATTTTTACACATTTCTTGTCTATAATCACACATCATGTATGTGTACCAACCTGTTCATTCCACATGCATCTAAATGCTTCTTTGTGTTTCTGGAAAAATGTAAACTCTGAAGGAGATATTTCCAGGTCAAAAAACTCAAGGTCTGTGTCTGACAGACGAATCTTCCTCATGACGGCTACCTACTTGTATACCACAATACTTCTAATGGCTTTTAACAATAACATCCACAATCTCAGATGTTACAAATACCAATGTGCTTGTTTTTTTCTGTCACAAAAATTTAATACTATACTGTTTCACTTGACTGCCATATCAAAATACTGGTAAAATAAACCTTTCTGACAAGTTTGGTTTTATTCCATATGCATAATTTTTTCCATAAAAGATATATAAATATATGCAGTTGTTCCGAGGATCTGAAAAAAAGAGGACATCATTTCAATTCAACATTTTACCACAATCATTATTATCTGTGACCATCTAAATTAAGATATCCAGTAAAACCTGTATATGAAGACAAACAATGGGGCACAGGAAAATTATGGACTTAACAGAAAGGCTGTATTTATGGAAAGGTTCTTCTTGGTTTAGATGTAAAGTGAAGTGCTACAAAGTACTTAGCTGGCTCACTCAAAGCTGTCTCAGCAGTTGACCTAGAGTGAACTTGCATTTGGTTGTATTTACAACCAAAATATCTTTCCTTCAATAAACTGTTGATCTATTGTTCGAGTCACTGTTTGTGACTGTGTATTGTGCTTAGTTTTATAGAAAATCCAATAAACTTTAATAAAGTTCAGCATTTTTCACTTACTTGAGTCTAGTCATAATAGAAAATTGATGTGTATCTGCCATTACCAAAGAGTGTTTCTTAACAAAGTAAAAAAAGTTTCCTGTTATTGGAAATTTACATGTTGAAAAAAAGGAAAAAAGTTATTATTTAGAATTTCCACAAATGAATTATAATGCCACCAAAAAATTCACTTCCTGTGTAAAAATCACCATTTTCGACATGTAAAATCCCTGCTAGTAGCAACAACAATTTCCTTTCTAAAAAAAGAAGTACATACAAGTGCATACCAATAAAAATTTTATTTATTTGCGTGTTACTTTGCTTTCAAAGGGTTCTTGTAAAAATGTTTTTTATATTTTTTGGAATCACTGTGTGACAGTAAATTATACAAAACTTTCATAGAACTTCCAATTAACTTGAATTACGTTTGCTATTTTTCTAGTCATAAATAAAAATGTTAATAAGTTATTGTGGTGTTGATTTCATAACACATCACATGGATCATATACACATCAAACAGTCTCGGATTTATCTAACACTGTTTTTAATCTTACCAATCTGTATACAGCTATGGGAATTCACATTCAAAGCGAAAGTAGGGATAAATAAGGAAATTGAAAATCCTCAAGTTATGGGAAATATCCTTGTGTACAAAGTGGCCTGTATGCCTCGATATCGAAACAAGTTGGTTTTAATGAACTTGTTTCGAACTTCATGAATTGTTGAATTTCATTTGTGTTTAGTACGATGTTACTCGGATTAGAAAGACCCCAAAGTATTGGTCAAAGTATTAGCTTCTCTAAAAATTATTCTGAGATAATATTGAGATAATCTACAATGCCTGGTCATTTAAACAATTTTCCAGGAGAAAGAAACCAGTATGCACTTGAAAAAATTATGGGGGTGGGATGGGAGGGAGGTCAATCCGATAGGGAAAACTAATTCACTGCTTTATCAATTGCTAGATTTTAAATAACACAAGCTACAGTATGTATCACACTTAGAAATAAATTTTATTAAGCTGTAATTCAAAGAAGCGAGACTGTACGTTTAATTCTCTTAATATAATAGAATGAAAAATGATGTTGTTTTAACATCTAACGCATATTTTAAATAAACTGAATCATGACATCCGGAAGCCGCTGAATTTTCGACGTGCAACCTGATTTTTCAGTGATAATAATTATCATTCTCATTAGTGATATCCTTAATTCAAATTATTTTTGTGAAAACTTAATAAATAAATAAACCGTGAAGAAATGAACCAGTGACTTATTGATTTAAGGGCGAAATCAAATTCGGGTTACCACTTCTTCACCGGACGAAAATACGGCTCAAAAGAACTATTTTGATTTTTTGACATATTTTATTGGAATAAGTAGGCTAACTTTCACTATGTTTATTTTATGCAGTGATAACAATAACTCGAATTTAGTTAATAACAGCGCCTCATAGAGTGACATCATGTGCAAAATAATTTTTACATCCGACTCGGAAGAACATCTCTCGTTAAGGGGGGGGGGGGGGATTCCGAAACGGGGGAATTTTGCCAACTTGATAACAGAGGTTGAATAAGATGTTAAATAGTAAATATGAATATTTCATGGGCCAGAAAAACAACCCTTTTTATTGGCATTACTAATCTAGTTATACACATGATTAAGATATTTTATATATACACGCTGTCCGAGTTTCTTTTTCTTTTTTTTGTGATAAACTCTCTTGTGCATTAATGTAAATGGATTTATTTCACTTAAAATTGTAAATAGTTAATTAAAATAACGATATTTTTATCGAAAAATAAATAAATAAATAAATAAATAATAGAATATAAGACCAAAAACTACATTATAACATTTTTTGACAAACGCGTTTTTTTAAAAAAAAAAAAAAAAAAAAAAAAAAAAAAAAAAAAAAAAAAAAAAAAAAAAAGGTTACACATCGTTCCGTTTTCATTAGATTCTGTTTTTTCTTTTTCCATGACGTCAAAAAGTTATCTATGACGTCATACATAGTTACTGTCATTACTTCGCAACCAGTGCCAACCAGTTTGATCGCTGCTAGCTGACAACCGGCGCGCTTATTTAGTTTTGTGCACGTTTAATCATATCAAATGGCCTGTCCGTGTTTTAAGAAGTTTCAGTTGAAACAGAAACTGAAGAATAATGTTTTTGTCCAGTTACGTAATAAGATGACCACTGGATATTCAACAATGGAAGGTCAATGCGAGTTGATCGGTTTCCAGATTTGTTCTAAAATCGACAAGAAGGAAATAACCTTAGGAAAAGCAATTGATGACATTATGGTCTTTGCAGAACTGAATGAGAAAACTCCTGAAGGTATCCATCTTTCTTGGTTGACACTCCACCTTGCACTTGGAATTTGTTACCAGTATAGATCAACTTCTAAAGAACTTGTTCGGAACATTCTAAAGGCATTGTTACCATTCAGCCGTGGTATAGATATGGGGCTTTTTATGAGAGATCTTCAATATTATGAAGACGAAACTCCAGATCCAGCAATACTAGACAAAACCATGTATTGTTTGCACTTCTGTGGAGGAATGAAAGTTATACTCAACAATGGGCTGGCTGATAAAATATTTGTCGGTGCTGCAAGAGTAGAATACAAGGACCTCGCTGTTGCCGATTGGTGCTACTATTTTGATCTTCCATTGGGTCATCCAACCCTTGAAATGACCAGGAACACAATTCCAGATTCTTTTGTTGGACATTGTCCTCTTCTTTTGGCCGTTGAAAACTTGAAGAAAAATCTTGTGTTAACTTTGTTAAAACATGGTGCTTCTCCACATGGCCGTCCTTTAGAACATTTGTTAACGGTTTTGGGATCTCAGGAAATCATAAAAGAAGCCACACAGTCAGAATTCAGTGATGTTCCTATTGAAATCGTCAAAACTTGCCTGGACTATTGTTTACGTGCAGTCCCAAATATTAAAGTCTGCTTTGATGACCAGATGATTGCTGATCTTAAAAAGAAGGATGTTTACTATGTTAGACAGGCCACTGCTGCATTCATTCCATCTGATCGTTACAAAACTCCAGCTCCTTTGAAGCACTTGGCAAGATGCTTTATTAGAGGCAGATTATTGGAAAACGATGAATTGCCGGACGGCATTGAAAAATTACCCAACACCAACGAAGATGTTAAGAAATACTTAAATCTTCAATTCTAAGAAGTGTTTCTCGTAAAGACAGTTTTATTAAAAAATAGTTGGTTCAAACATTTGGTATTAAGCTAATGAACATTTAACCATATATATATCTTCTACAGCTGTTATAAATATATTTTATATGTTTTAACATTCGCTTTTAGTTTTACTTGAGATTGTAATAAATCTGTGAACTCAATCGTGAATATTTTGTTTACTTTTTTCCTTATAGTAATATTGCGTTGATATCGTCATCTTTTACTTAATTAGTAGTGTAGTGGAATCACGCCACTGTTGTTGTGTTTTGGTGAAATAATCGGACATACTTCGATTCGCAATGTGTCCACTGGAGATCCATTATATGTCTTAATTTATAAAAATACACCTGTCTTATGAGTTGAGAGTTGAGTAATGGTGCTTAAAGTCCCAGTCAAGAATATTTCACTTATATCGAGACGTTGCCTGCTATAGGCGAAAATGCAGAAATTTTGCCTTTGCGTTGGGCTGATGACATTATACAGCAGGGTTCTTTATCGTGCCACGCCTGCCATGACATGGGACCTCGTTTTTTTAAAGTTCCCATCCGAAAGAACCGCGACTTTCATTTCATAATGCCGAGTGCTTGGCGAAAGAACAGTCACTACCCACTTTCAAGTCTTGTATCAGACCCGGCCGGGGTTCGAACCCACGACTTCTAAACCTGTCATGAATTTTTATTACTAAACACAGGACTTGAAAGGCGACCATGGCATATCTTTGAAAAGGCAAATATGTCATAGAATGAATGAATTCATATTGTTTTTTTCCCGTAATAATTAAATAATTAAACCGATAATAAAGTTGTAAAAACTTTTGCCAATGTCTGTTAATATAAAATGTCTATTTCAATACGTTTTGGATCCGACTTTTAAGTGGCCGCATATGAAGCTAGCAATATTCCGATGGAGAAGGAGGCTTAGGTGGCCGAGTGGTCTAAAGCGCGCACTTACAGATCACAGTGCCTATCATCGCCTGGGTTCGAATCCCACTCGGGACAGATCCTTGCCGAAGGTCGGTGGTTTTCTCCGGACACTCCGGTTTCCTCCACCATTCCAGAACTGACCGCTGAAAGATACTTGACTGGGGCGTAAAACACCATTACTCCACTCCACTCCGATGGAGAAATTGCAGTTGTTGACCATTAATAATAACTTCTGGATTTGCATTGTTCATCTACGTATCAAGAGTCTATATATTGGATGATACTTTTTTAGTTAAAAATAACACATTGTTTGAAAATGCATCAGCAATTTTCCAGCTACCCGACATATTGTAATTTTTTGAAAATATTTTCCAGAAAATTAAATAAAATAAAATGAAATACATTTCCGTTTTGTAAGTGTTGGGGGAGGGGGTGTTAAGCCAATATTACAAACCACTTCATGCAGTATAATGTCACCGCTAGTTATAACGAGATAAAATAAATAAATAAATAAATAAATAAATAAATAAATAAATAAATAAATAAATAAATAACCTTCTCGCACTCAACTGAGATCAATCCTACAACAATAACTCAACTTTTTTAATGAAGTTTGCTGCAAAAAATACATGGTTTGTATTTTCTTTTTTTATTTGATTTCAATTAAATTTAATTTTGGCATGCCAGATTGATGATAAAAACGTTATTCTACGAAGATTGTGAATATCAACCCAGGTTAATTTCATAAAAGAAGATCCAGTTTTTACGAAATAAATATGTCAATTTTTATATACAGTCAACACTCTTTATAACGGCCATCTTCGTATTCACCAATTTTGCTGTTGTAAAGAATATGCTGTTGTAATGAATTTAACATAACTTTGTCGGAGTTACGTCCCCTGATTCAAAGAGTGGTATCCAGGGTTTTACATCTGTTGTTTGTGTTTGTAATTTATGTTTGTTATAGCTGTCATATATATTGAATATTTTAACTATTTGTATAATAACAAATAATTTTTTAAATATTTAATATTTAAGACAACTTGTTTAAATGTTTGATAAAATATTGAATATTAAAATACTGTCGTTGTATTTTGTAAATACATGACCGTGTACAAATGTATTGTACCATTTCACTCATCACCTTGATATAAATACATGTATTAAGAATCTTGACTTCAATCTTGACTTGGGTGTATAATACAGGTACTTAACACCAATCTTGAGTAGAAGAATATTTGAAAGAAAAACAAAATAAAGTTGATTAAATTTATTACAGTAAATAAAAATCAAGAACAGGCATTAATTCAAGACAAGTATGATAATGTATAAATTTCAATATTGAACAGAGTAAAAAGCACTAATGATAACCAGTCACTATGAATTCACTTCAATAATAAGGAAATGATAGAACACAAGCACTAGATTACACAGTCACTATAATTACTCTCCACAATAGTTTATTAAAATAGTCACTTTTTTTCCATCACTAGAATGACTAGTCGCATTGTCAACTAACAGTAATACGCGTCTATTTTGTAATCTCATCTTTCTATTAAATTGTATCAACCACTCTTGAAATACACATCCGGTCATCCAGGCTTTCTTGTTAAAACGATATGTGACATACACGTTAGGATCAAATGACTTTCCAAAACATCTGGGGCGTGCACATCGACCTATCACCAAAGGTGTAAGTTTATCAGTCCCGGTGGCATTTGCACATAAAGCAACAGTGATTCTATCTTTCTGTCTCTTTTGTCCGCGAACGGGTCCAGTCGCTAGAGTTGAATTTGGACCAAGACGATAAAATAAGCCGGTTTCATCAAGATTGTAAATGTCCTTCATTTCATACTGCGCAAGATCCTGTTGTAATTGTAATCGACCTTGATGAACTACTTCCGGGTCGACACTATCAGCTTCACCATGTGTAACGTGATGCGCGATTTTATGTCTCTTTTTGAATTTTTGTAACCATCCAACAGAATACTGAAAGTCATTATCTACATTCAATTCACCTCCAAATTTTTTGGCCTTTTCAATCAACATTTCATCAGTAACACACACATGTTGGGAACTAACGTCACTAAACCACATAAATAATGCACGTTCTAATTCCTCAAATTTTCCACCTCGGTTGCGTATGGACTTGTCACTGTCAGTTGAAATGTTCGAGTATTTTGATTTATCCTGCAATATATCTCCAACAGTTGATCGTCCAACAGTTTTACCCCATTCAAGTGTAAAATATGATGCAATTTCATCTTGAGAAGATTTTGGGTGATCATTTTTATAACTAATAATTTCCTTCTTTTCTGCAATGGTAAATTGAGTCCGTTTACGTTTCGCCGGGGGTTCGGACATATTCCAATTTTCACACTTACGTACACCCGTCAATAATACGATTTAAAAATGAGACTAAAATCTACAAGTTTCATGTTTTTTATTTCTAAAATTTACTCAACTCAATGTGTCATTATTTTGACATGTTTATTTGTGTATCAACTGTATACACCGTCAGCTTGGACAATACCACGCGCACGACCCGGTGTCTCTTACAAGAGTGATAACAACACCGTTAATTACCGTTAGGTACAGGTAATGTTGTGTAACTATTAATTAATGACCTAGACGCGCACAGGTGTTAGACTGGACAATCTAGGTCACCTGTATAAACAATCGGTCAAGCACAAGGAGTCATGTGCAGCGATGCCTGAAGGCATGATGTGTTAGATATTGTGTGATCTTCTGCCGGTTAGCAGTGCCGTTATATGGAACAAATTTAGTGTTTATTTTGTACATTCGTTCCCGGAATTTCATTGCCGGAGCCGGTAACCGAATATGCCGTTATAAAGTGTTATAATAACGTTGTGACAGATTTGTTCCCGGCAATTTTTTGCCGTTAACCGAATATGCCGTTATAAAGGGTGCCGTTGTAAAGAGAGTTGACTGTATTGCATTTAGACAAATTAAGACCAGTTAAGACTGAGTGATTTATGAAAAGTAACACAAAGTTCAGAAAATATATCCCTACTTTAAATGTCAATATTGTTTCTCTCAAATATTACAATTCATGAAAAATAAAAAATTAAATCAAATCAAAATCAAAATGAAATAGAAAATAAAATAAAATAATTATAAATAAAATTCTGCAATTAAGAGATTGATTAGTTTGTCATGTGCAGAATTTTGAATTTTTACAAAGAGAAATATTCAAAATTCTGCGCTTGATTAGTTGACATGTTGTTTACCGAAACATCAGTAATTTTTCTGCTTTTTGGGACAAGAGCAAGGTTATTAACCTCTAAATAGCACTCACTTATGGCGAGTTATTGCAAAGGTGCTAGCTTACCAACTCAGTATGCCGAAGAAATATTTACAGCTCCCACGTCACATCATACTGGCATGCATGTGTGGTAAAATTAAAAAAAAAATTGTTCTAATGGATTTAGTATGGGTCAATCTTGTTCCGTTATGTATTTTATTATAAATATTGGAGAAGACTCCATTTCACATTGGACTCCATGCCGATTTGTCGATGTCAATCGTATTGCTTTACTAAATCAGGATGATTTTTATGAATTCTATTACTATAAAAAAAACTATTATTACCTACGTCGTTTGCTTCTAGAATAGCAACTTTGTATGAATAATCCTATAAAATAGAAATATCTTGGTGCATGTCGCATATTTCAGCACATTTTTACTTGGTATAATAAACTTGTATTTATTTTATCCGCCATTTTTGGTATGGTGTTTTCTCGTAATGACGTCAGATGATTTCCCGTATTTTCTCCAAATCGAGTTATTTGATTGGATAATTTGTTTATGTTGATATAATGACGTAAAAATGTAAAAACTGTTAGTAAACATTTCCACGTGATCCGACAAGATACTCTCGTAACGATATAAATTCATACTTTATTTTTGTTATTAATGCACACATTTTTATGACACTGCCTCATTACATCGTTTGTTGTTTATATGTTATTTATTTAATGTATTAATTGCTTATATATTGTATTTATATTTTGTAATATGCAAAACACTTTGACAAGATTATGCTGTCGGGATTCCAGGTATAAAAGGTGAGACAGCCAGGTAGGTAGGGGTTTTTTTTTGCATTTGAATTTTTACATTTACAAAAAATTATCATTTGTCATTTAAATTGCATTGGTTTTAAATAACTCTTGTAAATAATTAATAGAAAAAGCCTCATTGCATTATTATTTTTAAAAATAATTGTTTGGAAATAATATTATTTATTTATTATTGTTATTATTATATATATTTTTTTTGCTATCTTGTGTATTTTCACATAAGTAGGAACCACTCCTACGTGAATTTCACAAGGTACTAAATCAGTGTGAAAACGGTTAGAACATTTAAGTAGGAACTACCCCTACGCTAAATTTAAATGTAATTTCAGTATATTTAACTAATAATATTTTATATTTCCATGTGTATTTTCACATAAGTAGGAACCACTCCTACGTGAATTTCACAAGGTACTAAATCAGTGTGAAAACGGTTAGAACATTTAAGTAGGAACTACCCCTACGCTAAATTTAAATGTAATTTCAGTATATTTAACTAATAATATTTTATATTTCCATGTGTATTTTCACATGAGTAGGAACCACTCCTACGTGAATTTCACAAGATTGTGAAAACGTTTAGAACATTTAAGTAGGAACTACCCCTACACTAAATCTAAATAATACTGATTATACTTAAAATATAACTTTAGAAATTTTATTCTTGTTCTTACTGGTTTATATGAAACAAATGTATGTGTATTTTCTTTTTCTCAATAAATTCATTTGATTGTTACTGTATTTAATATTTGTCAAATTATTTTCTGGTGACCTGAGTAAATAAAATTCGAACCCGATCTCCGCCTGCTCGGAACTCATTCTTAAATCCTTACAGACTTGTAAGGTTGGTGTCAGACAAGATATTCATTAATTAAATTTTTTTTTATTTTTACAACATTGGTGTCAGAAGTGGGATACTTAGGTTATAACAGAAGATCAAATTTTAAAACACTAAAAAAAAAAAAAAATCATCAAAATGGAGTTGAGATCTAGAACATTGCCTGTCTCTCTGTTTCATTCAGAAGTCATTTCAACAAGTGCTGTTACAGATGTTATTTATTCAACTGCCACTGTTTCAACGTCAAGCATAAACCGCAATAAGCTATACAACAATACTGATGACAGAATATACAGTAGTATGCCATCATTCCCTGTCTTACAAACATCAAATAGAATAACCCAGGGAATACCAAGAAATAGTTATAGTGATAGTCACCTAATTAGCAATACAAATTGTTTGCCACAATTTGATAATAATAGCAGGGAAGCCCTTTCAGTTGATGGACAATACAACAAATTTTTATTATCAATTGAAGAGCAACCCTACAAGAAAAGCTCCCTGGCAAACACTAATCAATTCACAACAAGCCAGCATTATAGAGATCATGACATACATTATACCAACCTGAATGGGGATGACATGCCAAATCCATTTCATGAACCTTTGATAAATAATGACAATTTGCCAGAATCATACCAAAGGACAACAATAAATAGTGACAATGTGCAAAATAACTATCAACAATCCATAATTAATGGGAACAGAATGCCACACAATTATCAAACAAGTATGACGAATAGTATTTATATGCCACATTCACATCAGCCGCCGATGACAAGTGGTCATTATTTGTCGCAGAGCTATCAGCAACGAATAATGAATGGTGACAATACATCACATTCTCGTCAACAATCCAAATCAGATAGTAACAATATATCAGTTCCTTACCAGAGAGCTACAGATAATGGTGATCACATGCCACAACTATACCAACAGCCTATGGTTAATGGTGTAAATATGCATCATAATTACCAACGACATATAGTTAATGGTGGTAACATGTCATGTAGTACTGACCAACAGCACATGGAAAATTGTGATAATATGACAAGTTCCTATCCACGGCAGATGATGGAAATTAAGAAAATGCCATCTTTTGATCATCAGAGATCTAGGGATACCATTTATTATATGCCACATCCAGATCAGTCTAGAATCACACCTAGTATAGAGGTTCCACATGCATTTCAACACTCATTAGGAACAATAGACAATGGATCACCTAATACTAGTATACAGCCAACAGGTCACAGGGTACTCTCTGATAAATACTCTAGTCAGATGATCATGGATAATAAACAGATAACTCATGCGATGCCAAAAAGGGAAATTCAACGGAACAATACTGTAACAAAGTTGAACACCTCCATGCCACAAAATTTTACTCAGATATCTTATGATGCTCAACCAGTTGTCTTTAATGAAAGCAGAATAAAGGAACCAGTTTGGCATCAGACAGAAGTAATAGGAAATCCACCTAGTTTGGAAACTGAACAAGAGTATCGAAAACACACAAGTTCTTTTGATGAATTTCGACCTAGATTACCAATATTTAATGGCAGAACAGAATGGGCAGCATTCTGGATACAGTTTGAAATGCTTAGCTCAAAGTACAACTGGAATGCTAATGCTCAACGAGAACATTTAATTCTTAGTATGAAAGACGACGCTTTGGAATTTGTTTCAAGATTACCATTAAACATACGAAATGATATTTATTTCTTGGTATCCGAACTTAAAAGACGTTTTGGTGACCAAACATTAGCCGAGACACACCGAGCAAACCTGCTGGATGGTATGAAGAAATCACAAAAAGAATCTCTACAGGAGTTCGCATCTAGAGTCTCTGATGTTGTTAACAAGGGATATCCAAATATTGGTAACCAGGAACTGGCAACACAATTAACCATTGAACACTTCTTGAATGGTTTACCAGATGGAAGTATAGCTTACGATGTCCTTACAAAGAAACCAAAGACAATACAAGAGGCAATTGAGATGATATCATGGCATCAAAGCTGTAAAAATGGAATGCGAAGAAAAGTATCCGCAAGGCAGGTTACCATTAGTGAAGATGATACATCCGTACATGAAAATATTTCAACTAGAAGAATAAACAATAAACAGTATGTTACAGAAGAAGAGTTTAACAAATTCGGAAATGAAGTCACCAATGAACTCAAGAAACTATCTAAGAAGTTGGATGATATTAATCATGACAGAAGACATAAAACACAAGACAGATACACAAATAGAACAACACAACAAAGAAATACCAAGAAAATAGTTTGCTTTAAATGTAAAGAAGAAGGTCATTATGCCAATGAGTGTGTCCAATCAAGACAAGAATTTAAACAAATTGATAAAACATCTGAAAGTCAGAAAGCCTGCTCCCGGACACAGAAATTGCCAGATCTTCCTTTAAACCAGTAAGGGCTGAGACCAACGGCCACGTGTCAGCCCATACAAGTAATGGAAATGTATCAAATAATGAACCTAAATTTGAAAAGGATAGATATGAGAAAATGAGTGATTTTAATGAATCTGTTACTTCACATTCTAGAAGTATTAATTTTAGAAACGTTCATTCGAAAAGCCATAGCATGCCTTTTGAGACAATTTTATCCAAAAGTACAAGTGAAAGTGAAGTTAAGGAAGTAGACACCAAGTTAAAAACTAATCTGCCAAGTAAACCAGACCGTTTAGACACAAAAAGTAGTATGATTGGTATAGTTTCAGATAACCTTGAATCAAGTGATGAGGATTTGTGCATGGAACCAAGAGATGGGGAAAGAAGGGAAGAGATCGTCATAAAGAGAATTCATGCTGTGACACTCAGAGCACCAGTTATGTTAAATGGTATAAGGACCAGTGCTGTTGTTGATTCAGGTGCTGAGGTAACAGTTATGAGTGAAAAACAATATGACATGATTCCAGAAAATGAAAGACCACCTATTGAGGAGGCAAAGCAAATCTTGGTGGTAGCTGAGGCTGGAAGAAAATTGAAAGCAAAGGGTGTGGTTAATGTTGAAATTATCTTAGGAAGTCTGAAATTTGACAGGCAGATTTATGTTGCTCCCATATCTGATGCCTTGCTTCTTGGCTGTGATATTTTACATGAAAAAGATGTTACAGTAAACACCAAAAAGGGTTTGAAAATAGCTGGCACATGGATGGAATGTGAAGTTATACAGACACTGTTGCATACAGACAGGGTGACTTTACCAAGAAATATTCTGGTGCCTGCAAATTCCGAGATGATTGTAAATGGTGCAACTAAGATGAAGTCAAAAGGGGCTGAATATATTTTTGAACCTTTATTCGAGGACAACCGTGAGTTTTTAATTGCCAGGTCACTTATACTGGATCAAGAAACAATTCCAGTTAGAATAATAAATTTATCCTTAGAACCGTTACAGCAGAATAAAGGTTATTTGCTTGGACAATTACAGTCTGTTCAAAGTGTTCAGGAAGTTACCACTAATGACAAATTACACTATCACGAACAACAAGAAAAGCATAGAATTGCAGATTATTACTGGAACAATGTTTTAACTAGTGCACAAAACAGAACTTTAGAAATAAAATTTCCAGATTTTTCAGAATTTGGAGAAAGTGAAGAAGTCAAAGTGAACTCTTTGAAATCCGAAGGTAAATGTAATTGTGATGAAGTGGAAATGGCCGAACTATCTTCGTTACCTGAACATTTACAAGATTTATTTAAAAGAGGCAGAGGAGGGTTGAAACAGGAAGAAAATAAAAGTAAACTAAAGGATTTGCTGATGAAACACAAGGAGGTCTTTGCAGAAAACAAGACAGAGTTAGGAACATGTAAACTTATTAAACACTCAATTGAAACAGGGGATGCTGTCCCAATAAAACAGTCGCTTAGGAGGACTCCAAAAGCTTTTGAAGAAGAAGAGGAAAAGTACCTTAAGGATCAATTGCAAAGTGGGGTAATTGAGCCCTCATCATCTGCATGGAGTTCACCAGTTGTTTTAGTGCGGAAGGCTGATGGCACAGTAAGATGGTGCATTGATTATAGAAAACTGAATGACAAGACGTTAAAAGATGCCTACCCTATTCCAAGAATTGATGACTGCATTGACTGTTTGGCCTCGGCAAAGATCTTTTCAACACTTGATTTGCAGAGTGGTTATTGGCAGTTGGAAGTAGAGGAGAAGGACAGACCAAAAACTGCATTTATAACAAAATACGGATTATTCCAATATAGAAAAATGCCTTTTGGTCTCTGTAACGCGCCTAGCACATTCCAGCGTTGCATGGAATTGATATTTAGAGGAATGCAATGGAAAGATCTACTAATATATCTTGATGATATAATTATCTATAGTTCTACTTTTGGAGAACATTTCCGTATATTGGATGAAGTTTTCTCAAAGTTGAAGAATGCTGGATTAAAACTTAAACCATCTAAATGCGATTTATTGAAGTCAGAAGTATTATTCTTGGGTCATGTTGTTAGTGAAGAAGGAATCAAACCAAACCCAAAACTAATAGAGGACGTGAAAGAATGGAAAACCCCGAAAAATGTCAAAGAAATTCGACAATTCCTGGGTTTATGTGGTTATTATAGACAATTTGTATACAAATTTAGTGAGGTAGCAGCACCTTTGACTGAATTAACTAAGAAGGATGAAAATTTTATATGGACCAAAGATTGTGAGTCAGCATTTCAAAAGCTCAAGACAATCTTATGTGCATCCCCAATTCTAGCATATCCACTTCCAGTAGGAACCTACATCTTGGATACAGATGCCTCAAATGTTGGAATTGGAGCAGTATTAAGTCAAATCCAAGAAGGAAAGGAGAAAGTGGTATCATATGCTTCAAGAAAACTTGATAAGCAACAGCAAAGATATAGCGTAACAAGAAGAGAACTGTTAGCAGCTGTCACTTTCATGAGACACTTTCGACACTATTTGCTTGGAAAGAATTTTATTTTAAGAACAGACCATGGTTCTCTAAGATGGCTTTATAACTTAAAAGAACCTCAAGGGCAACTGGTCAGATGGTTTGAAGTACTTGCTCAATACAATTTTACAATTCAGCATCGAGATGGAAAGAAACATTCTAATGCTGACGCACTATCAAGGAAAGATTACGAACAAGAAACTTGTTCTGAACATTCAGATCCAAATAATAATTTATCCTGTGAGACTTGCCTGAAATTCCATGAAAGCTGGAAAGATTTCAACCAAGAAGTTGATAATGTTTCAGATTTAGGAGCTACTGGTAATAAGTTTTTCAGAAAAGAGTTGAATGTAAAAAAAAAATGAGTGCAGGAGAATGATGACAAGAAGTCAGAGACAGAAGGATAAATCTGATAATGATCAAAGTAGTGAAACCCCTAATGAAAGGCATCAATGGATCAGTGGGTATTCATCAAGAGATATAGAAAATTTCCAGAGAGAAGATAGAAATCTAAGACCACTACATGATTGGATGGACAAGAAAAGTTTGCCAACTAAAGAAACAGTGACAGGTTATAGCCCTGCTACTAGAAACTATTGGTTAAATTGGAACAATATTATTAGAGAGAAAGGTGTATTATATTGGAAACATGCTGATAGGGAAAAACTCAGATTATTGGTACCAAAAATACTACAAATAGAGGTGATGCAGAATTGTCATGACTCTATTATGTCAGGTCATTTAGGTATTGCTAAAACCATAAATAGAATTAAAGAGAAATTCCATTGGTATAATTTGACAGTAGATGTAAAAGTGTATGTGGAAAAATGTCTCATTTGTTGCAGAAATAAACATCCTGTGACTAGACCAAAAGCACCATTACAGGATTACAGAGCTGGATATCCTATGGATCGGATTGGTATTGATTTGATTGGACCATTGCCATTATCAAACCAGAACAGCAAATATATTTTAGTTATTGGAGATTACTTTACACGTTGGATGGAGGCTTATCCATTGCCAGACCAAACAGCTGAAATGGTTGCACAGAAGTTAATCCATGAATTCATAGGTCGTTTTGGAGTTCCTTTAGAGATACACTCTGACCAAGGCCGTAATTTTGAAAGTCACTTATTTCAAGAATTATGCAATCTACTAGAAATAAAGAAAACGAGAACCACTCCGTATCACCCTTCATCTAATGGACTTGTTGAGAGGTTTAATCAAACATTGATAAGGATGATAAGAAGTTTCATCAATAATAACAAAAATGACTGGGACATTCACATCGGGTTACTACTAGCTGCTTACAGAAGCACTATACACCCTGCAACTGGATATACACCAAATATGATGATGTTAGGAAGAGAAGTGAACCACCCAATTGAGATATTATTTCCCTTGCCACATCCTAAAACAGCTGAAAACATTCATTCATATGTTTCGGAACTACGATCAAAGATGGAAGAATGTTATCATGAAGCAAGGACATATCTAAAGAGAAACTCAGAAAGACAAAAGAAGGATTATGACACAAGAGTGGCTGAAAAGGCATACAAAACAGGCGACTTAGTGTTTTATCCAAATCCAATAAAGAAGAAACTGGAATCACCTTGGACTGGACCTTATATTATATCAAAGCAATTGAGTCCTGTAGTCTTCGAAATTCAAGGAAAAAAAAAATATTCTCAATGTTCATCATGATAAATTAAAACCATTTCAATGCAGCTCTGTCCCAAAATGGGCATTAAAAATTCAAAAGACTATAAATAGACAATAAATCATTTAAAAAAAAAAAAAAAAAAAAAAAAACCAATTGTAAATAGGTATTATAAATAGGATCTTAAATAAGAATTAATAAATATAATAATAAGGTGTAGGTAAATACAGTGTAAATACTGTTAAAATACATGTATATAGGTGTAGGGTTTGTTAGTGTATAGAATAAGATAAATTAAAAAAAAAAAAAAAAAAAAAAAAAAAAAAAAAAAAAAAAAAAAAAAAAACGCTATCATTATATCACACACACACACATACACACACACACACACACACACACACACACACACACACACACTTATGAGTATAATATTTCTTATGTGTCATGTTTATTTTATATTTTTTGAAAATGGATATTGTGTCTAATAGAGGGCGTGTTTATAACTGTACCCAGTGTGATTATAAATCACAGAAAAAAAGAGCAATCACTCATTATATAAAGAATCACCTTGATACACACTTAGTCCCATACTATTGTAATGTTTGTGATTTTAAAACAATGACAAATGAAAGTATGCAAGAGCATATCGAAACTAGTAAGAGACACAAAAGTTTATTAGTTGGTTATGCAGGGAAAGACCCTATCACAATAAATGGGAAATTTAGGTTAAAATTTGAAGGACCAGATGCACATATCTTTGCACTAAGCAAACACAATTCAGATATGGAATGGGATCAAAGGAGAAAGGATATTGTAAGAAAGGCAATGATAGAAGCCGAAATTGAACAAGAGGAGCAAGAACTAGATGAAAGCAAGTTTGTACCCGACTATATTTTTGAAGAGGAGAATAAATCAGAAAGTGTAACTACAAAAGATGAAGGTGTTCAGACAGCCAATAAGGAATCAATTGATAAGGAAACACAAACAAATACCATCAGAGGATTAACAGAACAACTAGACAGATATAAAAGAAGATGTGATTACTTGGAAAGTTATGCAGAGAAAATGAAGAAAGACTTTATAAGACTAAGAGAAATGTATGATGATTTAAAAGCAGAGAAACATCTAGGAGGAGTTACATCAAGTAAGGCGCTAGAGGGATTTGAAGAACTATGGGATAAAGAGAACAGAAAACGTAAGAGAGGATCAGATTTGTTTAAAGAAGCAGCTTTGTCAGCTAAAAAGCAATATAGACAATTATATATTTAATAACAATCCATTTACATACAGACTTGTAATGACATAATAATTTACCTATTTCATGGTGTAACTTATTAATATGCCTTTTTAATATCATATTGCAAAATGTTTGCTATTTCGAGGACGAAATATTTTTAAAGGAGGGGGCAGTGTGGTAAAATTTAAAAAAAAAATTGGTCTAATGGATTTAGTATGGGTCAATCTTGTTCCGTTATGTATTTTATTATAAATATTGGAGAAGACTCCATTTCACATTGGACTCCATGCCGATTTGTCGATGTCAATCGTATTGCTTTACTAAATCAGGATGATTTTTATGAATTCTATTACTATAAAAAAAACTATTATTACCTACGTCGTTTGCTTCTAGAATAGCAACTTTGTATGAATAATCCTATAAAATAGAAATATCTTGGTGCATGTCGCATATTTCAGCACATTTTTACTTGGTATAGTAAACTTGTATTTATTTTATCCGCCATTTTTGGTATGGTGTTTTCTCGTAATGACGTCAGATGATTTCCCGTATTTTCTCCAAATCGAGTTATTTGATTGGATAATTTGTTTATGTTGATATAATGACGTAAAAATGTAAAAACTGTTAGTAAACATTTCCACGTGATCCGACAAGATACTCTCGTAACGATATAAATTCATACTTTATTTTTGTTATTAATGCACACATTTTTATGACACTGCCTCATTACATCGTTTGTTGTTTATATGTTATTTATTTAATGTATTAATTGCTTATATATTGTATTTATATTTTGTAATATGCAAAACACTTTGACAAGATTATGCTGTCGGGATTCCAGGTATAAAAGGTGAGACAGCCAGGTAGGTAGGGGTTTTTTTTTGCATTTGAATTTTTACATTTACAAAAAATTATCATTTGTCATTTAAATTGCATTGGTTTTAAATAACTCTTGTAAATAATTAATAGAAAAAGCCTCATTGCATTATTATTTTTAAAAATAATTGTTTGGAAATAATATTATTTATTTATTATTGTTATTATTATATATATTTTTTTTGCTATCTTGTGTATTTTCACATAAGTAGGAACCACTCCTACGTGAATTTCACAAGGTACTAAATCAGTGTGAAAACGGTTAGAACATTTAAGTAGGAACTACCCCTACGCTAAATTTAAATGTAATTTCAGTATATTTAACTAATAATATTTTATATTTCCATGTGTATTTTCACATAAGTAGGAACCACTCCTACGTGAATTTCACAAGGTACTAAATCAGTGTGAAAACGGTTAGAACATTTAAGTAGGAACTACCCCTACGCTAAATTTAAATGTAATTTCAGTATATTTAACTAATAATATTTTATATTTCCATGTGTATTTTCACATGAGTAGGAACCACTCCTACGTGAATTTCACAAGATTGTGAAAACGTTTAGAACATTTAAGTAGGAACTACCCCTACACTAAATCTAAATAATACTGATTATACTTAAAACATAACTTTAGAAATTGTATTCTTGTTCTTACTGGTTTATATGAAACAAATGTATGTGTATTTTCTTTTTCTCAATAAATTCATTTGATTGTTACTGTATTTAATATTTGTCAAATTATTTTCTGGTGACCTGAGTAAATAAAATTCGAACCCGATCTCCGCCTGCTCGGAACTCATTCTTAAATCCTTACAGACTTGTAAGGTTGGTGTCAGACAAGATATTCATTAATTAAATTTTTTTTTATTTTTACAACACATGGATGAACTAGTGGAGACCGTGTCCTTCTAATTCGATAGTCAGACGTAGCGTTTCATATTTTTAAGTCTTATGTATGACCCGGCTGGGGTTTGAAGCTCTGACCCCGTGTTCGAGGTGTACGCTCTACCACTGAGCCACCCAGACGGTCAAAAGTAGGAATAAAATATAAACAATATGATGGAGAGAAAAGGGAGTTTAAAAAGACAATAAAACGGACAGAAAATAAATGTTTTAAAGAAAACAAAAGGGGAAAACGCGAGTGAAATATTGAGAACGAGAAAGAGCGAATAAGCGAAGGTAATGAAGCCAACGTGATTAAGGGATAATGTGAATAAAATAGGTAGAAAATGCGATTGGATGTGTGACAAAACAACAACAACAACAATATCAACAACAACAACATCAACAACAACAACAAAACAACATCAACAACAACAACAATTAAAAGAAGCACGAAAATAAAGTGTAATATCTTTAGATTATAATGATATAAAATCACAATAGTTTTTGAAGACAAAATATAAAACAAAATAATATATAAAATATATGAAATAATTCATGGCAATTACTTATTTATAGTACAAAGCACATGCCATAATCACAATTCACCATAGCAACCAGACAAACCACTAAGAAAAAATTAAATTAAAGTTGATGTGCGCCTAGTTCACTATAGAGATCCTTAATAATCTTAAATACGATTTGGTAATTTAAACGTTTGAGAGAGAGAGAGAGAGAGATCTTCAAATTACATGATACAAAACTAGCAAACCCAAATATTTCAATCTCAAAAAGTCAAAATAAATAAAGTATTAGAATTACCAGTATTACATTATAAGTGTTGTTTTTATTTGTTTGAAAAATTATAATGGCAATGCCACAGTTAAAACAAAGTCCGTTTTAAAATGTTTCACAAGTACAGTCCTTTAGTAATTTAATGAGAGTATCCGTGTATAAAATGACAAATGAAAATATATACTAGTCTAATATTATAATATAAATATAATACCGATTTTTAAACTTTTGGATATAAAAACTATATTAATTACGCGATCAATTTAAACTTGAGACAATATTGATATTACTAAATTTAATACATACAGGTTTTTGGATTGAGGACAAGTTTTAAAAAGCTTAGTTGATTCTTACATATATTTACATCACGTTTTTATCCCTAGCTTATAACACTCTACCTCGTTGTTTGTATTGGCAACTTTATTAGCTATATCATGTACTAGGGGAGTATTCTGTATTCACGTTCGATCTTGTTCAGGATTGACCCTACGTAATTTATTTTTACTTGTTTAGAGACTTCAGTACTTATACAGGTTACATAGCCGATATATATTAATACGTATGAATATAGATTTAAACTTTAAAGAAATATCGACGTTAATGGCGATGTTTATAAACTTTTAAAACCGGAGTAAAGGAATTTATAAAAAGAAGTTGGATTTTCGACAAAAAAGATGATTTTTGAAAATGTGTTTTTATTTGTTATCAGCTTATTGTTCTTTATTATTTATGGTAAGTAAAAGAGAGAGAGAGAGAGAGAGAGAGAGAGAGAGAGAGAGAGAGAGAGATGATTAAAATGAAGATTATATATACGTGTGTGTGTGTGTGTGTGTGTGTGTGTGTGTGTGTGTAAATTTATAATATACATTGTATAATTTTTATGGAAGATTATTCTTCTTTTTTGCTGAAATATTTGCAATAATAATATTATTTATATACTATATAAAGCTATGATATTTTTAAAAACATAATTTTATTTGGGATTTTAGCCTCAAGTGGCCCGTTATTTCTTTATTAGAATTGGGAAGGGGTCCATAATTTTTGTTTTGTACACAGTGTTCTTTTTTAGATACGGTAAGGGTCCTTTATTATTGTTTTATGACGCACAGAGGGGGTCTATTTTTCAGCTGTGTAGACATAACATAGTAATTAATGATCCGATTTTCTAGGATTCGTTTTTAAACTTAATTAATACAATGCTGTAATAGACACGTTAATGTTAGTTTCATTAGTGTAATCTGGAACATTGCCAATATTATCAAACTGAATTAAACATACCTCTCATTTTATGACATTCAAAAGTACACCTTTCCATTCACTGTCTAGTTTAACACGTCTAAATTGTATTGAAATTCCTATTAATTTATTGACATTCTTTTGGCTGATTAGTTTGACTGATGTTCAAATATTAAAATTCAATACAGTGTATTTGGTCTTTAAAACGTAAAAAAAATTCTTTAATGTTTTATCACTACACAACTGGCGGTCAGATGGTAATTTCTGTAATATTGATAGCATTAATATGAAGCTTGAAAAGTTTGTTTATTGTTAAAATGGCTCGATGTGCATAGAGATCCTTACACATTCACGTCCATAGTTTCCGAATGAAAAATCATCTAAGATAGGTAAGATCTTGACGAAACTTGGTTTGTATGTTTGTTGTTAAAATATATCGTTGATTTCAACTAGAGACAAAATTTAAGTAGAATGCACTTTAATTGTAGAATTGTGTTATTTTGACGAAACTTGGTCCGTGTGTTATTTTTAAAAACGTATGTTAATTTCGATAAAATACGTGCATAATTAATTAGCGTACTGTAATTTTAATCGATTGATAGCGCCCATGTGACAGTCTTAATAATTCCTACAATACTGATTAGGCTTTGGCGAAATTTGATGTTTATTTATAAAGTACCCTGTTAAGATCTATTTACGGCAATATTTGTTACTAATTAAAGAAGATACCGCATTCTGATTGGTTAATGGTTTCAGGTTAGAATCGTAATTGTTTTTTATGCTAGTAAAAATAATTTGAGCATCTTGTTATCTAAATATGAATATCCTAATAAGACATTATGGTTGCAAATCTCTCTCTCTCTCTCTCTCTCTCTCTCTCTCTCTCTCTCTCTCTCTCTCTCTCTCACCAGTACACACATACACGAGCGCGCGCGTTCAAGTTATTAACAAAAGCAAAGAAAAAAAAAAAAAAAAAAAAAAAAAAAAAAAAAAAAAAAAAAAAAAAAAAAAAAAAAAAAAAAGGATTTATATGGTTCTGGTTTGTTTCGAGTCACATTTGTTGGTTTTATAGATTTTGGATTTTGTATTCAAAATACTTGTACTGTAACTGCTACAAATTTATTCAAACATGTCATCAACATGATATCAGAGTAAGATAAAAAAAGTTCAATCATACTGGAATAATTGATTTGATTATGTAAATTTGTTTTTATAATGGATCTATTTATATAATGCATATCATATCGCATTTTAATTACGTGTTAGGTAGAAAACATATTGATCTGATCAAGGTTTTATTATCACTTTCACAGAACTTCAAAATGTTTAAAAAAAATCCAGATGTTAAATATTTAATTAACAAATTGGTCAAAACAAAAAAAAAAAGAATTATACAGACTTTTTACAGAGAGAGAGAGAGAGAGAGAGAGAGAGAGAGAGAGAGAGAGAGAGAGAGATGTACAATTTTACCTTAAAATGCATCAATAAATGTTTGTTACTGACGAACCAAATCGCCATCATCACTGCCACCGATATTATCTAGTTCCCAGTGTCTTTGACAAAAAAAAAATCTTGGGAACATCATCATTTTTTCCCAAAATACAGTTATGAAAATTTCTCTTATATTTGTCAATAATTTCTTCTTCTGGACTTTGTTATAGGATATATTACGTGTTTTAGTGTCAATAAACTGCTGAAATACTTAATTAACTCTTGCAATGCATTGTTCATTGAGACGTCATCATGAAGGTTATCAGAATGAAATCAAATGATCGTTGGTAGTGTCATGTTCAGAATTTAGAATTTTTACAAAAACAAATATTCGAAACTCTTTTTGTAAAAATTCAAAATTCTTCACATGACAGTAGTTTAAATCGCATGATATGTGTTTGGATATTCTTTCACAATCACGATGTTCTTAGTTCTAGTTTCAAAAATATAACTTAGCCGCCAGTTTCTTTAAGTGGCTTTCAAAAACACGATATTTTCACATTTAAGAAGCCATTTTGAAGATCACTTGTGACATCGATATTTTAGCCATATGCTCGATAAAATGACAAAAATTTTATATGAATTATTTTAGTTTCTGGATCCAGTGTCACAATCATTCCTCAACTAAGAATTTCTTAACTTAATTTAGCAAATTTTGGCAGCCTCTTTTTCAAAAACAAATAAAAATTTGTGATAAAATTTAAAACAGAAGTTACAAGTCTGAAGTGATCTTCAAAATGATACCTTTAATTCATAAATGTCTAAACAATTACCCAAATTATAAGAATTTCAAATTTGCCAGATATAAGTTAAGGAAGGTCTTAGTTAACGAATGACTCCAGAAAATCAAGTTTAGGAATGGTTGATAAATTGGGAAGGTCATTTAAACTGAGAAGATTTTATTTCGCAAAATAGTTTGTAATGTTTTCTATTACAGATTGTGTTGAAACATGTTATGTTTTATATTACAGATTGTGTAGAAGTATGTTATGTTTTATATTACAGATTGTGTAGAAGTATGTTATGTTTTATATTACAGATTGTGTAGAAGTATGTTATGTTTATATTACAGATTGTGTAGAAGTATGTTATGTTTTATATTACAGATTGTGTAGAAGTATGTTATGTTTTATATTACAGATTGTGTAGAAGTATGTTATGTTTTATATTACAGATTGTGTAGAAGTATGTTATGTTTTATATTACAGATTGTGTAGAAGTATGTTAAGTTTTATATTACAGATTGTGTAGAAGTATGTTATGTTTTATATTACAGATTGTGTAGAAGTATGTTATGTTTTATATTACAGATTGTGTAGAAGTATGTTATGTTTTATATTACAGATTGTGTAGAAGTATGTTATGTTTTATATTACAGATTGTGTAGAAGTATGTTATGTTTTATATTACAGATTGTGTAGAAGTATGTTAAGTTTTATATTACAGATTGTGTAGAAGTATGTTATGTTTTATATTACAGATTGTGTAGAAGTATGTTATGTTTTATATTACAGATTGTGTAGAAACATGTTATGTTTTATATTACAGATTGTGTAGAAGTATGTTATGTTTTATATTACAGATTGTGTAGAAGTATGTTATGTTTTATATTACAGATTGTGTAGAAACATGTTATGTTTTATATTACAGATTGTGTAGAAGTATGTTATGTTTTTTATTACAGATTGTGTAGAAGTATGTTATGTTTTATATTACAGATTGTGTAGAAGTATGTTATGTTTTATATTACAGATTGTGTAGAAGTATGTTATGTTTTATATTATAGATTGTGTAGAAGTATGTTATGTTTTATATTACAGATTGTGTAGAAGTATGTTATGTTTTATATTACAGATTGTGTAGAAGTATGTTAAGTTTTATATTACAGATTGTGTAGAAGTATGTTATGTTTTATATTACAGATTGTGTAGAAGTATGTTATGTTTTATATTACAGATTGTGTAGAAGTATGTTATGTTTTATATTACAGATTGTGTAGAAGTATGTTATGTTTTATATTACAGATTGTGTAGAAACATGTCATGTTTAATTTTACAGATTGTGTAGAAGTATGTTATGTTTTATATTACAGATTGTGTAGAAGTATGTTATATTTTATATTACAGATTGTGTAGAAACATGTTATGTTTTATATTACAGATTGTGTAGAAGTATGTTATGTTTTATATTACAGATTGTGTAGAAGTATGTTATGTTTTATATTACAGATTGTGTAGAAGTATGTTATGTTTTATATTACAGATTGTGTAGAAGTATGTTATGTTTTATATTACAGATTGTGTAGAAACATGTCATGTTAATTTTACATATTGTGTAGAAGTATGTTATGTTTTATATTACAGATTGTGTAGAAGTATGTTATGTTTTATATTACAGATTGTGTAGAAACATGTTATGTTTTCTATTAAAGATTGTGTTGACACATGTTATGTTTTCTATTACAGATTGTGTTGAAACATGTTATGTTTTATATTACAGACTGTGTTGAAACATGTTATGTTTTCTATTACAGAATGTGTTGAAACATGTTATGTTTTATATTACAGATTGTGTAGAAGTATGTTATGTTTTATATTACAGATTGTGTAGAAGTATGTTATGTTTTATATTACAGATTGTGTAGAAGTATGTTATGTTTATATTACAGATTGTGTAGAAGTATGTTATGTTTTATATTACAGATTGTGTAGAAGTATGTTATGTTTTATATTACAGATTGTGTAGAAGTATGTTATGTTTTATATTACAGATTGTGTAGAAGTATGTTATGTTTTATATTACAGATTGTGTAGAAGTATGTTATGTTTCATATTACAGATTGTGTTGAAACATGTTATGTTTTATATTACAGATTGTGTTGAAACATGTTATGTTTTATATAACAGATTGTGTAGAAGTATGTTATGTTTTATATTACAGATTGTGTAGAAACATGTCATGTTTAATTTTACAGATTGTGTAGAAGTATGTTATGTTTTATATTACAGATTGTGTAGAAGTATGTTATGTTTTATATTACAGATTGTGTAGAAGTATGTTATGTTTTATATTTCAGACTGTGTTGAAACATGTTATGTTTTCTATTACAGATTGTGTTGAAACATGTTATGTTTTATATTACAGATTGTGTAGAAGTATGTTATGTTTTATATTACAGATTGTGTAGAAGTATGTTATGTTTTATATTACAGATTGTGTAGAAATATGTTATGTTTTATATTACAGATTGTGTAGAAGTATGTTATGTTTAATATTACAGATTGTGTAGAAGTATGTTATGTTTTATATTACAGATTGTGTAGAAGTATGTTATGTTTTATATTACAGATTGTGTAGAAGTATGTTATGTTTTATATTACAGATTGTGTAGAAACATGTTATGTTTTATATTACAGATTGTGTAGAAGTATGTTATGTTTTATATTACAGATTGTGTAGAAGTATGTTATGTTTTATATTACATATTGTGTAGAAGTATGTTATGTTTTATATTACAGATTGTGTAGAAGTATGTTATGTTTTATATTACAGATTGTGTAGAAGTATGTTATGTTTTATATTACAGATTGTGTAGAAGTATGTTATGTTTTATATTACAGATTGTGTAGAAGTATGTTATGTTTTATATTACATATTGTGTAGAAGTATGTTATGTTTTATATTACAGATTGTGTAGAAGTATGTTATGTTTTATATTACAGATTGTGTAGAAGTATGTTATGTTTTATATTACAGATTGTGTAGAAGTATGTTATGTTTTATATTACAGATTGTGTAGAAGTATGTTATGTTTTATATTACAGATTGTGTAGAAACATGTCATGTTTAATTTTACAGATTGTGTAGAAGTATATTATGTTTTATATTACAGATTATGTAGAAGTATGTTATGTTTTATATTACAGATTGTGTAGAAGTATGTTATGTTTTATATTACAGATTGTGTAGAAACATGTTATGTTTTATATTACAGATTGTGTAGAAGTATGTTATGTTTTATATTACAGATTGTGTAGAAGTATGTTATGTTTTATATTACAGATTGTGTAGAAGTATGTTATGTTTTATATTACAGATTGTGTAGAAGTATGTTATGTTTTATATTACAGATTGTGTAGAAACATGTCATGTTTAATTTTACAGATTGTGTAGAAGTATGTTATGTTTTATATTACAGATTGTGTAGAAGTATGTTATGTTTTATATTACAGATTGTGTAGAAGTATGTTATGTTTTATATTACAGATTGTGTAGAAGTATGTTATGTTTTATATTACAGATTGTGTAGAAGTATGTTATGTTTTATATTACAGATTGTGTAGAAGTATGTTATGTTTTATATTACATATTGTGTAGAAGTATGTTATGTTTTATATTACAGATTGTGTAGAAACATGTTATGTTTTATATTACAGACTGTGTAGAAGTATGTTATGTTTTATATTACAGATTGTGTAGAAACATGTTATGTTTTATATTACAGATTGTGTAGAAGTATGTTATGTTTTATATTACAGATTGTGTAGAAGTATGTTATGTTTTATATTACAGATTGTGTAGAAGTATGTTATGTTTTATATTACATATTGTGTAGAAGTATGTTATGTTTTATATTACAGATTGTGTAGAAGTATGTTATGTTTATATTACAGATTGTGTAGAAGTATGTTATGTTTTATATTACAGATTGTGTAGAAGTATGTTATGTTTTATATTACAGATTGTGTAGAAGTATGTTATGTTTTATATTACAGATTGTGTAGAAGTATGTTATGTTTTATATTACAGATTGTGTAGAAGTATGTTATGTTTTATATTACAGATTGTGTAGAAGTATGTTATGTTTTATATTACAGATTGTGTAGAAGTATGTTATGTTTTATATTACAGATTGTGTAGAAGTATGTTATGTTTTATATTACAGATTGTGTAGAAACATGTTAAGTTTTCTATTACAGATTGTGTAGAAGTATGTTAAGTTTTCTATTACAGATTGTGTTGAAACATGTTATGTTTTATATTACAGATTGTGTAGAAGCATCTTATGGCTACTATAGCAGGTCTAGATACTATTATAATTATTATTATTCTTCTGAAAACGATGGAAATGGCTGGTGAGTAAACATATGGATCCATCAAAACATTTTAACCGTGCCGTGCTTTGCATTATGAAACACACGCTCTCTCTCTCTCTCTCTCTCTCTCTCTCTCTCTCTCTCTCTCTCTCTCTCTCTCTCTCTCTCTCTCTCTCTCTGATTTATTTATATTATTATTAGAAAGTGCCCTGCCTTTTCTTTAAAGATAAGTTGTCTTCTTTGGCTCACCGTTTCCGCGCGCGCGCTTGTGTGTGTGTGTGTGTGTGTCTTCGTTTAATCATTTTGTCATGTTTTGTTTCTTTGGTGTATGTGAATTTAAGATTAAATCCCTAATGACTTTTGTTCACGTTAGCTCTTGTTTACACATCAACTGCAATATTTTTTCTGCATCTTAGATGTCCATTTTTCTTTTATTTATTACAGGATCGTGGGCGTTGTGATTGGAGGAGTCATTGGCGGGATTTGTTTATTTCTAATATTATATATATGTCTAAGATGGTGTATCTTAAAATATAAAAAACCAACATTCCAAGTTAAACCTCATACAACGCGAGCATACCGTAGCCGTATACAAATAGCACATTCATCTGGTAAGAATTTTATATATCAAGTAATACGTTTTAATATTTTCTTATTACAAAAGTTATATAATTCTACATCTTGAAAATTATTTACAAAAGTTAGTTTTCTTTCATTCACGGAACTTTTTCTCACTTAAGCAGCTTTGTAGATCTTCACTACTGAAAGTGTAAGGTAACAGGTAGCGTACCACGTGACAAGACAATGAGGTAAAAGTTGGCTCATTACTTCTTGCTCTCCTGTTTTGACCAGGAGTTTGTACGCAAAAAATAACACGTTGCATATGTATATATTTTCAGCTAACAAAAATTTGTTTAACTCGCCATTTTTCCTTTCATATGTTTAATATGGAAGCTAAAACATATGACAAGATTTTTTTGTTTTTTGTTTTATCTCTCTCCACAAAAATCTACTTATGAATCAAGCAAAGCATGGCAACGAAACAAGCTTATCCGGTTAAAGTGAACCAGAAATAAAGATTATAAAAGTGTGAAAGTTTCTGTTGATTTAGTAATTAAAAAACGAATGAATACTTGTATGTAATTTCAGCAAATTGTTTTAATTAATTTATTTTAGCAGCTCACCAACAACGTCAGAATCCACAAACAAGATCGATAAACGTAAGACCATTACAAGATCCATCTCAAATACAAAACAACACAACTGGTTACCAATATAATCTAACACAATATCAACAACAGCCATATCCACCTCCAGGAGTACATGACTACCCACAACAACTATATGCACCATCATCAGAAATGCCACCACCGCCAGCTTATACAGTAAATGATGAAAACAGAAACAACGAAAACGGACAAAGTAGAATAATGTCACCGCCGCCATCTTATTCAGAGGCAATTATTACCAGACCTGGAAATTTATAAATAATATGTATTAAAGTTGATGTTGAATGAAAAACTGATCTTCGGCACAAGAAACTTTAATATAATAATCATTATAACGTTGTCTGAGATGTGCTGGATTTTGTACTGTTTTTGAGTTAATGTAATCGTTCCTTGCTCCATCATCAGTTGGGTTACAGCAAAACTGTGCATATGACATATGGCAGTAGAAAGCAAGAAATCTCAGGAAATTTACAATGAAATGAATGATATGCACTATTGTACCTATGACATGTATGTGTAAATAAAGTTATTTTATCATAGTCAGAAAATTACTTTATTACGATATTAAAACTACATTTATATTTATTGACTAAATTTTTAACCGATCTTTGCAGTTTAAATCATCCACTCACTATTTCTCTTAATAATTATTAAGAGATTTTTAAACCGACATCGTTGTTTTGATAACTAGGATAGTGTTTTACGTTTCAGTCAAAGCAATGTCATTAATACCGAATCCGTTAGTCTTAATTGTTAGAGAAAACCAGATTATCCTGAAAAAAACCTACCTATCTTCGACAAGCAAAACTTGAAAACATTAAGATGAAGATTTGTCAGGTAGGGAGTGATACTGTAATATCTGAATCCACTCCGTCATGGAGGTCTAAAGAACAAACTGCATAAAAAATGATAAAAATTTTGCCAGTCATTGGCATGAAATACGCCATAGATTAATTAAAAAAAAAAAAAAAAAAAAAAAAAAAAAAACACGTTTTCCCGACGTAGTCTTTGGATTCATCTTTAAGAAATGTATCTAAAAGCGGTTATATTATGTCATATATCGAATCATTATAATGGATTATGGACCAGACATTGTATGGTGCTACTAAGCACGATGGTTTTTATTACTTTGGACTTCGCACTATAAAGGCATGTGAAAAGTAGTACAAAGTTAACGGTGCTAGTAGTTTTATATCAATATGACTTTTCTCTTTTGCGTTACATTTGCTTGTAGTTGTTTTACAACATGTAGCCATTCAGTATTCCGTATAATTATTAATTATTTTTCATAAGCAGAAAGTCTTTTTCTTATGAAATTTTAGATATGTTATTTGTTTATGTATGCTATGCATATGAGAGAGAGAGAGAGAGAGAGAGAGAGAGAGAGAGAGAGAGAGAGAGAGAGAGAGAGAGAGAGAGAGAGAGAGTGTGTGTGTGTGTGTGTGTGTGTGTGTGTGTGTGACTAGACTGTGATTAAACAACTAACTTCATAGGGTATTTTTAATTTTATTGTTTAAATGTTGTTTTCATGAAATAAAAGCAATTTTATAAATAAACATTGTTTGTATTTCATATAGTTAGAAAGTAAGGGACTAATCCTGATATAAAAGTTTCTTGAAATCAGAGGTTTACACGTGTCTCTATTGTAATAAATGGCACAAGTTCTTCTTTATCCAAAGTCGTAAACAATGGCGTGAACAGAAAGGAAACGTGTTCTTTCGAGAGTGACAACAGTTTTGCAAAAAAAAAAAAAAAAAAAAAAAAAAAAAAACAAGGACCAATTGTAACAAACTAAACCTAAGGATTCAAACCGGTCTGGCTCAGATGAAAACTGGCTGCAAATAAATTGGATACGCACGGCAAAGTGGCCGTGCACATGGGAAGTCAACGATATGATTAGCCACCAAACGCAAGGTGTTTTCTGGCTAAACGCAAAGGTATAAACGTGTTCTTATTTTCAATAAACAAATCGAAATTTTAATATTGATTTTGATGGAAAATAAATATTTTCTTTGTTGTGTTTGTTAATGTTGTCTGCTTTCACTAAAAAACCACGTGATCAATGTGTTAGATCTTTAGTAGATCAAACTAGCAGTAGATTTCCCCGCAAATTTCAACGTAAGTCAAGGTTTTATCACGGAACCAAGTATTACGTTTTCATGAGAGGCTTAGTTAAGAAAAATTGGTTTTACATTTGCCTGAGAAAACCTATTGTTCTTTTAGAGGGTCTAGTTACACATTGTAAAGATAGTGTACCAGGTGCATTTTCAAGAATCAACAAAAATACAAAATGATACATCAAATAGGGGGAAAAAATGCAAAAGTTTTGACGTCTTAAGACTGCTGATAACAAATTGCCCGACTTCAAATGATGTTCATTCTCAATGTTAAGACTTGTGGAAGGGGCATAACTCTCATATTCTTACATATGTTGACAAGCGGTTTAAAATGTTCCTGGGACCTCTTTTAAATATTTTTAAATAATGGTGGATTAACAAAATCAAAATGTGACAAAATGACACGTAGAAAAGAAAGAGAATAAATCTTGTTAGACCACCTGGAATCGTACCTGGAAAAGTCCTGATCATACACTAAATGAGAGAAAAAGAAAATATTTCCTCTTTATCATAAAAAGAATTTTAATTTTCTTTTGCTCGTTATGAAGTAATTACAGTACTGATGTTTTTTGTATATCAAAATATAGTCAAGGTGTTGAATCTAGATTTATTTCAGATCATTCCTTATTAAAATGGTCAGTTGATCTAGGTCACATTTTGTCTTTAATGCCAAGTAATGAAGTTGAACATAAAACCGAATTTACAAAGTTTATAGTTAACGATTTACCAGAGATTTTATGTGTTCAGATAGTGTGACTCAGCAAATATAAACTGTGGTATCTAAGCTGGAACTAGAGACAATAACAACAGAACAAAAGAATAACGTTTATGATATGTTTTATGATGTACACGTAGTTAAATCCGAAATGAGCGACAAACTTCCTTGTAAAAGAATTACAGTATATGATGATTGTAATAACAGAAAGAAACGCATCAAAAAGCCATGGTGGACCGAAGAACTGACGACTTTATGGAATGATATGTGTGTGGCAGAAAAAAACTGGGTTAAAACTAAAGAAAACAAGAAAAAACTTAAAATTGTGTTTATTGTGAAACGTAAACAATTCAACAAAGAGGTACAGAGAAGTAAGCGTTGATACTTATACAAATTACAAAGTGACATATTAACTGAAATGAAAACAGAGAGTCCTACATTCTGGAAAAAATCGGTAAAATAGATGTTCGGGACAAGCTGAGAAATCCAATTCCAATGGAAGTCATAACAAACGATGAAACTTTGAACAGAGACCCTGCTGATGTCCTTAAAAAGTGGGAATGTGAATTTGAAAGATTGCTTAATACAGCTCAATGTACAAAAATGCAGATTCCGTCATCTTAGAGACTACACATTCTTCCGAAGATCAAAATATTTTAAACGAATCTATTACTTTGTCAGAAACTTTAAACGCTCTCGTTCATGCTAAAAGAGGAAAGGCTTGTGGTCCTGATCAATTACCCATTGAAGTTTTAGGTAACAGAACTGTATTGGTTTTTCTTCATCACTTGTTTTATACATGTTTGGAAACAAGGTATAACAAATCCAAAACCGAAATGTGGAAACTTGGACCATCGTGACCCACTTGTTTACCGTGGAATAACATTAGCCTCGTCATTTTACAAACTGTACAGTTGTATTTTAAATGAAAGACTGTCTAGATGGTCTGATAAGTACGTTGTCACTGTCGATGAACAAATTAGTTTTAGAAAACACCGAAGTATTGTAGACCAAATCTTAACGCTTACGAACCTAATCGATGTGAGACGAAAATGCCGTAAGTCAACATATAGTGCATTTATAGACTTCAAGAAAGCCTTTGACACTGTAAACAGACATGTGTTATGGCAGAAGCCTCAGACTCTTGGTATTGAAGACAAAATGTTTTCTTCAATAAATCGCGATAGTGTTAGGCTAAACGGTCATACAACAAACTGGTTTCAGGTTAACAATGGGTTTAAAAAAGGATACAATTTACCTCCCATACTTTTTAATTTTTTTCAATAACGACTTGGTAGTATATCTAAAATCTTTTAATATTGGTATTGATATAGATGGTGAAAAAATATATGTATTGTTATATGCTGATGATATTGTTTTATTTACTGAAACACTGAAACTGAATCAGATCTACAAATTTTACTTGACGCTTTATCCGTCTGGTGCAGTAGCAACGATATATGCATTAATGCTAATAAAAGTTATGTGAATCATTTTAGACTTGAGTCTGTACCTAGGAGCTCCAAAGTTTTTACTTGTGGTGAACATGTCTTAGACATTAAGATAGATAATTACTTAGGTCTTTATGTAAAAGTATTGTTGGGGGTTCAGTTTGATGTTTATAGGTTGTATGACACTCTGGTACAGTCTATAATTGACTATGGAGCAGCAGTGTGGGGCACTATTGATTTTTCGTGTATTAACGCTATTTAAAACTGAGCTTGTTGGTTTTTTCTTGGTGTTGGAAAATATGCCCCTTAACACTGCTGTTAAGTGTAATATGGGTGTAATATGGGTGGGACTTCACCTACACAAAGACAATGGAAGGTAGTTTTATCTTATTAGTGTAGAGTTGTTAATCTTAATGAAGATCCCACAAATAAAAAAGTTTTTCGATGGCCGGATGACAAGTGTCAATCCTGTCATTCAGTTAAAAACTGGAATTTTGTAATATGTAAACTATTTTTAAAATTTGGTTTTAATCACTACCTTGATACTAGTTCTATTATTTTGTTATGTAAACAACAGGTTTAAATGTTATTTTTTCTGCAGTGCATGAAAAATTATTATATAGGTGGTCACAGCAAGTTAATCAGCAGTATGGTAAAATGGTAAAAAATTAAGAACATATGGTCTGTTTAAAAATGATTTTAAAACTGAAGCATATTGTTAAGTTATAATGCCTCGCAAACATCGTCGTGCATTTGCTAAATTAGGTGCGTTGTTGCTCCCCTGCGCATTAAAACAGAAAGGTATGAAAATGTTACTGCTTCGGAGAGATTTTGTTTCCACTGTGATGGTTTTGTTGAAAACGAAGAACATGTTACTTTAAACTGTCCTCTATATAATGATATTAGACAAGAGCTTCTTTTTTTTTTTTTTTTTTTTTTAAAAAAATCCAGCGAAGTCTTTGATGGTTTTAATTCATTATCTAATGATCAGAAATTGTATGTTTTATTTTCTTATCCTGAACTTTATATATATATATATATATGAAAACCTGTGCTTTAATTTTAGTCATAAGAAGGGACTTTTTTTATCATTAATGTATTCGTAAATGTTTTACAGTGTAAGACTGTTTTATATGTAAATATGTTTACTATTTGAAAATGTTTTATATGTATCTGTTCTTATCGTTTCTCTTAACTCTGTATAGAGTGGCTTTGAACTACTAATATTAATTTTGTGATGCATGCTCAAAGTGTTTAAATGAAGGTTGAAAAGGTGAAACGTAAATAAAATATTGAATTCGATTGAATCGAAATCAAACACCGGTCATGAATGATAATATATACATGATATTTCGAAACATGGTAGGACGTTTTATATAAGTATTTTTTTGTAAATTACTTTAACTGTTTTACTTACGTTGCAACTTTTCCGAGTGCTTATTTATCAATAGTGAAAAACGAGCACTTTGCAAAAATTATAAGTTTTTAAAAAAATGATATTTTTGAGACACGTTCTACTAAGCTCATGTATCACAATCATTCTTTCTCTTTTATTTATTTTGTTACATTTTTTTTTTTTGTTACAGTGATAATGAAGTGGTCTCAATAGTCCTTTTATCTTCCTTTTCATGTTTTTTAATCTTTTTTTTATTGTTTTATATTATTTTTGGTTGTTATGGCTGTTGTTATGACCGTCAAATAAGGTTCTGTATCAGGTAAGTTGCTTCAGCTACAAACTGTTAGAAAGACTTCATTTTGTATACTCCACTTAAAGCTGCATTAAGTTTTCCTAGGAAAAAATTAAAACGGTGCTTATCTACTTAATGATGTTCCTAATGAACAATGTTACATTTGGTTCAACCATAAAAGCTCGAATAAATACTGAAATAAAAATGATTTGCCAGCGAGATGTAGCCTATGGGATCTAACATTAGAACATGGTTATGTCATAAAAAAAACAGGTCATTTAAACACAACTTACAAAACGCTGAAATACGATAAATTAAACACAGAATTTTATTAAATTTGTCATTTTTGACTTTGGAAGAAATACGTAACACCATTGCGAATACATTTGGATATTAATGACGGACAATTAATATATGTACAATTTGTCAGGTTTCACCTTCGATTCTTTGGAATTCCCGTACATCGTGCGCATGCTCCAAGCAAGTAATAATCATCCGATTAAACATTGACCAACTCGTTAGAGGATTCCGTTTATTTACAGCTAATAGGAATGAAATTTTAGAAAATGAATGGTGGTGGTGGTGGTGGGGTTACAAAAAATTTTAGCCAAACTATTTATTTTCAATGACAATTATGCCTATAACACCGATTAAAAAAACTCAGAGTAACTTTTGCTGTTATACCACGCCATAATATAAAAGGGTAAAACTGCGTCACCATAAATCTTTATGTACCTTATACAAACAATATATAAATTTAATAACGGGTTACGCAGATATAAGTATATGTAATACGCTTTGTGATTAGTTTTAGAGAATTGTTAAACTTTCTTGTATACGCTTGAAAGAAAACACTGAATGTGTAAGAAAAAGAAGACAATTTTAACCTGGTTTAACATGTGTAGTCATTTTATTTTCATTTAAACTAGCTATCCTCCCCTATTGTTCAAATCGAATTTTGTAAAAATGATTATGTTCAATAAATATTTTCCATCCTTTTATTTTTTCTGTTATAATGAGATTATATTTAAAATTTTTCAATTTTGTACTTTTGACCTTATAAAAACTTCTATTTTGTACCTTGACCTTTTAATTTCGAAATGAAATATCACGCTTCGTTTAAATCGTGATCGAACAACAGAAGAATGTTCAGTTAACGACCCGACTGTATCAATCAAGTATTGGAAAGTTAATGATAGTCAACCAGATAATATGTGGTGTTTAAAAGAAATTGTGTTTTTATTAGTTTCCATAGTGATATCACTGTTTATAGGTGAGTATCATAAAAACATGATTACATAATTAAATAAAATAAAAATAATGTCGGTTAACAATAATTAATCTCGGTGTTCAAGTCGTAAAAAATAGCTGCCCCATGGGATTAAAACCGAAATCACTGTCAGGAATAGAACTACCTGCTTACTGTCAGTATTTGTCATATATATACGTGTAAAACATTTGGGTATGTATTATAGACTACAACTTTACCTTTCACATATAATATTATTTAAGTGAAATAAGGTGACGTAACACACCTTTCATTTCACTGTCTACAACCAACCTGTCCAGGTATACCTGTAGCGACAGGTAATTGCCTGCAAAGTGAAAAAAAATTAAAAATTAAAAAAAATACATGTAATTAAAATAAGAAATACATGTATAATAAAGAAATTTCTTCTTAAATGAGAATTGGAATTTAAACCAGACTAAGTAAAAGGATATGTTAACATTTACATAAGATTATATTGAAAGTTGCATACATCTACAAACTTATGTTGAGGAAGACTCTCAAGACCGTTATGACCAATTTCCTTTACAGCTGTTAAAACATGTGTCATTACTGCATAAAGTTATTTCATAACAAGTGTAACTGCTTGAGCAATTTTCTTTCAAATGAAAAACTTCTTGTTTCTTCAATGAAATCAAAAATGGCGTTAAGAAGATCAACTGGATGTTTGCAAATCTATTTATTATTCATATTAAAACTCGAATTTGTTATCTGATTAATTGCTACTTCGTGTATAGCTTTAGACAAGTTCTTGTAGAAAAAGAAAGCGAGTTTTGTCAATCATGGAACTTCCGGTTAAACTTGAAAACGCGATCTGAGATCCCAACGAGAATAATGCAACTGGACCAAGTCTTTATCTGATAGTACGAAAAGTAATCCTGCATCGATGTTTTGAAGTCAACATGCTTTAGATGTTTTTGCACTAAACGAAAAATGTTTACAGACAAATATTATTCAGTCTGTATATTATACAATATGTGCTATAGATGTGTTCGCAAGTAAACGGGTAAAAGAGCTTATAGAACATAGTTCTGTCACGTTTTTTTTTTTAATATAAAATATTCATTATTTGTTTATAACTGTGTTTGCAACAAACGAGAAACTTCGTCTCGCCGCGTTGTAGAATATTCAGTATGTTTTATTTTTAAGTTTGCACAAAAGGGATAGTAGTGTATTTCCGTCTTGGTCCTTTGTAGCATTGTCATAAACCATTTTTGAATTCAATCATAAAATACATTCAAAAATGGCACATGACAATATACAATTTTTGAATGTATTTTATGATTAAATTCAAAAATGGTATATGACTGAATTACTAGTTAACATGAGTCGAGTTTATGTTTGCACCAAACGGATAGAAGTGTTTACAGAAAATATTATTCAGTTCCGGTATGTTGTAGGATAGGCATTATATGCCATTATTGTGTTTCCAACAAACGAGTAGTATTGTATACAGAGAAAGTATATGATCTTTTTCTAGTTCTGATGACGTTTGGTTTATTGTGCCTTACCAAACAAGGAAGTCAATTGAGTTGGTTTCTCAAAACACACAATAACACAAAATTTCTTCCTTTTCAATGACAAAATTGCGAAATTTTAACCCTGTTATTGTTTTAAAGTATTAATTTTTACTAAATTGTATGTTTTAGATTCAACAGAGGCTTCATACTATTACAGATCCTACTATTACAGATCCTATTATTACAGATCTTATTATTACAGATCTTATTATTACTATTACAGTGCTGGAAGTAGTGGTGACGCCTGGTAAACCTCTCTCTCTCTCTCTCTCTCTCTCTCTCTCTCTCTCTCTCTCTCTCTCTCTCTTAAAATTAGGTGTCTAGATTAAAAGCAAAAACATACATAAAACTACGCTTGCTTGGAAGAAAACTGGACATCAGAAAAAATTGTAATATTTAAGATATTTAAAGTCCACTATTGAATAAACAGTTTTAACCGAAAAAAGTCTAGAGGTCTGATTAACTATCACTGACATCTGATTACCACAATGTCATCAGAAAAGATCGACATCTTTTGTTCATAATATTTTAAGTGACAAACCAATGTTTGGCTAACAACAAATGCAATAGTCGTGATACAATTCTTACAAAATAAGCTAATCAATTCTCACAGACTGGGATTTAAAAAATCTTCTACTTTATGTATTATGCGACAATAAGATAATTTATGAAATTCGGCATGGTTTGTTAATAAAAAGTTTACCGTTTTATTTCAAAAATATATATATTACAAAACTCTTTGGTTTGATCCGTTTAATAGTAATATTTCGAGCTACAGTAATTGTTTTCCTTTCTTCCATTCTTCTGAAACGTATGATAATATTTTACTATGTATAAAATCACAAGTTCTGGCTTAATAAAGAACCATTAATAATCATTGCCATCAAATTTTTAAAGAGTTAAATTTAACAGTTGATGTATCTTGTTTAGGATCGCTGGAGCTGTCGTTGGCGCAATTGTAGGTGTCGCTGTATTAGTGGTTATCGGTATAATAATATGTAGAGCAGTTATTATGAGAAATAACAGACCAACGGTTACGATTAAACCAGTTACAACTAAGACAACCACTGTAATTCCTCCTCAAAACAACAGTAAGTTGAACCATCATTTAGCCAATGCTACGCGTACGGTTGTAGACCATGACTGTTATTGTAATTATAGTGTGTTCCACTATGGTACGATCTTATCTTTTTAACAAATTTTGATTGTAATAATTGAAATTTTTACCACCAAGCGTCCCTAGTTTCCAACAGAGATCTCAATAAAATTTAGTGCTTTTAAAACCAAACAGGTAAGTTCTTTTACAAAATGCAAAAATATTATTAATTACGAGTAGTTTAAATTTTTCCTTATATAACTAGATAACATGGTAATTGTGATTGGATCCAAGCTCTTGCTGTTTTTCATGATCACATACTGTAGCATTAATATTTCTAATACTTCCAGACGGATACTATATATTCAGTGTTTCTTATAAAATTAGTGTTTATCCTAGCCTTAAATGGGATAAATAAACACACACAGCAATAACAGGATCTATTTGAAAAAAAAAGTCAAAGAAGAATCGTTATACTAAATGTAAACGAAAAACTATTGACCATGAAAAAAGAATATATTTTGACTGTATGGATATTGACGTATGAGTAATGTTTCCTACCGAAGCCCATGCTGATATTTTGTTCATATTTTTCTTTGTTTCAGCATTGCCTCCAGTTCAACCACCACCACCACAACCACAACCTGGACAGGAGATGTATCCTCCACCGCCACCACCATCATATACAGCGCAAAGTGGCAGCGTGTATCCTCCACCAAATCCAATGTACCCACCACCGGCTTACTCTTAAAAAATTTTTCACCTAAGCTCTATATTCGCCAGCACTTTATTTTACTCGTATTCTTTAAGTACTTATTGATCCTAAAAAATAAGCTTTAGTAAAGAAATGTTATTGCTTTATGGATTGCATAATGTAAAAAAAAAATTATCACGAAATTGGTTTTTTTGCACCAAATTCGCACTAATTAAGTTTTCTCGAAATTAAAGTGCTATACAATAATAAGTTCAATGTAGATTTGTTTGAACGATTTTTACAAACATTGATCTTGAGATTACCAAATTCTAAGAAAAGGTTTATAAATTGGTGATGTCGTTTTAAACTTAAGATTATTTAAAAACAAATGTGGCAGTTACTGTGTTTGTTCGCCGAAATAATCTATACGACTATAGATAAAGATTTACCTTTTATTGTTTTTAGAACTGAGCTATGAGTCAGTTATATGACTCATGTGCTTGATTATGTAAAAACAACAACAACAACAACAACACACACACACACACACACACACACACACACACACACACACTTTTATTGATTAAATATTCTTTGTTTTCATGTCTTCGTTTAGCAGTCTTGTATTCTTTTTACCCGTTTCGGCATATTGTATATGTTTTTAACATGTATGTTTTTCCAGAAGGCTTCAGTACTAACTGTCTTTCATTTGGGGAGGGAAAGTTGTTTAAAACAGATAATACTACAAAAAGTTTAATAAGAAAGCACACCAAAAGAAAATAAAGCTGAGCATATTTGTAAAATTTCTTGTTAGCAGATTTAAAGATAGTAACAAAATAAAGACTAACGACAGCATGGTTTTTTTATATTGCAATATATTCTTGGTATTGTAGACACGCATAAATTGACACTTAAAACAGGAAGTACCATATCTAATCACACGGAAAACTGTAAAAGATGTAAAGAATCCAATATGTTTTATATTTAACGCATATTGTAATGTCTGTCCACAAACTGTATAAGATGTGTAATTAAAAACACTATCAACTAAAAACTATTACTGGTGAAATTAAGAACTGAGCATATATAATTATATACATTCCCACAAAATATTATTAATATTATTTAACCTAAATACGAATATTTAATCCAGGGCTTGTGACTAACTAGTTTGTGTATTTAAAATATGTCCAGGTAATATAAATCACAATCGAGTTATCCAAACGTAAACTGGCATAATTCCACGGAGAAAAAAGCGTTTCTTTAAGAACTTAATTAGATTAAACTTTCTACCTTGGGCTGTTTTGAAAGTGTAAGAATTGTAAGGTGGCCTTTCAGTGCCAGTAATTATTATTGAAAAGTACTTCTAGGTATTGTAAGATGTGTATTTATATCACGATATTGTGGCACTTTGGTACATTAGTTAGTATGTATTGACTGATTGGTTGAATGAGAAGATCAAACCTTCTAATTTCTATTTTGCTTATAACAACATCGATTTATAAGTTAGCTTAAGATTCAATATCAACGTAAAATAGGAGCACTCTACCATGTGTATAGAATGAAAAGTCCTCTTTTAAATTGCAGCATATTGCTGTGTGAAGAATTCAAAAGAGAATATTTATTTCTTTGAATTTTAATAAGCAAAATTTTTTACTATTGGTCTCAATACTTTAACCCAGAAAAGGCAGTTTTATGTTTCTTACTTAGACAGTAAGACTTATTTGTTTGTAGTGACATAGACTCGATTGTTTACAAGACCATTACAATAACTTTGATTATAATGCTATCGCTATCCTTAAATCTCTATACAGATAATAGTTTATAGATAAATTGATTGATTTATTGGGCATTTACGACCCAGTCAAGAATATTTCACTTATATTGAGACGACACCAGCTAAAGGTGAAGTGGCAGAAATTTTTAACTTTGCAGTGCGCTTAGGATAATAAGCGGGGAAGGTTCTTTAGCGTGCCACGCCTACCGTGACGCGGGGCATCATTTTTTAAGGTCTCCTCCGAAGGACCCAGCGACTTTCAGCGAAAAAACAGTCGGTACCTATTTTCAAGTCTTAGGTTCGAACCCCGACTTCCAACATAAGAAGCAAGCACTCTACAAACTGAACTCCCGTAGTGGAAAATAGTTTATGGAAGTACCCTTCTAATTTGCCAAAATCATACAATGAAAGTAAGAGATGGGGTTCTTAAAATGCGTTTAACCCCAAGACAACAGAAAAAGATACATATACAGAAATCTCAATCAAAACATGTTTGATTGGAGATGAGTTTATTTTTTTCAGATATAATAAAGTCTTCGATATCCAAATCCACTCTTTATTCGTTTGTTAGGTTATAATTTACCCTTTTCCTATACATACTGTATCAGCAAAATATTTTTTCTTGATCCATTTGTTTCTACATTCAATATGAATTGTATTATAACGAGAAACCCTTAAGATTACCAAGGTAAAGAATGTGGTGTTTCTTAGAAAACTACTGACAATAATATAATATATAAATAAAAGTAATTTTTGATACAATTCTGGAAGCAACCACATTAATCATCATAAGGGCTGTCGTATATTCTCCCACGTTTTTTAAAATCTAAAATTCTTTATTAGGCAATTAAATTTTTTGGAGCATAGAATTCGTTTTATTAAAATGGTTAGCATTTAGCTAGTGGTAACGAAATTCATAGTATAAAGGTATTCCAGTTACAAAAAAGAAAATTGCAAACTTTATCACTAGATGAAGGTATTTATAGTGTAAAAGTTTTCAATTTACAATAAAAGGAAGTTTGCAATTGTAAAAAAAGTACATTGCAACAAGATGTATAAACAGAATCTAATTTGTTCTGAGTTTTAACGAACACAATTATATAACAAACGACAGAGAAGACGCAGTTTCAAGAAGAAATAGGTAGCTATAGCCGAGTGATACCAGGTACATAATCTTGATCTGTTAATGAATTGTGAATGAGGACCAATAATTAATAAATAAATAAATAAATAAAACAAAAAACAGAAATTGATTTTCTGCAAAAAAAAAAAAAAAAAAAAAAAAAAAAAAAAAAAAAAAAAAAAAAAAAAATACTTTTCTGTATTTAAGAAATACAGTAGTTTTCCAATGTTTTTATGAACTTGCGAAGCCTTTTATGCAAAGATTTGAGACAGCCCATTATACTTTGCAAGTTCATAAAGACATGGGAATATTACTTTATTTCTTATATTTACAATACTAATTATTTTTTATTTGATATCCGACTAATTTTTCATATAATATTGAAAACGGTTTGGAAATGCACCTTGTCAGAAAATGGGTCGTCCCCTGTCATTCAAAAAGAACATTTGACATCTGACCCCACCTACATGTACCTAGTATTTGACATCTGACCCCGTCCACTGATCAATCTAGATATGAATAATTTATTAAATTTGATCAAATAATAACAAACATGAATTACACTTTCAAGTGAAAATTGAATGAACAATTATTCAAAGATAAATTTGTCAAAAAAAAAATGGATGAATTGATGCCATTGAAAATTCCATTTGTCAATTTAGAAAACGCTTTCGCGCAATCCGCGGTTAAAAGTCTATGACGTCACTGTTCGCACGTGGAGTATTGTCTTTATGAAGTTGCAAAGTATAGTCGACGTCAAATAAAAAATAATTTAATGGAATTCGCCAAGCTCCGAACATCGGCCAACATTCGTACCTCTTTATTTATTCGACATACGGAGCTGGGAGGTATACGCTGTTTCGGAGCTTGGGAATTCGCCAGTGTACCACGTGATCAATACCTCTTAACGTTTGTGCGGAATGAAATGGATAACGTCTACGTCAATTGTTCCTGAAAAAACGTCGTTACGAAAACGTAACTTTATGCGATTCCGTTGTCAATAGAAATAATTGTCCCGCACAAACGCTATGAGGTATCACGTGATACACTGGCGAATTCCGTAGTAAATATTTTTATCTAAAACATACCTACGTATGACGTATATGTATATCTATACAGAAACCCATGTGATCATTTTATCTCATGTTTATCAACACAGGTTTCTTCCTGGTTTAATAAATGTGTTTTAAAGTGTTAAATATATCAACGAAAAAACTTCGTCTTTTTTGTGCATTACTTGGGCAATAATTGTACTTTAACTGAAAATCGTTTAGACGAGATTGTTTTTCGTGTGTTTACATGTAACATGCCATCTGGTTGGGCAACTGAAGTATGTAAGTGTCATGAACTCATTGTTAATTTCTTTAATGATAAAGATTTTTCTTGCCATATGGCGATCATTTATCTGACCTTAAAAGTAGTTAACATAGTTGGTTAAATCTTTAGAAGTATCTGTAATCTCTTTTGTGAATTACTTTTAAAAGGTATGCCATATCTTAGCCTGCACGTTACTCCTTGCTAACTTAGAGCCCAAGTTTCTAGTAAAAGTTCTAGGTCTATAGTTTATGGAACCAGATAAACCACAATACGAAATATTGATCTGTACGTTACTAAATATGTGGTTAAGAGCTTTTGATTTATTTTATCTTCTATATAAATATAAATGTAATATGACCATATAAGTCTATATTATACACAATGATTTTTAAATGATTTATCTAAAAAATGAATGTAACTTCACATTTGATGTACATTGCCCGTATTATAAACAGTTGCACCAATCTTTGTTTGTCATTTGCCATGCCTTATTTCATTTACATGTATCGTTGGGGGTACTTGGTTGTGTTGGCTGTTTTTTTCTTTTACATGTACTTGTAATGTGCCTTGTACTTGGTTTTGTAGGTAGTCCTATTTCATTTACATGTATTGTGTGGTGTACTTAGTTGTGATGGTTGTTTTATATCATATACTTGTATGGTAACATATACTAGGTTGTGTTGACTTGTCTTTTTTCATTTATTTGTTATGTGTCGTCTACGTGATTGTAGTGGTTGTCTTTTATTCACCTGTAATGTATCGTGTATTTCGTTGTGTCCGTTGTCATATTTCATTTACTAGTATTTGCATGTACTTTGTTGTGTTCTTGTTTTTTTTTTTTTTTTTTTTTTTTTTTTTTTTCTCTCCATTTCTTTGTATTATGTCATTTACTTTGTTGTGTCGTGTGTCTTTATTTTATTTGGACAACTACGGTTGCTCAATTGGTAAGTTGCTCGCTTTGTATGTGTAAGGTTGGTGTTTGAACACTGGCCGGGTCAGACTAAAATTTGAAAATAGGTAGTGACTGTTCTTTTGACAAATACTCGGCATTTAGAAATGAGTCATGTGGTCCTTCGGAGGAGACCTTAAAACCGAAGCCCCGTGTCATGACAGGCGTGTCACGAACCCTCCTTGCACATTGCCGTAAGCGCTCTGCAATGGTATAGTTCTTCCACTTCGTCGGTGTCGGTGATCAAGTAAAGAATTCTTGACTTGGACGTTAAGTCGAATCAAATGAAATCAAATCAAATCTTATTTCATTAAATTTATTTTTTCTTATACTAGGTTGTTTTGGCCGTCTTTTTTCATTTACTTGTATTGTGTCGTTACTTGGTTGTTTTCGCCGTCTTTTTTCATTTACTTGTATTGTGTCGTTACTTGGTTGTGTTGGTCGTCTTTTTTTCATTTACTTGTATTGTGTCGTTACTTGGTTGTTTTGGCTGTCTTTTTTTTCATTTACTTGTATTGTGTCGTTACTTGGTTGTTTTGGCTGCCTTTTTTCATTTACTTGTATTGTGTCGTTACTTGGTTTTGTTGGCTGTCTTTTTTTCATTTACTTGTATTGTGTCGTTACTTGGTTGTGTTGGCCGTCTTTTTTCATTTACTTGTATTGTGTCGTTACTTGATTATGTTGGCTGTCTTTTTTCATTTACTTGTATTGTGTCGTTACTTGGTTGTGTTGGCCGTCTTTTTTCATTTACTTGTATTGTGTCGTTACTAGGTTGTTTTGGCCGTCTTTTTTCATTTACTTGTATTGTGTCGTTACTTGGTTGTTTTCGCCGTCTTTTTTCATTTACTTGTATTGTGTCGTTACTTGGTTGTGTTGGTCGTCTTTTTTTCATTTACTTGTATTGTGTCGTTACTTGGTTGTGTTGGCTGTCTTTTTTCAATTTCTTGTATTGTGTCGTTACTTGGTTGTTTTCGCCGTCTTTTTTCATTTACTTGTATTGTGTCGTTACTTGGTTGTGTTGGTCGTCTTTTTTTCATTTACTTGTATTGTGTCGTTACTTGGTTGTGTTGGCTGTCTTTTTTTAATTACTTGTATTGTGTCGTTACTTGGTTGTTTTGGCTGTCTTTTTAATTTACTTGTATTGTGTCGTTACTTGGTTGTTTTGGCCGTCTTTTTTCATTTACTTGTATTGTGTCGTTACTTGGTTGTTTTGGCCGTCTTTTTAATTTACTTGTATTGTGTCGTTACTTGGTTGTTTTGGCTGCCTTTTTTCATTTACTTGTATTGTGTCGTTACTTGGTTTTGTTGGCTGTCTTTTTTCATTCACTTGTATTGTGTCTTTACTTGGTTATGCTGGCTGTCTTTTTTTCATTTACTTGTATTGTGTCGTTACTTGGTTGTGTTGGCCGTCTTTTTTCATTTACTTGTATTGTGTCGTTACTTGGTTGTGTTGGCTGTCTTTTTTCAATTACTTGTATTGTGTCGTTACTTGGTTGTTTTGGCCGTCTTTTTTCATTTACTTGTATTGTGTCGTTACTTGGTTGTTTTCGCCGTCTTTTTTCATTTACTTGTATTGTGTCGTTACTTGGTTGTGTTGGTCGTCTTTTTTTCATTTACTTGTATTGTGTCGTTACTTGGTTGTGTTGGCTGTCTTTTTTCAATTACTTGTATTGTGTCGTTACTTGGTTGTTTTGGCTGTCTTTTTAATTTACTTGTATTGTGTCGTTACTTGGTTGTTTTGGCCGTCTTTTTTCATTTACTTGTATTGTGTCGTTACTTGGTTGTTTTGGCCGTCTTTTTTCATTTACTTGTATTGTGTCGTTACTTGGTTGTTTTGGCTGCCTTTTTTCATTTACTTGTATTGTTTCGTTACTTGGTTTTGTTGGCTGTCTTTTTTTCATTTACTTGTATTGTGTCGTTACTTGGTTGTGTTGCTTTTTTCATTTACTTGTATTGTGTCGTTACTTGATTATGTTGGCTGTCTTTTTTCATTTACTTGTATTGTGTCGTTACTTGGTTGTGTTGGCTGTCTTTTTTCAATTACTTGTATTGTGTCGTTACTTGGTTGTGTTGGCTGTCTTTTTTCAATTACTTGTATTGTGTCGTTACTTGGTTGTTTTGGCTGTCTTTTTAATTTACTTGTATTGTGTCATTACTTGGTTGTTTTGGCTGTCTTTTTTTTTTTCATTTACTTGTATTGTGTCGTTACTTGGTTGTGTTGGCCGTCTTTTTTCATTTACTTGTATTGTGTCGTTACTTGGTTGTTTTGGCTGCCTTTTTTCATTTACTTGTATTGTGTCGTTACTTGGTTTTGTTGGCTGTCTTTTTTTCATTTACTTGTATTGTGTCGTTACTTGGTTGTGTTGGCCGTCTTTTTTCATTTACTTGTATTGTGTCGTTACTTGATTATGTTGGCTGTCTTTTTTCATTTACTTGTATTGTGTCGTTACTTGGTTTTGTTGGCTGTCTTTTTTCAATTACTTGTATTGTGTCGTTACTTGGTTGTGTTGGCTGTCTTTTTTCAATTACTTGTATTGTGTCGTTACTTGGTTGTTTTGGCTGTCTTTTTAATTTACTTGTATTGTGTCATTACTTGGTTGTTTTGGCTGTCTTTTTTTTTCATTTACTTGTATTGTGTCGTTACTTGGTTGTGTTGGCCGTCTTTTTTCATTTACTTGTATTGTGTCGTTACTTGGTTGTTTTGGTTGCCTTTTTTCATTTATTTGTATTGTGTCGTTACTTGGTTGTTTTGGCTGCCTTTTTTCATTTACTTGTATTGTGTCGTTACTTGGTTTTGTTGGCTGTCTTTTTTCATTTACTTGTATTGTGTCGTTACTTGGTTATGCTGGCTGTCTTTTTTTCATTTACTTGTATTGTGTCGTTACTTGGTTGTGTTGGCCGTCTTTTTTCATTTACTTGTATTTTGTCGTTACTTGATTATGTTGGCTGTTTTTTTCATTTACTTGTATTGTGTCTTTACTTGGTTATGCTGGCTGTCTTTTTTTCATTTACTTGTATTGTGTCGTAACTTGGTTTTTTTGGCCGTCTTTTTTCATTTACTTGTATTGTGTCGTTACTTGATTATGTTGGCTGTCTTTTTTCATTTACTTGTATTGTGTCGTTACTTGGTTGTGTTGGCTGTCTTTTTTTCATTTACTTGTATTGTGTCGTTACTTGGTTGTGTTGGCTGTCTTTTTTCAATTACTTGTATTGTGTCGTTACTTGGTTGTTTTGGCTGTCTTTTTAATTTACTTGTATTGTGTCATTACTTGGTTGTTTTGGCTGTCTTTTTTTTTCATTTACTTGTATTGTGTCGTTACTTGGTTGTGTTGGCCGTCTTTTTTCATTTACTTGTATTGTGTCGTTACTTGGTTGTTTTGGTTGCCTTTTTTCATTTATTTGTATTGTGTCGTTACTTGGTTGTTTTGGCTGCCTTTTTTCATTTACTTGTATTGTGTCGTTACTTGGTTTTGTTGGCTGTCTTTTTTCATTTACTTGTATTGTGTCTTTACTTGGTTATGCTGGCTGTCTTTTTTTCATTTACTTGTATTGTGTCGTTACTTGGTTGTGTTGGCCGTCTTTTTTCATTTACTTGTATTGTGTCGTTACTTGATTATGTTGGCTGTCTTTTTTCATTTACTTGTATTGTGTCGTTACTTGGTTGTGTTGGCCGTCTTTTTTCATTTACTTGTATTGTGTCGTTACATGATTAAGTTGGCTGTCTTTTTTCATTTACTTGTATTGTGTCGTTACTTGGTTGTGTTCGCTGTCTTTTTTCATTTACTTGTATTGTGTCGTTACTTGGTTGTGTTGGCTGTCTTTTTTTCATTTACTTGTATTGTGTCGTTACTTGGTTGTGTTGGCTGTCTTTTTTCAATTTCTTGTATTGTGTCGTTACTTGGTTGTTTTGGCTGTCTTTTTAATTTACTTGTATTGTGTCGTTACTTGGTTGTTTTGGCTGTCTTTTTTTTCATTTACTTGTATTATGTCGTTACTTGGTTGTGATGGCTGTCTTTTTTCATTTACTTGTATTGTGTCTTTACTTGGTTATGCTGGCTGTCTTTTTTTCATTTACTTGTATTGTGTCGTTACTTGGTTGTGTTGGCCGTCTTTTTTCATTTACTTGTATTGTGTCGTTACTTGATTATGTTGGCTGTCTTTTTTCATTTACTTGTATTGTGTCGTTACTTGGTTGTGTTGGCCGTCTTTTTTCATTTACTTGTATTGTGTCGTTACATGATTAAGTTGGCTGTCTTTTTTCATTTACTTGTATTGTGTCGTTACTTGGTTGTGTTGGCTGTCTTTTTTCATTTACTTGTATTGTGTCGTTACTTGGTTGTGTTGGCTGTCTTTTTTTCATTTACTTGTATTGTGTCGTTACTTGGTTGTGTTGGCTGTCTTTTTTCAATTTCTTGTATTGTGTCGTTACTTGGTTGTTTTGGCTGTCTTTTTAATTTACTTGTATTGTGTCGTTACTTGGTTGTTTTGGCTGTCTTTTTTTTCATTTACTTGTATTGTGTCGTTACTTGGTTGTGTTGGTCGTCTTTTTTTCATTTACTTGTATTGTGTCGTTACTTGGTTGTGTTGGCTGTCTTTTTTCAATTACTTGTATTGTGTCGTTACTTGGTTGTTTTGGCTGTCTTTTTAATTTACTTGTATTGTGTCGTTACTTGGTTGTTTTGGCTGTCTTTTTTTCATTTACTTGTATTGTGTCGTTACTTGGTTTTGTTGGCTGTCTTTTTTCATTTACTTGCATTGTGTCGTTAATTGGTTGTTTTGGTCGTTTTCATTTACTTGTATTGTGTCGTTACTTGGTTGTTTTGGCCTTCTTTTTTCTGTTACTTGCATTTTGTCTTGTGCTTTGTTTTTATAACATTTTATTTTATTTTAAAATATCACTATTTAACTATTTCACCGTAGGTAAAAGATTATTTATTTTTATCTAAAAACATACCTACTTATGACATATATCTACAGAAACACATCTGATCATTTTATCTGACGTCTGCCAAGATAACACGTGTTTCTTCCTGGTTTAATATATATGTATTTTACAGTGTTAAATATATTGACGAAAATATTTCGTGTTATTTTGTGCATTATTTGGGCAATAATTGTGTTTTATCTGGAAATCGTTTGGATGTGATTGTTTTTCGTGTATTTACAATATTAGTAGCTGTTAACATTTCTGTGTTGTATCTATATGGTGAAGTGTCATCTGGTTGGGCAACCGAAGTATGCAGGTGTCAAGAACTCATTGTTAATTTCTTTAAAGATAAAATTTTTTTCTGCCATATGGCGATCATTGTTTACATCTTGAAAATGAAAAAGACAGCCAACACAACCAACTACACTATACGATACATGTAAGTAAAATAAAGCATGACAATGATAAACAAATATTGGGACAACTGTTTATAAAACAGGCACTGTACATCGAATATGGAGTTAAATTGTGCTTGTACTTTGTTATGTCGGCTGTCTTTTTCATTTACATGTACTTGTATTGATTCGTTTACTTGGTTGTGTTGGCTGTCTTCTTCATTTACATGTACTTATATTGATTCGTTTACTTGGTTGTGTTGGCTGTCTTTTTCATATACATGTACTTGTATTGATTCGTTTACTTGGTTGTGTTGGCTGTCTTTTTCATTTACATGTACTTGTATTGAGTCGTTTACTTGGTTGTGTTGGCTGTCTTTTTCATTTAGATGTACTTGTACTGATTGGTTTACTTGGTTGTGTTGGCTGTCTTTTTCATTAACATGTACTTGTATTGATTCGTTTACTTGGTTGTGTTGGCTGTCTTTTTCATTTACATGTACTTGTATTGATTCGTTTACTTGGTTGTGATGGCTGTCTTTTTCATTTACATGTACTTGTATTGACTCGTTTACTTGGTTGTGATGGCTGTCTTTTTCATTTACATGTACTTGTATTGAGTCGTTTACTTGGTTGTGTTGGTTGTCTTTTTCATTTACATGTACTTGTATTGAGTCGTTTACTTGGTTGTGTTGGCTGTCTTTTTCATTTACATGTACTTGTATTGACTCGTTTACTTGGTTGTGATGGCTGTCTTTTTCATTTACATGTACTTGTATTGATTCGTTTACTTGGTTGTGATGGTTGTCTTTTTCATTTACATGTACTTGTATTGACTCGTTTACTTGGTTGTGTTGGCTGTCTTTTTCATTTACATGTACTTGTATTGACTCGTTTACTTGGTTGTGATGGCTGTCTTTTTCATTTACATGTACTTGTATTGATTCGTTTACTTGGTTGTGTTGGCTGTCTTTTTCATTAACATGTACTTGTATTGATTCGTTTACTTGGTTGTGTTGGCTGTCTTTTTCATTTACATGTACTTGTATTGATTCGTTTACTTGGTTGTGTTGGCTTTCTTTTTCATTTACATGTACTTGTATTGATTCGTTTACTTGGTTGTGTTGGCTGTCTCTTTCATTTACATGTACTTGTATTGATTCGTTTACTTGGTTGTGATGGCTGTCTCTTTCATTTACATGTACTTGTATTGATTCGTTTACTTGGTTGTGTTGGCTGTCTTTCATTAACATGTACTTGTATTGATTCGTTTACTTGGTTGTGTTGGCTGTCTTTTTCATTTACATGTACTTGTATTGATTCGTTTACTTGGTTGTGATGGCTGTCTTTTTCATTTACATGTACTTGTATTGACTCGTTTACTTGGTTGTGATGGCTGTCTTTTATATTTACATGTACTTGTATTGAGTCGTTTACTTGGTTGTGTTGGTTGTCTTTTTCATTTACATGTACTTGTATTGAGTCGTTTACTTGGTTGTGTTGGCTGTCTTTTTCATTTACATGTACTTGTATTGACTCGTTTACTTGGTTGTGTTGGTTGTCTTTTTCATTTACATGTACTAATATTGTGTAGTTTACCTGGTTGTATTGGCTGTCTTTTTCATTTACATGTAATAGTATTTATATTAATTATTGTTTTACTTTTTAAAAAATTTTCAGAAATATAACTGTCTCAATTCTCCAGCAGTTACAGTATGGTGTGGACGAAATCCGAACCAACTTATAGTTAAACTCAACACTAAACCCTTAACATTCCAGTTAGGCCAAAAACCAATCATTTTTACAACATATACCATTATACCATGTCTGGTATGACGATTTATTTAAATTTTAACAATTTATTTACATTCATTCCTTAAATTTTTGTAATTTTTTTTTTTTTTTTTTTTTTTTTTTTTTTTTTTTTTTTTTTTTTTTTTTTTTTTTGAAAAAAAGAAAGAAATTTTATATGATGGACCTTATAAATGATTGAAGAAATCTATACAGCCCTCAATCATAGTAGTTTCATTATTTGCATATGATTAGTAACGTTGAAAGAAACTGGCGAGCCGCTCCAAAAAGTCTACTTAGGTGGGTGGATCCAGACTGATATTAATTTGATCGATCAGAACGTTTCAGACTATGCTTCTCCAGTAATATTTTGCACTTAAAGTTTTCTGTTTAAAAAAATTCTATTAATAATAGAATACAAAAAAAAAAAAAAAAAAAAAAAAAAAAAAAAAAAAAAAAAAAAAAAAAAAAAAAAACAGAAATGATAAAATGGAACAGGTATTTCTATTTTTTATGGGAAACATACATATGCAGGTTGTATTTATTTACTTTGTTAAATTGGGATTACGAACCATAGAAGTTTTTAAAAAATCAACAAAACAAACAAACGATACATAATGTTGACCAGTGGTTATAAAAAACCCGGCTTCAAATAGGTATTAAGTAGAACTTCAGTGTTGGTTAGGTTTTACAAGTAGCACAACCAGTTATCCGTAAATTTGCGCATTTAAAGACAAAAAATAAGTCTTATTTCATAAACAACAAACCAAGTTATTAAATCTTTGTTGTACATAATGTATATACGTAACCATTGAACAGCATAGCAATGGTCGGATTGGATTATAGATACCATAGCTTTGCCAGGCTAACTGAATAACGCACGTTATCAATGGTTATATTTAAGTTTTATTATTTATTATTATTATTATTATTATTATTATTATTATTATTATTATTATTTGGAATATTTTCACATTAATTTGAATTTTCCCGCCTTCAACGAAAAGTAGGGTCAATTATTGGAACAGCGTAATAATGTAATCAAAATATAGTACAACATAAAAAAAACCACAGAACTCGCAAAAATTATAAAATATTTTTATTGACTTTAAAATTGTTTTGCTCATTGTATATAAAATATCAATATAGTTTTTGCATACAGCTTCTACATTATCCAAATCTAATGTTTTTAAGATTTCATCTTCACCTGACTAAAGGTCTTCATAATCAGTAAGCTCGAGTTTAAAATTCATGACATCAAGATCAGAAAGTGTTTCAGAATCAGATGATTCCATCTCCATGACTTTGGCAACTGGACCTATGACTGTGGCAACTGAAGCAGACGCCCCCAGTATAATTGCCTGATTTTATTTTTTTTTTTTTTCAATTTAATTTTGGATGATTTAAGTTATGAACTCAATTTAATGTATATTTTTTAAATTTAATAAATTATTTTTTTCTCAGGTTTCTTCTTGTTGTTTTACTATGAAACTACTTACAAAAGTAGTCCAGATAGTGAAATATTCATACGCACCGTGTAATGGTCATGTGATCAATGGCAAATATTGACCCACATCTGCCACCTGTCTCATACATGTTTATATAGTAAAGTTGCAAAAAAAATGTAAATATAGGTGTATTTTATACTGGTCTAACACATTGTCTTATTTTCTCTCTTTTTTAGAACCGACAATAAACGGCCATTTCATCACGGGTTTTATTGTTATCATGACTTGTGTAATAACAGCTAGCTGCTGTTGTGTTTGTTGTTGTAAATGTGGTGGAAACATCTACAATAAATTACAGGGCAGAAACGAAAACAATAGATCACATAACAGTAATGGAGGGCGTATATCACCCAAAAGTCAACAAGGGCGTATATCACAAAACAGTAATGGAGGGCGTATATCACCCAACAGTCAACAAGGGCGTATATCACAAAACAGTAATGGAGGGCGTATATCACACAACAGTCAACAAGGGCGTATATCACAAAACAGTAATGGAGGGCGTATTTCACACAACAGTCAACAAGGGCGTATATCACAAAACAGTAATGGAGGGCGTATATCGCACAACAGTCATGGAGGTTTTACATCATGGACTAACGAAACGCAATCTGTACCACAAGCTGTTTTAAATACAAGATTAGGTAGGTGAATTAAAATGACAACGAATCAGCAAAATCAATTTTTAATTTCCCCAGGGTCACGGCGTTAACTTATTATTATTATTATTATTATTATTATGTCGATGATGGTTATGTGTATGTTGGGGGAGAGGAAATCATAAATGCATCAATTTGGCATTACTATTTGTAATTATTATATCTTTTGTGACATTTTTGAATTCTGGTCGGCTATTAAGAATTTAGATTATTTCAATGTCACCCTGTGGTTTCAACATAAGATAAGAATAAAGTCTACATTATAAGGTGAGATTACCCGACAACACTTGGTAACGGTTGTCATTATGAAAAATGTCAAATGCGCAAAAATGTTGCGTATACGGTTCGAACGCATCTATTATTTTATTATAACGAATGTTGGCTTTTATTATATTGTGCAACCAAAATACATAAACTGGTACATCCGTCTGTAAACAATTCATCTACTTAGTTAACATTACTTAAAAGAAAAGCATTGTACTGATTAAGTACACGCAGATCGATGCGTTCGAACCGTATAGGCAACATTTTTGCGCATGTGACATTTTTCATAATGTCAACCGTTCCGTATGCGCATGGTTTCTGCGCGTGTGACATTTTTCATAATGTCAACCGTAACTATGTATTGTCAGGTAATGTCACATTGTGATGTAGACTTTCTTCTAATCTTATGTTGAAACTACAGGGTGACATTGAATTTACCCAAATTCTTATTAGCCAATCAGAATTCAAGAATTGCACAAGAAGCATAATAATTATACATGTATAATGACTAAAGTAAAGACCTTTCTGCAACTTAAGATAACTGTATAACGTCATGATAAAACTAACAACGTCATAAAGTTATAATGGAACTAACATCTTCATAAAGTTACAATGGAATTAACAATGCTATAATCAATACTACATTATCAGACACCTTATTCCATTTCTAGGTATTAGCAATATCGTAATGGATGAACTTCCGCCGTCGTATGAGTCTCTATTTATGACGGAATCTTCTGGTCAGATTACACAACCGGAAATAGATCTACACGTATCTAGATGTTAGTGCACCATTATTAAAGCTTAGCCGATAACGTAAGTATACAAAATTTGAATTAATGTTATTCCGTGTTGCTTGATTTTGAAATTTTTGTAACACGGTATACAAGGTAGGTATACATTCGGATTTACTCGAGGTTGAATCGAAACAAGGCGGTGATAGGCACTGTGTTCCGTAAGCTCGCGCTTTTGACCACTCGGCCACCAAGTTCACTCCACTTGCTTGAAACCATTTCATAACATGATAAATATTAAGGATTGCCAAAAAATACTATTCGAAATACGAAAATAATACGAACATTGGAATTAAAAACTTCAATTTCGTACCAGTATTCGATTGATTTACTTTGTACTGCGTTCGACAAATTGTCTATTGCAAATCTGATACGAGCATAGTTCAAAGATGTTGTAGCATTGATCATTAAAGTTTACATATAAAATTCTCCTTTTGTTATTTTAGATTTACCAAAAGAAGAACCCGAACCGCCTCCATATCCTCGAAAAAAGCAATGAGTATGCTGTATAGAGAATAACGCGTAACACGACTCTACACAGCTATTGGCAAGGTTTATCACATATCTAATGAAACGCAAACAAAATAAAAAAAAATAAATAAATAAAATGGAAATATGTTATGATTTAATTCTTTTTTTTTTTTTTTTTTTTTTTTTTGTTGGTCGAACAACTTAAATTTATCTGTCGCTAGTTAGACAAATCCATTTAAACTGCGTAAGAGATAATCTTTGGTTCCAAAAACACCAGTCTTCGGTGTGTGTGTGTGTGTGTGTGTGTGTGTGTGTGTGTGTGTGATTGCGATGGGACACGTTTTTACATTTATACGGTTTTGTATTTAAAAAGTACAAATAACAAAGTTTCTTTTTTTCTAAAAACGGTCTATATATTGAAGCAGGTAGTTACCACAATATCACAAGAGACCAAGGTGTTGAGCATTATGTAACAGGCATGAAGTAGAAGAGTTTGATTTTATTCTTATATATCCTGCATCTTCAAATTTACGTGCTCTTTATATAAAATCTTATTATGTAAAAAACAAACCCGTGTCCTCCAACTGAATTAGCTTCTGTCGGTTCCAAATACAAATGAATTGAGTAATCTTGGCAAAAGGTACTTAACATCAGGTACAGCATACCTGTTCTCAATTGTCAATATGTATTTATAATTGTTTAGCTTTATGTCTGTAATTTGTAATGATAATATTTTTGATATATGTTTGATGCTGTTGAAAATAAACAAAAGTATACTCTGTCACTATTTCAATGGACACTCTCAGTATGTTGTACTTTGTTATATATACACTCATAAGTTGTAAAACTCAGTGCAGTAAACTATATATAAGTGAAACGATAATAATTTGGTGGGTTTGAAAGGTAGGACACGAACTTGAAACATTCATCTGTATATTGATATAAGGTTGTGTTGTCAGAATAGTCCAGTCATTCTACAAAAAAGTGGCCAAACCTCCAACTAATTACAAAAAAAATTATTTAAATAGCTTTGTAGTATTAGGGTCTATCCTATATTATAGTCTATGAAAATTCGAATTCATTCGGATAATAACTTTGTCAAAATGTGGTATAAATACTAGAAAAGTAAGGGCAAAGTCTTACGTAAATGGCTAAATATTTTAACTGAAGATGTGTTTTTCTTAAACATTTGTCAGCAATTTATTATATACGACGGTTGTTCAGAAGACATTTAAATTTTAATCTTTTTTGTAGTATTAGTCGTGTCACTCGTCTAAAATATTGGTTTGTTGCTTGTTATTTTATTTAACGTCGCATCAGCAATTTTTCAGCTTTTTGCGTGCAGGGTTATCAATCTGTATGTGTGCATAAGATGTGCGAATGTGTATTGGGGTTTGTCGTGTATTATCGCCCACCCACGGCGACTTTTTGTTGGTAAGGTGCTAGCTCACCGAGTCAATATGCTGCAGACAACCATACTACTCCCCCAGTCCATTATTTAGACACTGGATAGACCATGTGTGGCCAGCCGATACTTTGTCCTCATAATACCGAGCGCAAAGCGATACAGCAATGTATCTCGTTTTGAAATTCAATATGACCTGGTCGGGGTTCGAATCCTCACTTCCCGCTCCCGAGGCGGTCAGGGTATTTTGTGCCATATCGAAGCTTCAGTGTGACTCATTATATGAGCAGCACCAGTCAAAACAGAGATGATATATGTATATTGTGGAAATTCTTTCACTAGCAATAAACAAGTAAAGAATAATATTAGTCATTTTGCAAAATTTTGAATTTTTATAAAAAGAAATATTCAAAATTTTGCACATTTCATTTTTGTAAAAATTCAAAATTTTGCACATGACATTGATATTTTAGCTGCATTTAAAGAGTATTTATTAACACATATATGTTGTACATAATGTATATACGTAACCATTGAACAGCATAGCAATGGTCGGATTGGATTATAGATACCATAGCTTTGCCAGGCTAACTGAATAACGCACGTTATCAATGGTTATATTTAAGTTTGATCATTATTTTTTATTATCATTATTATTATTATTATTATTTGGAATATTTTCACATTAATTTGAATTTTCCCGCCTTCAACGAAAAGTACGGTCAATTATTGGAACAGCGTAAAAATGTAATCAAAATATAGTACAACGTAAAAAAAACCACAGAACTCGCAAAAATAATAAAATATTTTTATTGACTTTAAAATTGTTTTGCTCATTGTATATAAAACATCAATATAGTCTTTGCATACAGCTTCTACATTATCCAAATCTAATGTTTTTAAGATTTCATCTTCACCTGACTAAAGGTCTTCATAATCAGTAAGCTCGAGTTTAAAATTCATGACATCAAGATCAGAAAGTGTTTCAGAATCAGATGATTCCATCTCCATGACTTTGGCAACTGGACCTATGACTGTGGCAACTGAAGCAGACGCCCCCAGTATAATTGCCTGATTTTATTATTTTTTTCAATTTAATTTTGGATGATTTTAGTTATGAACTCAATTTAATGTATATTTTTTAAATTTAATAAATTATTTTTTTTCTCAGGTTTCTTCTTGTTGTTTTACTATGAAACTACTTACAAAAGTAGTCCAGATAGTGAAATATTCATACTCACTGTGTAATGGTCATGTGATCAATGGCAAATATTGACCCACATCTGCCACCTGTCTCATACATGTTTATATAGTAAAGTTGCAAAAAAAATGTAGGTGTATTTTATACTGGTCTAACACATTGTCTTATTTTCTCTCTTTTTTAGAACCGACAATAAACGGCCATTTCATCGCGGGTTTTATTGTTATCATGACTTGTGTAATAACAGCTAGCTGCTGTTGTGTTTGTTGTTGTAAATGTGGTGGAAACATCTACAATAAATTACAGGGCAGAAACGAAAACAATAGATCACATAACAGTAATGGAGGGCGTATATCACCCAACAGTCAACAAGGGCGTATATCACAAAACAGTAATGGAGGGCGTATATCGCACAACAGTCATGGAGGTTTTACATCATGGACTAACGAAACGCAATCTGTACCACAAGCTGTTTTAAATACAAGATTAGGTAGGTGAATTAAAATGACAACGAAACAGCAAAATCAATTTTTAATTTCCCCAGGGTCACGGCGTTAACTTCTTCTTCTTCTTCTTCTTCTTCTTCTTATTATTATTATTATTATTATTATTATTATGTCGATGATGATGATGTGTATTTGGGGGAGAGAAAATCATAAATGCATACGTCGATGCTTAAATTTGGCATTACTATTTGTAATTATTATATCTTTTGTGACATTTTTGAATTCTGGTCGGCTATTAAGAATTAAGGTTATTTCAATGTCACTCTGTGGTTTCAACATAAGATAAGAATAAAGTCTACATTACAAGGTGAGATTACCCGACAACACTTGGTAACGGTTGAATATATACAGATGAATGTTTCAAGTTCGTGTCCTACCTTTCAAACCCACCAAATTATTATCGTTTCACTTATATATAGTTTACTGCACTGAGTTTTACAACTTATGAGTGTATATATAACAAAGTACAACATACTGAGAGTGTCCATTGAAATAGTGACAGAGTATACTTATGTTTATTTTCAACAGCATCAAACATATATCAAAAATAGTATCATTACAAATTACAGACATAAAGCTAAACAATCATAAATGCATACGTCGATGCTTCAATTTGGCATTACTTTTTGTAATTATTATATCTTTTGTGACATTTTTGAATTCTGGTCGGCTATTAAGAATTTAGGTTATTTCAATGTCACCCTGTGGTTTCAACATAAGATAAGAATAAAGTCTACATTATAAGGTGAGATAACCCGACAACACTTGGTAACGGTTGTCATTATGAAAAATGTCAAATGCGCAAAAATGTTGCGTATACGGTTCCAACGCATCTATTTATTTTATTATAACGAATGTTGGCTTTTATTATATTGTGCAACCAAAATACATAAACTGGTACATCCGTCTGTAAACAATTCATCTACTTAGTTAACATTACTCAAAAGAAAAGCATTGTACTGATTAAGTACACGCAGATGGATGCGCTCGAACCGTATAAGCAACATTTTTGCGCATGCGACATTTTTCATAATGTCAACCGTTCCGTATGCGCATGGTTTCTGCGCGTGTGACATTTTTCATAATGTCAACCGTTACTATGTATTGTCAGGTAATGTCACATTGTGATGTAGACTTTCTTCTTATCTTATGTTGAAACTACAGGGTGACATTGAATTTACCCAAATTCTGATTAGTCAATCAGAATTCAAGAATTGCACAAGAAGTATAATAATTATACATGTATAATGACTAAAGTAAAGACCTTTCTGCAACTTAAGATAACTGTATATCGTCATGATAAAACTAACACGTCATAAAGTTATAATGGAACTAACAATGCTATAATCAACACTATATTATCAGACACCTTATTCCAATTCTAGGTATTAGCAATATCGTAATGGATGAACTTCCGCCGTCGTATGAGTCTCTATTTATGACGAAATCTTCTGGTCAGATTACACAACCGGAAATAGATCTACACGTATCTAGATGTTAGTGCACCATTATTAAAGCTTAGCCGATAACGTAAGTATACAAATTTTGAATTAATGTTATTCCGTGTTGCTTGATTTTGAAATTTTTGTAACACGGTATACAAGGTAGGTATACATTCGGATTTACTCGAGGTTGAATCGAAACAAGGCGGTGATAAGCACTATGTTCCGTAAGCTCGCGCTTTTGACCACTCGGCCACCAAGTTCACTCCACTTGCTTGAAACCATTTCATAACATGATTAAATATTAAGGATTGCCAAAAAATACTATTCGAAATACGAAAAAAATACGAACATTGGAATTAAAAACTTCAATTTCGTACCAGTATTCGATTGATTTACTTGTATTGCGCTCAACAAATTGTCTACTGTTGATCTGATATGTAGCATAGTTCAAAGATGTTGTAGCATTGATCATTAAAGTTTACATATAAAATTCTCCTTTTGTTATTTCAGATTTACCAAAAGAAGAACCCGAACCGCCTCCATATCCTCGAAAAAGGCAATGAGTATGCTGTATAGAGAAAAACGCGTAACACGACTCTACAAAGCTATTGGCAAGGTTTATCACATATCTAAGGAAACGCAAACAAAATAAATAAATAAATAAATAAATAAAATACATAAATAAAAAAAAATAAATAAAATGGAAATATGTTATGTTTTAATTCTTTTTTTTTTTTGTTGGTCGAACAACTTAAATTTATCTGTCGCTAGTTAGACAAATCCATTTAAACTGCGTAAGAGATAATCTTTGGTTCCACAATCACCAGTCTTCGGTGTGTGTGTGTGTGTGTGTGTGTGTGTGTGTGTGTGTGTGTGTGTGTGTGTGTGTATACGATTGCGATGGGACACGTTTTTACATTTATACGGTTTTGTATTTAAAAAGTACAAATCCAAATTTAATTCGAAAAAAAACCGTTGTAAATGTTCACGTCACCGGAGGCTTTGATTAATTTATTGAGAAACAAAGTAGAGTTTATTTGATATATATATATATATTTCTAGTATACTATCATATGGTTGTGAAATATGGGGTTTTTATAAAGCTTCTAATGTTGAAAAATTCCACACAGATTTTTGCAAAAGGCTATTATAAGTTGGCAATGATACAAATTACATAGAGATATCCCCTTATTATACATAGGAAATTAAGAATGATGAAATACTGGACTCAAAAGCTGGCTACTGAAAACTCAATATTGTATGATGAAATAGTTAATGCGACTGAAATAAACCCAAATGTGTGTAACTTTGCATCTCAAATTTAAAAAAAAAAACCCTTTTTAGTATTGGAATGGATTAAATGTGAATACAACAAAATAATTCAGATCCAAAATATTTTTAATACTGTACAGAGGAAAGCTAATTGAAATTTTTGAGCAGGATTGTGTATTTTTTCAATAATTTGCCTTAATTTTTTTTGTTTCAGTATCTATATTCTAATTTTTGTCTTCAGTCATATTAAAGCAAGCCTATCTTGCAATTATACAAATAATTTAATAACAAAGTTTCTTTTTTCTAGTCACGGTCTATATATTGAAGCAGGTAGATACCACAATATCACAAGAGACCAAGGTGTTGAGCATTATGTAACAGGCATAAAGTAGAAGAGTTTCAGTTTATTCTTATATATCCTGCATCTTCAAATTTACGTGCTCTTTATATAAAATCTTATTATGTAAAAAAAAAACCGTGTCCTCAAATTAAATTAGCTTCTGTCGGTTCCAAATACAAATGAATTGTGTAATCTTGGCAAAAGGAACTTAACATCAGGTACAGCATACCTGTTCTCAATTGTCAATATGTATTTATAATTGTTTAGCTTTATGTCTGTAATTTGTAATGATAATATTTTTGATATATGTTTGATGCTGTTGAATATGAACATTAGTATACTGTGTCACTATTTCAATGGACACTCTCAGTATGTTGTACTTTGTTATATATACACTCATAAGTTGTAAAACTTCCAGTGAAATAAACTATATATAAGTGAAACTATAATAATTTGGTGGGTTTAAAAGGTAATAGAAATAACGACACGAACTTAAAACATGCATCTGTATATTGATATAAGGTTGTGTTGTCAGAGTTGTCCAGTCATTCTACAATAAAAGTGGCCAAACCTCCAACTAATTACAACGAAAATTATTTTTTATAGGTTTGTAGTATAAGTGTCTATCCTATAGCCTACGAAAATTCGAATTCATTCGGATAACAACTTTGTCAAAATGTAGAAAAGTAAGGGCAAAGTCTTGCGTAAATTGCTAAATGTTTTAACTGAAGATGTGTTTTTCTTAAACATTTGTCAGCAATTTATTATATACGACGGTTGTTCAGAAGACATTTAAATTTTAATCTGATGTGTAGTATTAGTCGTGTCACTCGAAGTAAATGTTGGTTTGATGCTTATAATGTTGTTAAACGTCACATCAGCAATTTTTCAGCTATTTGCGAGTGCAAGGTTATCAATTTGTATAAATTCATCTAAGAGCAGGTTCGTGTATGCGTAAGATGTTCGAATGTGTATTGGGGTTTGTCGTGTATTATCGCGTACTCAGGGTGACTTTTTGTTGGTTAGGTGCTAACTCACCGAATCAGTATGCTGCAGACAAGCACACTTCTCTCCAAGTCCATTATCCTGGCACTTGGTGAACCAGTCAATACTTCGTCCTCGTAATGCAGAGCGCAAGGCGAGACAGCAATATATCAAATTTTAAAAGCCATATATGATCCAGTCGGGGTACCGGTTCGAATGTTAATTCTATTGTTTAAATTCCTGTTGGTTTTTCACGGACACTTTTGTTAATAACATAAGTCTAATTTATAATCCATGTTCGGACACGGATTTTACTTAACATCAAAACAGTACACTTTTCAAACATTTATAGGAAAATAAATTTATGTCTTTAATTGGCAACCATTCAAGTGAAATTACACAATTGTCAAAGAGTATTTGTAAGTACATTTGTATGATAACATATACAGAATAAAGTGTTTATGAACACGGATAAGTCCCAACTGCCTCTGACAATTTCAATGCATTCATGCCTTCTTATTCTTTATTTATTGCAAAATAAAAAGACTCCATATCATAAATATCGAGGCCGTCAGTTCGTAAATGGTTGATTAAGCTGAAATGCCCTGAGAAAGCCACAGACCTTCAGAAAACGAACTGACAAACTTTTTCACGACAAGGATCTCTTCCGAGAACCTAAACAGTGGTAGGAGTTGCGACAGAGAAACGCTGGATTGGCTTTCCTCCCACGTGCCATACACTTTTTGAATTTTCTGTAATTTGGAAAAACATGTTTTGTTTTATATAGGTATATAATATATATAGGCATAGTATTATTAAGAAAACGCCAAAATTGAACATTTAGTGTAAACAGTATTTATTTCATCAAAGTTTCACATTTATACCACAAATACACATAACAAATGACATTATCATAAGAGATGAAAAGGATTCGGAAACAATAGTTAACAAACCATTATATAAATCCGTCACCTGATTAATTAAAGTAAAGACATTTGAAAATTTTTCTTAGTGCATATATTAAAGTATGTTAGAAACATAAAGCTAACACATATATTTAAAAAAAAACACTTAAAATGCAATTTATTACATGAAATATATATATATATTTAATTTGAAAACATATTTAAACACGAAAAAACTATAAATAGTTTTTTTTAAAAAAAAATAAATAAATAAATAAATAAACACGTAAATTCAAAATAAGCACATGGAAAATGTCTTAATGAAGATCTAAATACGGAAGGTTTAGGGATGTTTTAATTCTCCATAGACTCATAAACTGAAAATCCTAGTACAGGGACTGCTTTAAATATTATACAAGGAGAAGTGAGTAAGTTGATGAGAAATGTAGTTGAAAAATTTAAATGACATTTGCTGCCATGTATAAAGACTTCTTTTATTGTAACCAATCCTATCATGACACCCAGATATCTATTTTATTTATATTTATCTATCTTCTATCTATCTAATATATATATATATATATATATATATATATATATATATATATATATATATATATATATATATATTATATATATCAAGAAAAGAAAAAAAAAAGAAAAATAGCAGAGCGTGGTTTCGATCCACGGACCTCTGGGTTATGGGCCAGCACGCTTCCACTGCGCCACTCTGCTATATAAATTATTCACTATAATATTCAATTTCATCAGAAAATGAAAATATGAGTTATTTCCCTTCATAACAGTAAGCTAACAGAGTTGCATACTTTAACAAAGCTGTGGTCCGAAAAAAATTTACACCAAAGACGCTTCTAAAAACAGTCCATTAACAGCCACCCAAACGGAGGGAAACACCACCCACACCCGCTTAATCCGTCACTTAAAAGCAATGTCGTAAAAATAATAATAAAATTTAATATTTATTATTTATTTATTTATTTATTTATTTATTTATTTATTTATTTATTTATTTATCCAATCATACATAATCTCTGTCTGTGTGATGTAGAATATTTAAAAATTTGATCATTGTTGAGGAAACCGGTTTATATAAGAGCAATACTCTTGTTCAGGGATCCTCTGTATTGTAAATGTATGTTTTGTATGTCGTGCGTTCTTAAATTAAACGCATGTGACTTTTAACTAAAGTTTTTTATATATAGCTCTAGTTATATTTAGTATTCTTATTTATCTAATATCTAGACAAAATATTCTGTTTAAATACAAAGTATAATCTTATGCTATGGTCCACAAAATTTATAGTAATATTTAAATACATGTAATTATAAGGTATTATATACATGCGTGCTGGTTATATAGGAGTTATTCCGCTTAGTTTACATTTTTACGTCATTAATGTTGTTATAAATACCATGGTTGCACCGGTACTATACACTTCATGCTTGTAACACAAACATTAATCCCTTTTTCTATTGAATTATAAAAATGGCGGCACCAGGTAAGTCTTCAAGTTAAATGAATTATTCATTTTTTCGAGTACTATAACTTCATAAATATTAGGAAAATACACGCGCATGTGTGTGTGTGTGTGTGTGTGTGCTAACAGAACGATATCGTAAGGGATGATGGGGTTCTCCTAATGTTTGCTAAACTGGAATCTATAATATAACATTGTTTTCCCTCGATCATGTGTTTTTTAAGTCGAAAAATACTATAGAAACGCATTGTTTTGTAAACACTTTCTTTAATGCATGTCCTATGTCAAAGATTAGATTACCAATCTTTGTGACTGGTCAAACGTGTTAAATTGAAGACTAGATAATATAGAATAGAATAATATAAAATATGATATAAAATATTAAATTGTGCTGCGGTGAATATATTTCGTGCTATTTTTTTTTTTTTTAATTCTTATGATGTTAGTTTTCAAGATAAGCTGGTCGAAACTTGTCAGTTTTAAACATTCAATACCTTTTTCATAAAAACTTTAACATTTGCACATAGAAAAAGTAGCAAGACTTTAAAAGCCCTTTACCGAACGATTCGACGTTGGGACGGATGAGCAAGAAACTAGTGCTATTAATTGACAGTAATAAAGTGTTAAAGCGTGAAATTTTATGACCACTATAGAAAATGTTTTACATCGTAACCTAGAATTATTTTGAACAGATTAGAATTACAGGATTACATTTATTTATTTATTCATTTATCTATTTAATTATTTTGATAGATAGATAGATAGATAGATAGATAGATAGATAGATAGATAGATAGATAGTTACTTTTTGTGTCGTTGTTCACTCAAAGTCATTATACATATATATATATATATATATAAGAGGTTGACCTTAGAAAAAAAATATGAGTGCAAAGATATCGTTTTATTTAAATGCATTAATATCGGAATCAACAATGGGGGTATTTAAAATTTCACATTGTCGGGTATATAGGTCACCCAGTGATCAGAAAAACAAGATACGTCTCCATAACACAACTTCATTGAATGTGATATTTATAACGATCTGTCTTAATCCGTATAAAATATCTATAGTAAATCCTGTCAACGTAAGTTGATCTAAATCATGCGTGAAATTCCACATTACGCAATGATAGAATTCACACGTGTCATATAAACAGTAAAATTAGGAATACACCTGGAATGGATCACCATTTAGAGGCTTTTTTTTTTTAACAAATGTCTTATTCAAAGTAATTAAATAAATTATAAAATATTGAAATCATTTTCATTTTTATATGCTAATCAACTGCGATAATTGCATAGTTTTAAAACGGGGTTTTAATTTAAAGGGAAACGTTTATTTATTCATTTATTATTTGTTTGTTTGTATGTTTGTGAAAAGAGAAACCTGTCTTTCAGAACAAGCAATTTAGTATTAGAATCCAAACCATTAAATGTATGCAAATATGCAAATGCGTGTAGATGTGTATACGTAAATTGTGTGTGTGTGTGTGGGGGGGGGGGTGTCACTTACATGTACTACAAATATATTTACGGAGTTGTTGAAGGTTTTACAGAGACTTACTGATTAATGATTTCATAGTGACTTAATGCGTAGTTGTTGAAGATTTCATAGTGACTTACTGCGTAGTTGTTGAAGATTTCATAGTGACCTACTGTGTAGTTGTTGAAGAGGTCAAATTAACTTAATGTGTAGTTGTTGAAGATTTCATATTATTTGACTGCGTAGTTGGAATTGTTTTAGTGATTACAACTGTCTATAACAAATAGCAAATTTAATAGCGAAAAATTATCACATGACAACTATTTAATCCACATGTTTTTATATTTACAGGGGCCTACGGCGCACCACCTCAAAGTAAGTTCATTATTACCCTAAAAATTTACCAACTCACAGCACAATGACTTTGGATTTCCGAAAACTTATTTGTTGTTTGGTTTTTTCTTCTCCACTTTTTATCGTCAAATTCCATAATTATGTCAAATCTGACTGAGAAATTAGTGCCTATAAATCGTCGTTTTACGGTATACGTTGAAGATTAGGTCAAACTATCAATTGATGTTTTACTAGCCTCAAAATAAATTCAAATAATAGTTTATTTTTCCAATCAAATTCAATTTAATTTTTAATTTTTTCGTTTATTTTTAATATAAAAATTCATGATTGGGAGTTTGATATAAATATTTTGTACAAGAACCATTAATGTCCAATTTATTTTGAAAAAAAACCCTTGTCATGTTTTTGGTATTACATACAAAACACCTTACTATTTTATCATATGAAATTAAAATGTACCTCTACCTACCAGGGTGGCAGCCAGGAATGGGCGGTCCTCCACAGGACATTCGACAAGGGGCTGGACCACCTGTAGCCAGTGCTTCAATGGGTCCACCTACAAGAGGACCACCTCCAATGCAAGGGATGCCACAATTTGCAGGTTACGAAGCAGCGGCACAGGGAGCATTTGGTCACAGTGAGTATAAGTTTGATATCTTTCAATTTTTCAAGTTAAAGGTAATGTGATCTTCCTAAAGACTTTATCCTACCTCTATGCTATTACCCACAAAATTTTGGTACTATTTTTGTTTGTATGGAATTTTATTAGTATTTGTCATAAAAAAATTAATACTAAGCGTGTCAATAAGCATCGGTGTATAAGCCTATCTGTACTAAAGTAAAAAAAAATCTTTGTTTCATTTGTTTTTTGACGATCAAATAGTCTAAATCGTGCGTTGATAGATCACAGTGCCTGTTACTGCCTAGGCACTTGGACATATGTCTAGTGTAAATAAATGTGTCAGTTTGCTTGTAAAATTCTATAGTTTTTTTCCGTTATTTCAACCATTTAAAAATATTTTCTTCGTTTTACTAAGCAAAGGTGAGTTTGAAATAACTACCGTGGCAATATCTCGATAATTGAAGTGAAACATTATCAAATTCAGTATTGTTTACTATTTATTTCAGTGGCACCATTACCACCACCGCCACCACCACCGCCTCCACAAGGAAATCCACCACCACAGGAATTCACGGAGTAGGTATATATTATAATAATAATTATTATTATTATTATTATTATTATTATTATTATTATTGATTAACAATAAAATGCTACATTGCTTTTTTTTAAAATACAGTCAGTGGTTGTATTCAATATCCATAAATTATGGTTAATATTCTGAAACTTACATTAATGCCAAACCCTTACAACACACGTTTTTAAGGAGACAAAGACCTATAATTACTAACTTACGTTCTTCTGTGTTTCCTTTTTTTTCAATTTCATTTATTTATTTCTTTATTATTATTTTTTTGTTGATTATAAAGGTTATAAACAAAAACACAAATCATTTATAGACTATTACTTTATTTAAATAGGTTCTACGAATGAGTTATATTATATTTACAAACTTTTAAATTTCTCTTAAATTTTGTTTTGACCACCTTGCATTGTTAATAATTTTAATTTGATTTATATAGAATACATAATCTTTATAAGTTGTATGTAAATGTATCATTTCAGCATTGCAAATCTTGATGAAGCCGCTTGTAAACAAGCAATGATGGATTTTGTCAGTGAAAACTGTTGTTACGGTTCAAAACCAGCTAAAGAAATGCAGATAACTAAACACTTTGGAATGACAGCTTTACATGTGAGTGTGCTCCGACAGGTTCTTGGACCCATGTGTCTTTGTATTTGTTTTTACCACGATACCGATTTACTTATCATTATATATAATTAGTATATTATTTTAACTGAGGTACCTCAATGGTCGAGAGATTTACAGCCTCGTTTAAGGATCAAATCGCCTTTCATCGTCTAGATTCAAATTCATCTGTTAAACATCCTGTGTTTAAAGTTTCCTATTTCTCTGAACAAAGGTTGATAGTTTACTCCATCAGCCAAAAAACTGACCTCGATATGATTATTTCCTGCTTGTTGTTGTAAATGTTGTTTATTGTTGCATCAGCATTTTGTCGGCTATTGTCGACGAGCAAGGTTTTAATCCCCATAGATTAAACTAAGAACGAATTCGTGTATGCATGAAATGTGCAAGTGTACATTATAGTCTGTGGTGTACTAGCGCACACTCTTGGTCACTTTTTTTGTAAGGTTATATCTCCCTAAGTTAGTATGCCACAGACAATTCTACTCCCCAAGTTCATTATACTGGCACTTGGTCAACCAGTCAATACTTTGTCCTCTCAATGTCGATGGTCATACAACGAAGCAATATCTCAAATTTTAAATTTTTTGTATCACTCAGCTGGTATTTCCTTAATAATATCTCGATATTATATAAAACATGTTGAACAATTATACTTTTTGCATATTAAAATTATGTAAGTACGTGTCCTTTATTTCTGTGACAATTTTTACACTTAATTTTTTTATTTTGACTAAACAAAATTTTAAAAACACTTAAATAATTAATTTAAACATTTTTAACAATAACTTTTAATATTTAACATGTTAAATGTATGAGACCAACAAAAAAAAAACCTCTAGATCCTACCCTTAATGTGTAGTCAGTAATATTTTCTGTAACTGAGATTAAAAATGTTTTAATATCCATTGTAAAGAGTCATCTCTAATTTATTAAATATTAGTCTTTTATGCCTTCGTAAGAATTTATATCTATATATTAGTTATAATATAGAAAACAAATGAATCCTCTAAAACCGATGTCATCAAATCGTCTTATATTTATTTCAGTATACACTTGAGACGTACTGTGAATCACGTGATACTGGTTTTAAAAGTGAACCGTACAGAGGTGGACCTGTAGACGGACCGGAGAATGGACCTCCTCCCCCTCCATGGGCCATTCCATGTCAACCTGATCAGATGTTCCAAAACCAGACAAAGAAAATGGAGGTTCCACACACTGCAACTGTCAGGGTGAGTCTCTCTGGTTTCCTTCAAGTTTGTTTATCCAGTTGTGTTTAGTGGCACGACACTCGCGATATAAGAATGCACTGCCAGGTAAAATATTTCGTTGGAAGTGATGTCTGGGCAACTCACTTTGTAGAGCACTTGCTCATAGTGCAGGGGGGTCCATATTTTCCTTTATTTCTCTTCATGTTAAAATAAGGAAGGTTAGGTACTGAAATGATTTTTTGTCGTTATGTTCAGTATGTGTTAAAATTCCTGACTGAAATTGTCAGTGTTTTTATTATGTTAATATTGTATCTTATTTTTTTTTTATAATCCTTTTGTTAGACCATGCTTTTGTTTGTTCTGGTCTCTCACACACACACACACACACACACAATTACATTCAGTGTTGGTTGTTGAGTTTTTGTGTATAAGATAATATAACTATTTGCCATGTATTTTTCTTTAGCATTTATGATTAATGACACGCACAAACAATTCAACTCTTCTTGAATAAAAAAAACAGATATTTAAAAGATGTTAATAATTGTAGCCATGTCATGCTTGTGATGCCCGTGGTTACCACCCTTGTTGGAGATGTCATGCATGGGGTCAGGTTCGCTGTGGTCGTTGCGATGGAAGTGGTAGAGTCATGGAACATACTCCAGAGGGCCCGCATGAAGTAGGATGCCACAACTGTTATGGAACTGGACATGAAAGGTAATGTACACCGTTAATGACGAAATCTTTAGATGCGCGTTGTTTGTTTCTGTTAATTATTTTGTCTCCTAAACGAAGTTGGGAATACGTATTGGTTTTGCTGCGTTTCTTCTTCTTCTTCTCCTTCAACCCTTGTCCGAAAGGTTTCTCAGAGATGGCTTGCCCAATTCTTTTGAAACTTTACAAGAGTGATAAGGAAGATAACAACAAAAGCTATATTGTCAGAGTATAGTGATCCTACAAACCATTTCTCCCTGAATACTTTACAGTTAATGTTAAAACTTGGTAGATACTCATAACAAAAGTTCTTTTCAAACGATGAAGTGGTTTGAATAAAAAGAGCTAGCTTTTACAAAGGATATTGCAAGTCAAAAATCTTGTTGCATTGTTTCGGGGAGTTCGTAATGGTATCCAATTACAATTAACAATTGATTGAATGTATTGCCTTTCCTGCAATTTATTTTACTGTTTTACTTATTTCAGTTAATTCAAAATTTAACTGTTCAGCCTTGAAACGACCTATTTGTTTGCTGTCAAATAAAACAAACATACCAGTCTTTGTCTAAACCACAATCCAAAAAAACAAAGTGAAAACTTTGAAAGACACATCTTAAAGTATTGTTATGGCTTTAAAAGATAAATAATTATATATATGTATTTATGTAATTAGCTGAACTAACTTATACTTAATATAAGAAGTAAACTCAAGACTTTACTTTATACAGTCATTGTTATATTGTTAAAATGACCTTTATTCACATTAAGTATCCATAATCTTTTGTTCTTTTGTACTGCATATATAATTTTAAAATCTACATGACTTTTCTGTATGCCTATCTATAAGTATGACAGTATCAAAATACAACTTTTTCCTTTCTAACCAACTAACAAAACAAACTAGTCTTGACTTTCTAAATAAAAACATAATGTATCGATGGTTTATTGATAGCTCTAGACCAGGCCCAATAATTCACTCAATTGTGTGTACACTCAACTCAAATTAGGGGATATCAATTTTTAAGATATTACATAGTACAAATTAAACATCTAATGTTATACAATGTATTTATTTAGTGTATGTTTTTTGAATAAAATAAATGTATTGAATTGATTGTATTTATCCTTCGTTTCGATGTCTTGCTCACTTGATGTAATTACTATTTCCAGCTACCTGTACATGCCCCGATGTTTTTATATACACTAATATGGTAATTTTCTAATACGTAGCTTTGAGTTATTTCTATTCATGTTGCTTTGTTCATTTCCAAAAAATATTACTCTGAATATTTTATTTTCTTGTACTTATCCAGTATATTGCTAGTATAATGCTCTGGTAATTAAATTTTGAAATACATTGCTAGTATTATGCTTTCAAATTGTTTTTAGGTAATTGCTGGCATAATGTTTTGATGATTTTAAAACATTGCTGTTATTATGCTTTGAAAATTCCAAAAAACACTGCTCTGGTAGTTTTAAAATACATCTCTATGGAAATTTTAAGTGCATGACTATTATATTTAAGCAAGTTGCTTTGCTCTTACTATGTTATTCTCAGACCATTTGCAAGTACATGGCTGTGATACTAATTAATAATAGTGATTTTAATACTATTTCTCTGATTGCTTCAAATTAAGTTGCATTAGTAATTTTCGAAACATTGTCCTGGTTATGCCTACGTTTAATGATATTGTATTTTCCAAGTTCAGTACTATGGTTGCTTAATAAAACACAAACATACCAGTCCATGTCCAAATCACAATAAAAAAAAACCTTTGAAAACTGATAAATTCAGTTATACACGTAAACTTCCATCAAGGAAGTGAGACCGGTTGCTCTGGAAGGATAAGCACCTCCTGTCCTGCTACCATCACGTGCAAAAATCAAATTTGAGAATGAAAGGAACACGGGACTATGGGAAGTCAGATTTATCCAGTATAAGTTTGAAACCAAGAACAGTGCTATGATTATTTCCAAAAACATTTTTCTGGATTTTTTGTGCATGTATGTTGCTTTTGCTATTTTCGAGTACATGGCTCTTGTGATTTTCTTGTGCATTGTTTTGTTAAAAATCAAGTAAATCAATCCGATATACTCCAAGTTCATTACTCTGGTTATTTGTAGTACACTGCTCTAGTATTTTCTATGCCCATTGCTCTGGTAAAGTCAAAGTGCGTTGCTCTGGGAATTTTCAAGTTGATTGCTGTTATAGTTGGTAAATTGTAAACATATTGCTCTGGTAATTTCAAAGTACAGTGATCTAGTAGTTTCCATGAATATTGTTCCGGTAAGTTTCAAGTTCAATGTTCAGGTATTTTTTAAGTAATTTTTTTTGCTTTCGCAGTTTTCCAGTATATTGCTCTTTTTGTGTTAAAGTACAATGCTAGCACATTTGCTTTTTCTGAGAGGTTTTCTGGTAACTTTTGATTGCATACATTGACTTATTTAAAGGTATTGCAATGTTCTTGCAATTTAAAGTTTATGTTACCTGAGAAGTTTAATGGTTCTCTATTAAATTGAAAAATAGTTATTATTTAAAACTAGTTTTCTGATAAAGATTTGTAAACATGGTTGTTATACAGCGTATTTTTATTAATCTTTATATTGGTTTTGTTGTTTTTAGATGTCATACATGTGGTGGAGATGGGCGTATCACTTGTGATGAATGTGATGGATACCGTAATATTAAAACATTTATACAGCTCGAAGTTAAATAGTAAGTGCAATTTAATACCAATCCTTCTACACGTTCATGTTTCATTGACATCAAATGACTCATTTGACTATGGCTTACTTAAAAAACGAATCAGTTCTTCTGTGACTTTCTTGATATATTTTCATCTGAATATGTTATTCTAAACTTGGCTATATATCTAGTTAAATTTGAATTTGATCGTTAACCGTTTAAAAACATTGGTAGCAATTGATAAATGTTTTAAGCCATATATATATATATATATATATATATATATATATATATATATATATATAATGTTATGACACCGTTAGCTTTAAAAAACCTATATGTATATATAAAATTCAGGTTTTAATTAAAGCTAACAGTGTCATAACATATTTTTCTAGCTAAATTTGAATGTAAGTTACTTGTATTAAAAACAAGTTCCGCACTACATTCCTATTTGATTATTTTAACCAGGTCTAAACGAAAATTATAATTAGACTGAACTTCAATTATAGTACAATACAAACTTGTTTCCAGTATTTACAAAATTGACTTCGTCATAATAATTTGGTTGCTAGATATATTCTTTAGGATTTAACCAAAGGAAAGAAACCATTGACATCAAATGACTCATTTGACTATGGCTTACTTAAAAAACGAATCAGTTCTTCTGTGACTTTCTTGATATATTTTCATCTGAATATGTTATTCTAAACTTGGCTATATATCTAGTTAAATTTGAATTTGATCGTTAACCGTTTAAAAACATTGGTAGCAATTGATAAATGTTTTAAGCCATATATATATATATATATATATATATATATATATATATATATATATATATATATATATAATGTTATGACACCGTTAGCTTTAAAAAACCTATATGTATATATAAAATTCAGGTTTTAATTAAAGCTAACAGTGTCATAACATATTTTTCTAGCTAAATTTGAATGTAAGTTACTTGTATTAAAAACAAGTTCCGCACTACATTCCTATTTGATTATTTTAACCAGGTCTAAACGAAAATTATAATTAGACTGAACTTCAATTATAGTACAATACAAACTTGTTTCCAGTATTTACAAAATTGACTTCGTCATAATAATTTGGTTGCTAGATATATTCTTTAGGATTTAACCAAAGGAAAGAAACCAAACCAAAACAAACTTACAATCAAGCAAAGATGAATAAACACTTGATCTTAGTCTTATTTTGTAATTATTAAATTATTTTACAGTATTAACCATAAGGAGGATCATATTATAGAAAGAACTGACATGCCTGATGAACTTATCAGAACAGTTCAAGGAGAGACAGTATTTGAGCAAATGTTACCACAGGTAAGTTTGAATTGTACTTTGAAATTATTTTATTTTGTAAATTGTAATTTCGCTTGGAAATTGTACTGTATAATACACATTTTTGTCATGTGAAAATTGAAACTGCTCTTAAAAATTACTACAAATTTTGTTACAGGAGAATTGAAATTTGCATATACGAATTAATGCAAATATCAAAACACTAACAACATAATATTTGATGTTAGCACCAAGGCATTGATATAAGCATTTAAACGGTCATTCAGTAGTGCATTATATCCATGTCAGAAATTTTTTGCAAATATAGCAAATCATTTAATTTCAATTTAAAAGAAAAAATAATTTTTTTTTTTAATTTAAATTTTTTTTTTTTAATTTAAAGACAAATATGTTTGTATAAATAAATCATAGAAGGCATAAAAATTCGGTTTTAGTTATCAGACACAAAAAGTTTCATTTACATTAGGAGCTGGCTTGAAGCACTTGTGTTTTATTTATTATTTGATAGTGTTATTGTTTGTTTTGTAGGTTTGGCCAATAACAGCATATCCAGTAGGAGAAATAAATGCCAATTCAGTACGATTGGTTGAAAAGCATAAAGTATCGTTCAGGAATTCTAGGCAATTAATGCAGGTAAATGTTTAGGTATACATCAACGATATATATATATATATATATATATATATATATATATATATATATATTGCAAAATGATTACCCTGTTCTACCAAATACTTCCCTCAGTGTGTGTGTGTGTGTGTTTGTGTGTGTGTGTGTGTGTGTGTGTGTGTGTGAACTGAAACAGAATTCGAAAAAATTGAAGATGAATATTTCATTTTAAAAATACGACTTTTTAATGAAGCACTGACATACCAGTCCAGGTCCAAATCATAATCTCAAAATCAACTTTGAAAACTGGCCAATTCAGTTAAGCACGCAAACTTTCATCAACGAAGTGAAGCCAGGTGCTCCAGCAGAATAAGCACCTTCTGTCTTACTAAAATATAATCCGCATTTAGTCTAAATTTTAATTAGCATATCCAGTTCTTAGCCCGTTTAGAAAAGTTGTCAAAAACACCTGGTTTTGGATAATAGCGCATATTCCCGACTACATTTCAATTTAAAACAAGTAGTTTAATATGCAAGACCTAAAAGGTAAGAAAGACGGCGAATTATCCGGATACTATGGGAACAATAAGTTTTTTGCGCCATTTAAGTACTGACTGTCTCAATATAAAAACAGTTTGAACGGTGATTAAACACCATTACTCCACTAATCAAAAGTAATATGCAAATACATTATATATAGTACTTGTATTTCACTAATCACACACGTCTTTTCTGCCATTACAGAGACAACAGTTACGAGCAGTACCGGTTACAGAGGTCCATTATACATGGGAAGATGTTAATACTAGGTACTGGATATATGGACTAGGCAGACGTGTGCATGCGCCAGATTACCCACAGCAATGCTGTTGGGGATGTTCTATTCTATAAATAGAAAGGCAAATCTTTCTGGACTACAGAATACCAATATTTATAACATACAATAACTTATTTTGTGAAACTTTAACGTTTATTAGATAGAAAACTTAAAATAAGAACATTTTAAAGCAGTTCTCGTGATAGGTTTTTTACCAACTCTCCAAATCTCTTGATTTTCGAAAAAGTGTCCAGATTTGTGTTGAAAACAATTTTTCTTACATTTATTTTTTAGTAAAATAACCTGTCAATACATAACTGTTGACATTGATATAACTATAAATTTTACTTTTTAAGACAATGAATTAATTTTGGTTTGCAAGTGCACCGCGTGATAACTGTGTAACTGTGTTTACTCGAAACGTTTTTGAGAACATGTAGAATTTTCGAATTGTTGTCATTAATGTTAATGTCAACTGATGCGGCTACTTACCCAATGAAAAAAATTGCGCGAGATTGTATCAGCATTATTTAACATCAACATGTTGTGTCAAATATATAGAATTTACATATCCTTACTTTTTATTGTATGTATTGATATTTTCCGGTTATTTTAAAATTCGCCAAATAATAGCAATTATTTATTTGGGAGATTTTTTGAATTTTTATATTTTAGAAATAATTTATATAATTTTTTGTTTAATATGTTCTTATTTGGTTTAAATGGACATTTTAAAAATATGTTTTTGTATTGATGTATTTATAATCTTTTTGAAGGATTTATATTATTCACAGAAATGTAAACAATATTTTAATTTAAACTGTGATATAAAATGTATTCTCTCCTTTTGCACAATAGATAGGTTTTGGTGTACGTAGGTTTATATTTTGTGTTATTGCACTAGCGAAAGATTTTGATTTATAATGAAGGAACAAAATGTTAATTTAGAAACGACAAGAAATTTAAGTCACGTAAAATGAGATAATTTTGTCTCTGGAATCCAATTGCAAAAAACTATTTATTTTCGGTAACAAAACCCAAAATTTTAGATAGAACTAAGAAACCTTATAACAACCACATATATTAATGCTTAGTTTTCGCATTGTACATTGTTTTAGGGCGTATTGTTCTAACCTAAAACTTGTAAGTCAACGTGACCTGTTTTAACTTTACTTGGTTAAAATATCAAATTCTGTGTTATCTTCGTGCATAGTTGTTCAGTATTAAATAATATGAAGTATGAATTAGTATTTGTAGGTCATGTTATTTTTTTTATACGTTTTACAAATTTTTCCATGTAATGCACACGTTCTAGTCGGCTTTTTTCACAATACTGATTTATCCCCTTCTTTTTTACCAGATTATGCACAAAATGTAGGTTATTATAACCAAAAGTGATGTTTTACTTTGCAAAGAACATCTGAAATTCTTACAACTATGGATTATCTTTCTTGGGCTGTCAATGTTTTCAATATCTTACCGGCACAAATACCTTTTACTCTGTTGGATTTTTTTTTGTATTTTAATAGTTATATACTTTTTGATTGTCAAATCCAGAATTTGTCAATCAATTCACAATCTGATATATTATTACGCTCTGTGCAATACACATTTCAAAACTATGTGATTAAACACTTTTAATTTGTCTTATGACTGTTGTTGATATTTTAAAATGTTTACTACCCAAATGAAGTAAAGTGTCGTTAGTATAATCTTATAAAGTTGTATATAAGTAATCTAATGTGTCTGCTCATTCACTTATTTTTTACTAGGTAAAGAAATGTAATTCGAAAACATGTACTTATACTTGACAAAATCAGCCTTATCAAAAACACCACACATAAATCTATGATATAAGCGTTCAAACACATATTGGGACAACTGTTTATGAAATGTTTTCTTTGATTGAGCACTAACTGTTCAGTTGGGTAGATATTGTAATATCTGAAGGCCCTTAACGGTTCTCCTCTTTATACCACCAATGGTTAATAAAAACACACTTAAAACAATTTCAGCGATAGGTAGTGTACAATTCTTCCGAATGGAATTCTAAGAATTTTTGGCAAAATATTATCTTAAAATAAACACAGGGCTACATAGTTTATCTTAAATTCACAATTGCGTGGCATTTAAAAATCTGTAAAATAATAAAAGAAACAACAATACCTAAAAGGGTACCTAGAATCTGATACATACCAAAACTTTATTTTAGAAGTTTTTATTTTAAAAAAAATAAATTTAAAAAAATTGGTTTTGTTTTAATTTAACCATGTAAGGAGTAAGTGATCAGTGATAAAAAAGCAATCATAGTAAATTATATCATTAACATATTCGATGGATTAGCTTTACACAAAGCAAAATGGATACCGTTATAATTATATATTTTGTTACAGTAACATTTTATTAGCAATGAGAATAGGTCACATTTTGGCGAAAATGTCTACTACAGAATAGTTAATAGAAATGTCTATCAAAGAGATTTATAAGGTTTACTTTAGAGTCTACAATATTGCTGATAAATAAGCTTTGCTTTTACAACAGGAATTTTAAAATTTAAAGCAAATATTTTGTTCGAGTTACATACTGAAAAGGTATAATATTTTTCAAATAAATATAACTTTATTAGTTCTAAACCTTCAGAGCCGAAACAAAAACAAAATCCTCTTGTAAATTATAAAGAGGTATGTGTGATCATTAGATTGATCGATAACAGATATACACCCTAAGGGTAACCATAACTCAGTAGGCTCCGAGAATATCCATGACTCAGTAGGAAGTACTTTGTGCTGTCAGAAAATATACCATTTAGCAAAGTTTTAAGCCGTCTTAAGTTTTGAAAGTTATATAAAACTAAGCATTGCAAAGCATTCCGTAGCTGGATTTGGATTCAGATAATTTTGGAACTTCAGATTTATTAATTTTCAACTGTTTGGCTTATGATTTTTCATGCATCAAAATTTTCGGCCCCTAGTGTCACTGATGAGGAATGATTTTTTTCGAAATGTGCACATAATGGCACATAAAAATTTAACAGGTACTTATATATAATACATTTCGTAATAATTACATGTAAATAAAAATGGCGATGAATTCTACAACTTAATGGTTTCAATTTTTAATCTTCCATATTTTTACAACGACGTCTAATCATTGTTCATAGATGTTTTGGAAACTTAAAATTTTTCAAAATGTTCGTTTTTTCTCTTCCGGTGTTTGTAAAAACCAACAGATAGATTATTTATGTATTTCTTTTGTTTTGCTGCGTATTTCTTAGCAGAAAAAAGATAAAGTCATATACATATTTGACAATTACTGCTGCGGGTTTCTGATTAAGCCACTTAAGCCAAAAGCTTAAGTTGACACAACGTTATCGTTTGTTGGCTTCGTCTTAAAACTTGTTCGTATATCGCCCGCTTTACATTTTTAACTTCTGCAAGACTAGATCGCTAATGATATTGATAATTACAAAACTGATTAAAATAAAACAAGTGCCTTCCTCAAAGCATTGGGAGTTAAAATCTGGTTCACCGTGAGCTGACTAAAGTTCACAATGAATATATTAAATGCTTCTGAAATGGTCCTAAAAAACTTAAAGTAGTTTAATCTTAAAACTTTATGCAAAGGTATGAATACCCTCGGGAAGTTGTACTCAACCAGCAGTGGTATTCGCTCAGAAAGAGTAAATATATAAACAGAAATACCTGTTCGATTTTGATGTGCCGTATGTGCACATTTCGGAAAAACACTCCTAGGCACTGGCACTAGAGTCCGAAATGTCGATGGATGCAAATGAAAATCCAAACATTTTAAATAAATAAATCCAAAGTTCCAAAACTATATGAACCCAAATCCGTCTAAGGAATGCTTTGCATTAGATAACATGCCTAAGTTTAAACAAATTCCAAACATTAAGACAGCTGAAAATTATGCTACATGGTACAATTCTAAAAGCACCAATACTGCCTGCTGTAAGCAGATACGCTGGATACGCTCGTAAAATTTTATTCCATTAGCAGCGGTATCCGCTCAGATTATTCATTTTTCCGATTTGTTAAAATGCAAAACACAAGTGGTACGTGGTAGTTTATAATAATTGAAATAAAAAATAAATAATTTAAAGAAATTTATAAAAGAGTGTTTCAAATATGTTGAATTTTATACATTTTTTAATCCAATTTTTAATTGCCTTATAAAATAAATAAATTTTATAAAAATAACATTTTTATATAATCAAGTGTCTTTTTGATCATGAAATTATCTAAGTGTTTAGTTTTTTTTTTTTTTTTTTTTTTTTTTTTTTTTTTTTTTTTTTTTTTTTTTTTTTTTTTTTTTTTTGCGCTATACAATCCAAGCAGCTTATATCGAATATCCCAATGATGACATATCAAGGGCAATAACTGACATTCGGTTATTTCTGGAAGGATGCATAGAAGAAACGATTAAAGAATACAAAACTATATGAATACGGTAACTAGGGAGTGAAAGGGGTTAGAAGATCAAATGAAATATATGGAAACAAGTTTAACTTTCAAAAATAAAAGCTTCAAAGAAAATGGTAGATGAAATTTAAATAGAAATGAACAATTAAAATGCTTGTTGAAAGGAAGAAATCAAAGAACGTAACAAACACCAAAAGACCTATAATTAACAGCATTAGAAACTTGCTTATGGGCTTCCGAGAAATGGAAGAAACACCTAAAATGTTTCATGTTAAGGGGCATAGAAGTAAAAAACCAGAAGACTATTATAGAGTAGAAAATTGTCCAAAAGTTGTTACTTTCAAGAATACGGAATCAATTAGATTTTCTGCACCTTAACTCGTCCCGCTAAAAAACCAACACTTTTTTATGAATGAGCACGAAATATAAATGACAATAGAAATGAATTCAATTTTTGAATTTAAATCCGCAAAAAGAACAATTAAATGTAAAATGTATTTATGAGTTAGTTATTATTAAGCGACCCTTCGTCCATATGAAAAACGTCAAACACAACAAAATAAAACACTAAGCCTTAAAGTACAAAACGATTATAGAATATTCATAAGGGGAAGACAATAAGAAGGGGAATATCTCGAGCAATGATCGTGCCTAGGAGGATAGCCATGTATCTTTTAAACAATGTAAATATTATCAGAATTGTAAACTATCTTATTTTTAATGATAATATTGACAACAATGTAGGAAGTTTGTTTATGATATCAACACTTACAACATCTTGAATTCCATTAGTTAATACAAATTATGATATTTGGACCATTATGACACAAAATCGGATGGTTGTGTAGATTATTGTTCCTGGATAAGTATAATTTAAAAGATGTTCTCACAAAAACTCGTTCTTTTGAAATAATTCTTTTTATGTAACATATTTATGTTTTGATGTTTTAATAATCTTAATGCTGAAAAATTCGCATTTATTTTTCAAGCACAAAAAACCAGTATATATATATATATATATATATATATATATATATATATATATATATATATATATATATATATATATATATATTTATATATATGGACGTCCTATAGCTCAAATTTTCCAATTTGATTTTACACGCGGCAGGCTCGATGTTCTTACCCTTTCTAAATATATGATACAATAACCAGTTATTAATTTAATGTGCCAGATGTGAACATTTTGGAAATTCATTCCTCATCAGTAACACTAAGAACGAAAAGTTTGATAGATGAAAAATATAAGCCAAACAGTTGAAAATAATGAATAATGAAGTTTCAAGATTATATTAATCAAAATCCAGCTAAGGAATGCTGTGCATGAGGGAACAAACCTTAGTTTTAAATTAATTTCAGATTTTAGACGACTGAAAATTTTGCTAAATGGTACATTTTCTGACAGCACAAATTACTGCCTACTGAGTTATGGATACCCTCGGGGAGTTTTACTCCATTAGCAGAGTGTGGATTAAGTACAATGTGTAACAGATAAAAAAAACTGCTTTTTAAAAAGCTTCATTGTGCATTAAAATTCTAGTGTTTCAGTTTTTGATTAAAGTATGATGTTTTTGCTAATGGTAAAATTGATTAGCTTTCCGATTTTAAGTATTTTTTTTAAAGTTATTGTAGACTTGTAAAGAAAACCAAAATCAAGTTTATCTGTAGACGGTAATATTTATAAGTTCTTTCCATGTATCATTAATGCAGAACAAGAATAACATTTATTATTTTTTCTTTTATATGTATTTTACATATATGGGCTTGATTAATTAAACAAAGACAAAAATTCATTAGGTATAAAACTTATGACTGCCATAACTTTATGACCTTCCTACTCCCTGCTTACAGACGAATAGCAATAGCCTTACCATGTTACAAACTGTATAGTTATATTTCAAACGAAGGATTTCCTCAGTATGTTGTCATCGCTGATAAACAAAATGGTTTTAGAAAACACCTAAATACCGTAGAACAAATACTCTTGGTATTGAAGGCAAAATATTTTCTTCAATTATATTGTTATATAACAATGTTACTTGTACTGTTAGGAAAAACAGTTAAACAACAAGTTTTTCCCAAAGTTAACAATAGGTTAAAATTTGGATGAAATTTGTCTTCCATCCTTTTTAATTTTTTCATTAACGACTTTGTAGTATATCTGAAATCTTTTAATATTGGTATCGGTATAGATGGTGAAACGTTATGTATATTGTTATTATGCTGATGATATTGTTTAACTTGCTAAAACTGAATCAGACCTACAAATTTTACTCGACGTTTTCTCGTTATGGTGCAGTAGGAACGGTATATGCATTAATGCTAATAAAAGTAATGTGTTTCAATTTAGACTTAAGTCTGTACCTAGAGGCTTTAAATTCTTACTTTAGGTGAACTGAACATATCTTAGATATAACGATAGTTTCAATTACTATATTAACTATAACTATTAATTTTCTTCATTTTGATTGGTTAAGGTTTCCTTTACTTTACTTGATAAAACTGCATATCATATGAAATCACTCTCAGAAAAAACATCATAATCACCTCGTAGGAGGGTATTACAATATTCTACCAGGTTGTAAATTGGAGCTAACATTAGATGTAGGGGATTTTCAATAACTTTTAAAAACTTTAAATTTCAGTAGCTGGATATTTTGGAAACGAAAAATCGGCGTACGATTCATTAGTTAATTCTACCTTCACTTGACGACAGCTTGTAAACAGATTTTTTTTCACGTGATGACATCCATCTGTATATAATGATCTGAAACAAAAATTAATTAAGTCACACAATAATGATTTGCATTCGAAAACAACCCTTGGTTTTAAACATGTTTTAAAAATTAAGAAGGCTAATAATTTTGCTCCATGGTATACATTTTCTGCCAGCACAAAGTTCTAAGTACTGAGTAAAGGATATCCTCCGGAAGCTTTACTCCACAAGCGACAGTACCTGCTCAAAGGTAGCAAATATCTAAAAAAAATTGACTTGTTTAATTTTAATGTGCCATACATGCACATTTCGAAAATCATTCCTCATCAATGACAATAGGGGCCGAAAAGGTTGATAGATAAAAAAAATACAGCGATTCTTTTGAAAAGGTTATAATGCGTTTCAAAAATTACATTTTTAAAAATAACAGAATAAGAGGTATTTAGATTGATAATTGAATTTTTTTTACGTTAGGTATAATCAAAATTTAAAAAATACCAGTCCAGATCAAAATCAAAATCCAAAAAAGAATGTTAAAACGTTAAAACTGGCCATTTCAGTAACACTCATGAACTTCCAACAAAGAAGTTAGTCAGGAGCTGTAAGCACCTTCTATCTAGCTAGCTACATCCGTCACGTGCAAAATCAAATTTGAAATTGAAAGGAACATGTAACTATATGTGGTATTTAAGCTATTTTCTTATTAATCAGTTTGAGATTGTTGTTAAAGATTCAGTTATATGAACAAGATTTTAACAATATATCTTTGTTACACAAAAAGGAATGTATATATGTTATGAAATGTTGACAAGAACTGTGTTATCCAAAAAATGTTTTGGACAGTTAAGGAAAGGGTTGTTATCGGGTTTGTTTAGTGAATTAATATTTCTTTTCAATAATAATAATAATAATAATAATAATAATAATAAATATTATTTTCATTATTGTTATGATAAAATATAAAATAATATCTACCATTACCAAAAGAAAGGTATTGATTTTCTGGTGCTATAACAATCTACAGGTGCGTTCTGTGTTTGTTGAAAATATTTAAACATGTCATTGCTTTGTTATATAAGCTTGCTTTGATTTTAATTGTCTGGAGTATATTTTGCTGTGATATCAACAGATGTAACAGATGATGCCTCAAGAGATAGCAAAAAATTGGTAAAATGATTAGAACTGTTATTTCAAGAACTTATACAACTGTTGAAGTTACATGTACGTGTAATTGAATTCAACTGTAAGTGTTAAAATATTTTAACATCAATTTTATACAATTTATCACAAAAATGTAAATCAAAACTTATTGTCTTTAATGTTTTATATTTTTTCAATGTCTTCAACTTGTTATAGAACTCTTATCAATTTAAATTATTAATAAATAATGTTCACTGGAGATGCTTTATACTTTATCACACAGCTACCATCATATCTGTTTTCTCCAGCTATAAATCTTGGTAAGACAAAATAATAAAAATTGCAGTAATGTTAAGCATGTACTTAAGGCCCAATCATTTAAGTTTTATTAAGAAGTATTACAAACAAAACAATTTAGAACTTTTTTATAATTCATTTAAGTTACTTTTTTGCAATAAATAAGGTATATCAATAGTTTATCTTTATGATGCAATATATGTAAAATAAACATCAGCTTTCTTGATCGATTTAGACGTCTATATCTAGTAGCTTTTCTTTAAAAATTTTTATTAGGAAAAATTGAAATAAACTAGAGGAAGGATTTTATGATTTAAATATTTATTATAATTTTTTTTTTATCAATTTAGCACATCTGTAATGTAAATTTTTTCCCTGATTAATGGTTATTTTAAGATTTCGTGAAACCACAAAATACATTAAAGGTAATTTTGTTACTTTTAAAAATAATTAGGTTCCATAAACGTATTTGCATTGTTACATTTAGTTGTCTGTAAATCTTAAAAACTTATTAAAAACAGGAAAAACAAAATTCAAATATAGTAATCTGAAAAGAATATTATGTTTGATCTATTGCATATTTTTTTAAATATTTAACTTGCACATGGAAATATTTCTATTACCTTTGAGGATGATTTGTGACGGAAGGATAAAGCACTATCTGTAGTGTTTGTCGCTACGGAAAAAAGAGTCTTGTTAGCTTTACGTCTAATATAAACAATTACGTGAGATATTTGATAAAATGTACGTGCTAAGTGACACTGCATCTGTATCAGACTGAATCAGATATAAGTTTGAATTAACCAGATGAAATATAGGTAACTGTATATAAATAAGACTTCCAAATCGATTTCTATTTATTGATGATTTGAAATGATTGAGCATATAAATAAGAAATATATTCATCAATATGAGGTATGATTTCAAATTTTAAAGAAATAGCTTATCTTAGACGATTTAAAAATATTGTGTTTCAGATTAAATTGAATCGTGAGATTCACCGAAAACAATCATTAATAAAAGAAATAATACTTGATTTATGTTAAGGACCGTATTTAAGTATGCAATATAGGGCTTCACTCAATCTGCAATCCATGATGAGGATCATATAAACTTTAATCATTATTATAATCTTGCCGAATACTTTGATTTTAAATCAATGTGTGTCACAGAGAAATAAATTTGAAAAGAATAATAAGCCATCCTCCTTACATGTAAATAACACGTATTATTCAAAAGCTAAGGCAACCAAAAGCAAAAAAACAGCAAATAAAAGACACATGATAGAAGCACTTGTTCCATTCTTACAAAATATAAAAAAATTGTGCATTAAATATTTTACAGTTAAAGTTACTGGTGAAAAACAAATTACAACAGACTGTTGACCTATAATTTCAGCAGTTGTATAAGTTTCTAAAATAACAAAATAATCTTTCGAATTATAGAATCCCCTACATAGTGCTAACAATGCGTCCATTATGAATTTATGTAATTATGATAATGATAAGTTATACACCAGGTGTGTACAATCGTAGCAAGCCAGTTAAGAAGAGTGACTTATGTAAAAGAAACATAGAGCTCACTTTTTAAACCTTTGAAATATTTTAAATAAATATAAAACTTTTTTATATAAAAAATTATTGTTTTGTAAATATAATTCCTTACTAAAGCATTGTAATATTAAAATCCAAATAAACAACTAAAATCACTTTATCTTAGACTGGGTGGTTAGAATTTTATTGATGCCAGAGTTCTTTTCAACTTTTTGATAAAATACTTTCATTTCTTATCGAATGTCATACTTGGAGTTTGAAATCAAGTCTGTCATAGCAAAATATATTTGACAAGAGCTTTATAAGCTACCCCACCCACATATAAGTAAATAACATGTTTTTTAACAGCTAAGGCAACCAAGAACACGAAAGAGAAAACAAAAGACACATGATAGAAGCATTTGTTGCATTCTTATAGCATTTTTATTACAAAATATATAAAAAATTTGTATATTAAATATTTTACAGTTACATTTAAAGTTGCTGCAGAAAAACAAATCACAACGGACTGTTGATCTATAATTTCAACAGTTGTATAAGTTTCTAAATATAAAAATAAAACAAACATACCAGTCCTTGTCCAAATAACAATCCTAAAAACAAAGTAAAAACTTTGCAAACTGTCAAAATATGTTATACACGTGAACTTCCATCGAGGAAGTAACTAAAATAACAAAGCAATAATTTTACCAATTATGGAATCCCCTACATAGTTTAACACATGCGTCAATTAAGAATTTATGTAACTATGTTGTTTATGATAAGGTATACACCAGGCGTGTGCAATCATAGCAAGCCAGTTAAGAATAGTAACTTATATGAAAGAAACATAGAGCTCACTTTTTAAACGTTTGAAATATTTTAATTAAAAGTAAAACTCTTTTGATATAAAAAAAATATTGTTGTTTTGTAAATATAATTCCTTACTTAAGCATTGAAATATTAAAATACAAATAAACAACAAAAATCACTTTATCTTAGACTGGGTGGTTAGAATTTTGTTGATGCCAAAGTTCTTTTCAACTTCTTTATAAAATACTTTTATTTCTTATCCAATGTCACCAAGATACAAAACAAATCTTTTACACAGAATTGCTTCATAAGACTCTTTTAACACATGGTACCTTGATATATATATATATATATATATATATATATATATATATATATATATATATATATATATATATATATATATATATATATATATATATATATATATATATATATATATGATCAGTATTAACCCGTGGTAATTGAACTAGCATATATATGGACGAATGAAAATTGTCACCTTTTGTTTGTAGAACATTGCATTTAGAACATTTAACGTTTGCGCACTCTGAGCTTTAATGAACATATCTACATTTATATTAGTGTGAATGTCAATACTCTATAAGGTTTTGATATATCTGTCAAACAAGGACCATATATATCTTTATTGATACATGTGTCCTGTACTGCCAATATTTGCAAGCTAATTCATATTTTCTGCCAGTTGTTTATAGTTAATTGACACATGTACCTTTTATTACCAATATTTGAATGTTTTTTTAGTTTGTTATTTATAGTTTATCCTGACTTGAACACATAATAAACATGTAGATTACACGTGTTTACATTCTATATTGTATTAGATAAAAGTGACGTAAGTAAAACATTATTGTGTTTATGGTGTATCCCTTTTGTGCACTGTCACATTTATGCAATTTTTATGTTGCATGGTGACTAAAACTGTGATACAAAAACTATTAAAAGCACCAAATTACTGCAAATATATTACACAAAAAGGTTAAACTAAGTACCCAAAGAATTTTAAAATAATTTTGAAGACGGTAAGATGATCTTTTTATTTGTATTTTGTTCTTCTTCTAATCTTTAGGCAATTATTGATCAAAATTTGTGAATAGATAAAACGGTAAAAATTAAAAAAAAAAATTCTGTGGATTAAAAATATTTTTAAAAGCGTCATTTTAAAATAACCTTCTTGTTGATCTTATCTTTGAATTAACTTACGAATGAGATAGAATGTTGATGTAATAAGATTTAGTTCAAGTTTAAATTTAATTATAAACAGTATATTGGATTTCCCTCTCCGACATCAAACCCCTTTTATATAAAAATTTTTTGTAGATGTTTATGAAAAGACAAATCTCAATGGATAGAACATTACAACAGAGTACAAGAATCTGAAAAAGTAAATGAGTATAATATCCGCTTACTTTTTATACACTACTCAGGTATCGATTACTTTCCTCTAGGGTTCTTATAGAATTTAATTAGGATTCTTCTATTTATCATAAAAAACAAGATTACATTGGGAGGGGTATAATTATACAGAATTACTGTAATATCGATACAACCTTTTGCATTAATGTGAACGATCACAATCACATAAGGACTTGCCATTATAACAATAACGATGATGATTTCAGTGACTGATATTGATCGAGAAATCTGATGGACTTTGTATTACTGTGAATTATTATCATTCTACATCTGTGATTCACTCACTGGGAAAATTTCAAAAGTTCGAGGTTTATAGAGAAGGAAGTAATCAAAATAGATTAATAGGTATATGTACTAAACAAATGTGAGTATTTATGTTTGATGTTGTCTATCCAGTGCCTTATGTAATCAATGAGCTACGAATCGTCAATGTGATAATTCTATCTTAATGTTCTTATTCTAACGGGACATTGCTTTGAAACCGAGTAGTGTGTCGCATTAAAACCGAGTAAATTAACATTTGACATTAATTCCTACCATACTTTATTTCAATTGCATGAGATTCAATTTTTTAATTTAAAAAACTACATTGTTGACAAAATATGTTTTCTGTTTTTAACTCTAAATAGTGCGTAAATTTTAAAAAAGAGGAAAAAGAAAGAGTAGCTTTACTCCAGTATACGATATTCTGCAATTTTTACACAATTAATATAACAGGTAATCAATAGTATGTACAAATGTTTGATATTGGAGATTGAGTGTTCATATCCGAATAATACGGACAACAATGTAGTTACGCTAAACGCCTAGAATAGAGTTTCTAGTTTGAAAAATGTTTGTTTCAGATTGCTTGTCGAAGGTAAATGATTTGCTTCCGGGACTTCGGTTTCTTCAATCATCTTCAATAAACACTAACTACTCACTTAACGCGTGCTACTATTTGTCCAAAAAAGAATGGAGTAATTACAACATTTAATCAAAATGAAGGCATTTATTATATAAATAGTTAGCAAAATCAAAGATTAATTATTTCTTTATTTCGTACTGTTCTTATAAAATATAAAAACGTTCTATACAAATAAATTTAAAGGAAGGGACGTCATCAATGATTCGATGGTCTAAAGCTTGCACACAGATATATGTGCATCTAACTACCTAAGTTCAAATCCGATTAACATGAATCTAATGTGAGAGGTATGTCACTTTGCTTTCGAAAGTAGATATTTTCCCGACACTTCATCATCCTAGAACTGAGTAAAATTCTTGACTCGGGCGAAAATATATCATCACCAAAACTCTCTTAACTAAATTTTTTAGGTTCAGGAATATGTTTGACTCGTGCATGATACTTGAATATTATACTTCGTTAAAAAGATTAGAAACTAATATTTGTATGTATTTGCAGCTACCAAATCAATTAGGTACATCATGTGCGATGATTGAAATAATTAAAAAATAAATAAGGACCGAGTTGTTTCTACCTTCCTAAGCTGAACTAAAGGATGAGTAAAATCTTAAATTATTATTAAATTCAAAATGATGTTTTAAGTCATATAGATGTAGTTTTTTTCTGTTATCATTTGTTATTTGTTTCATAACAAAATTTTTCAATTGAAATTTTAAGATAATTATTTCCTACTTTACAAGACACAAATTTTTACTAACCAACCAGATATTTAAATTGCTTTGAACAACTGGGATGAATTTAAATAACCGCTAAAACAAATTAAATCAAAATTTACAATACAACATATACAATATCAATACAGATTTTAAATGCATTTAATTTGTGATATACTCATTTATTATATTTGAACTATGTTGTATTGTTAAAAGAGAATGACTTTTCCTTGAACTTTGTTTGCACAGATAAGCATCATTATCTATACATTAGCATGTTATACGTAAATTTTGCTAAACAAGAGATCTATTTCAAATGGGATTATTTGATTAACTTACACTATACAGACACATTTAAGAATAAATATACGTTAATACAAATTACAATAAATAAAGAACATATGACGCTGGAAATCAAAACCATTTTATCAACAGTAATTATATAAAATTGTATTTTTATTACTGTTATTTGATAATGTAAAGTGTATTAAAATATCCGAAAAAAATCAATAAAAGAAAAAATAAATAAAAAAAATAAAATAACAAAAAAAAATCCAACAATTAAGTGCGTCGTAAATATTTTTCAGGAGACAGAATCTCAACGTATTTAATTATAAAAATATACTTTTCTTGACGTGCCAGATGATTTCGATCATAAAACAGTTTCTAATGAAATCATTATCAAATTTATATTGAATGCTTATTTAATGAGAGGTATAAAATTTAATTGGTTCCTTTGTACCTGAAGATATGAAATTTACTATTAACTTTCTTTTCGTCCTTATTTATTGGAAAAAATATATTTGGTTCTTATTTAGCTAAAGTAATGACATTTATTTATTAGATATTTCTCATTAATTAACGATTATTATGATTTCCGATTAATTAAATGCATGCATTTACCTACGTGCTCGATCAGATCTGCTCCACCACTTCCGAAACATTTCCTTTACGTATTACATTACACAACATTTACTACAAAACCCAATGGTTTTTTTAACTAATAGTTTGTCTAGAGCAGTTCTTCAGCGTTTTAAGTCAAGCAGTGTATACAGCTAGACAGATACATTAAAAATGCGATAGGCCTTTGTTAACCTGGATTGCTCTTATAACTGTTCTAGGGTATTCGTTATATTTTGGGATCCTGAATCATGTTCATATGTCTGAATTTCTTTCTAGAAAAACAACCTTGATACGACTTAGAAGCCCCTTTTCAACTCCATAGGTTCGCTCTAAAATGGTATTCGCAATGTTTTTTATTCCTGAGAAATTCTGTACAATGATTTGAAAAAAATCATTATTTATTGTCCTAATAAAACACAAAGATACCAGTCCAAGTCCAGATCACAATCCCAAAAAACAAAGTAAAACTTTGAAAACTGGCCAACTTAATAATACAGGGTTAACTTCCATCAAGAAAGTTAGGTCGGGTGCTCCGGAAGGGTAAGCACCTCCTGTATAGCTAGCTACACTTATCAAAGACATATTTGAAAATGAAAGGAATATAAGTAACAAATGAATTATTGTAACTCAAATATATCCATTATAAGTTTGATTACAGTGGCTCAATACTTATCAAAAATGATGCAATGACAGCCATAAAAGTAAATAATCTAATATTTGGTCAGTTTTTTTTAACTTGATGGTTGTCGAACTTGAGGGTTGTCATTGTGAAAAATTAACGTTTTTTAGCGCAAACGACAAATGATTTTTTCTTTTTCTTTGTATCATTTTTCTCTTTGAAAAATTAGTGATAGCTTCGATCACGTCCCATAAGAAACTAACGACATTATTTATTCCATTTTAAATCATTGACACACGATGTGAAGACAATTTTATCCTACTCTATAGCAAGATACTGATGTTTCTCAAGAATTCGAGTTAAAATATTTCCGAAAAGCTTCTTGTGTTCCTAAAAACTTCCCTTAAATTTTCACATTTATTGTTTAACTATGTGTTAATTTCCAAGCTAGAAAATGTACTTGTTACACTTTTTTAAAACTGGAATTAAATTTTTTTCTACTTTCTGGCAAAATTTGCATTTGCATTCGATTTGTTGTTTCTCTAACACTATGATTTAATATTTAATGTATCGTTTTCGTTCCCTATTCACCCTTTAAAAATATGTTTATTTCTACTTATCAATAAACGCCCCATCCTATTCTTCTGGCTTTCGTTAAACTGAAATTATGTATGGACCCATCTCCAATATGATGGTTTGTGCTTAGGCAATCGGCCAAATTTTCAAAAGTCTTATCTCAATAAGCTTTAAGTATTTATTTTCCTTGACGTTTGATATCTGCATAATGTTAAAGGTGACTTATCGTATACCTATGTCTAAACAATTAACAGTTATATAAAGTAATTACAGAAGCCATTTTAAAGGTAAAAATCTCAGGTTTTTACAGAAGCACTCTTTGCCAATACATGTGTTGGTTAAAATTACTGAATCTTTAACTTTACTCCGTCAATATAGTGGTTTGAAATTTCATATTTCCCGTTAGAATTTCAAAATCTTTTCATTACATTGTGATCTCTCGTTTGAAAAAAAACACTAAAATATTTTTAATGGAGTACAAAACATTCTAGTATTTTAATGTTTGTTGGCAGTACATTATTATGTAAAAGAAAAAACATGTATGCTCGAAAATATTTTATCATTTGCAAAAATGTATTTTCAAATATGTATTTAAAAAGCGTCGTTCGTATTATGTATTTGAGTGCGTTTTGTCCTTGCGTTTTTATCGATTCGATAAACGTTGACTGTATAATTCAGTTTCGATTTTCTCTGTATTGTTTCAATTAAAATACACACATGTATAATAAACTCGTTGAACTGAACGCATGTAAAATTGATTTTTTTTTTCATTTGCAGAGAAAAATTAGTTTAATTTAAATGATTGAAAGTATTTTGACAAACAATGCATGCTCCACGGTCAAAATAGGATAACCAATAAGGTAGAGGAGATAAAGAAAGAAAATGAATACAACAACGGAACAACTTACTACCAACCAATCCACTGATATACAGATAATTAAGGACTCAAATTTTGAGGTTATATTTTCAGTTTTTATATTTGGAGTAATTTCACTATTTGGATCTGTATTAAATACACTACTGATTACTGCTATTCTGTCAGCTAAGAAGTTAAGAACATCTGCTGGTGTAATAATAGTGGTATTATCAATGTCCGATCTGTTCCTTTGCTTGTTTATATACCCATTACAAGCGTACGGCTCGTACACAGAAAAATGGAATCTATCATATGTTGGTTGTGTTTTAAACGCTGTTGCACTTCAGATTTGTACATTTGAGAGGATATTCGCATTCCCAATGGTAGCTTATAACCGTTTTGTGTTGATCACTAAGTCAAAATCAGAATATATTGCCAAGTTTAAGCCATCGAGGACAGCAGTCATGCTTATATGCTCTTGGTTATTAACCATTATATTAATATGCATACCACTAACAGATACGACAGATTTCAATATTGAGTTTAACACGGCTTACGATATATGTAAAGTTCACAATCAAGTAACCTTTGTAACTATTTTAGAATTTATCGTTTTTGTAATATGTTTGTTATTGACATTAACAAGTTATACAAAGCTAGTACGATATTTATATACACACGTGCAGGATACACGGACGAATCTTCAAGCTATGTCACAGATACAGTCTAAAAAGTTGGGATTACAGGTAGTGAAAATGATGGCTTTGGTATCATGCAGTTTTTGTATATGTGTTTTTCCTTATCTATGCCTACGTCTCATCGATCCAACTTTTACGAAATTTTCTCCGATTAATCATAAGATAAGTTTATTAATCCTTTCTGCTGGTAGTTTAGTTAATCCACTTGTGTTTACATTTACCAATATATGGCATAGAAAAGCAATCAAAACGGTTCTAACTCTTCGAATGCCAGATACCGTTGTTGTTAAAACATCCTAACATTATTGATGTTTATGTTTGAACTTTTTTTTAAAAAAAAAATGTTTTTTGTGATATAATTAATATTTTAGTCAAACATTGAATTGGAGTTAAGCTTATGGTGTATCCGTTTTAATAAGTTTAAAACGAATAACATTCATTACCTAAATAGTGTCGTTTGCAAAATTTAATTTTTTTAAATAATCGATTTAAATTATCAGATGTCAATTAATTGGCACATAATTGCCATGTCTCATGTGCCATAAAGGCATAATTTGTTAAAAAAAATTTAAATAGCACATGACAGTGATATTTTTTATGAACAAATAACTTTACAATCAATAAAAATGATATAAAAATGGTATAAGGTAGTAACAGAAATGCTTCACATTCAGTTTTATAGAATATTCTGATTGAGAAAGAGAGAGACAGGTGGTTTGATACCAAAAATTATACGTGATAGTGGTATGGATTCTTTTGTCAAAAAAACTTTGGCTCTACATGTATATAATGTAAAATTTGTCAAAAACGTTTACATTGTAATTCTCTTTTTGTTTTTACGTATTTTCAAGTCCACTGAATGTGAATTTGGTAATCGTTGTCTTATTAATACCTGACTGTCCTTTTTCGTTATCCTTTCAGTAAGGTATTAAACGGGAGGTTTGTGTACCTTAATAAAGTTAAAGAGTTGTGACTTCATAAAATCTTAATTGGAAAAGTGTGTATGTCAGTAACTGTGCAGTAATTGTCTTTTTCTAGCGTGGATCCAGCATTTCTTAGAGAAATCTTTAGCATTTGATTTTAGTGTCGAGCCATGAGCTATATCTCCAAGTCGTGCATATACACAGCTAGATAATGTCAAATCATTCAACAAACAAAAATGATTTTTGTTTTTAAATAACAAATTTCTAGGTAATAAAGACTTAGCACTATAAAAATTTTAAAGGATTTTCTTAAACCATTCAAAAAATTAAATGATTTAATTAAAATACAAGAAGAAAAATGTTTTAAATTTCATAATAAAATGAACCAAGTTGCTTATGATTATTTCTCACGATTAATCAAATTTATAATTTAAGTAATTTTTTAAACACAAAATACTTTTATCATTTTGAAGAATCTATTGATCCTGTGACTCGCAATTTAATCAAATGAATTCATTGCAATAGTTTTAGTCTCTATTCATAAAGTACATGCTGCCATGAAACAAAACTTGAGACAGTAAGGCCAGGAAAAAAGGATTTTACTAAAACATCGATTAAAAGGAGAGACAGTAGCTCATAAATTGTGTAAAATGCACATTGCAATTAAATTAAAAGAATACAAAAAAAGGAAATTGACTTGCATTGCTGAGTAACAATGTTAATGTGAATTGATCTTTTGTAATAAATAGATAAATATTAAACGAAGAGATAAGCAGCTGGAAAGTCTCGTACGAAAAAAAATCTTGATAATGAAATCATGGCAAAGTAGATTTTTATTCTTAGTATTTATATTGACTTTGCAAAGATATTAACACATTCAGGTACTTTTTACTCATATATATAAAACATGATTTGTAATTTTTAAATTTATAGTATTGAAGACCTGGCAATGACAGTAGATCACAAAGTTTTATTTTTTTTTACATATCATTAATTATAAAAGAAACACAATTACTAAGAAACATACATCTCTTCTGATCTTGGAGGTTTTTGTGTAAACATATACCCCTAGCTTTGTACTATGCAGACCAAATGGTTGATTAGCCTTAATTGCATGGTATGCAGGTTACTAGAATTAAACAGGTTCACTTATGCCACATGCTTTACATACCCTTAATGGTAAATGGACAGAGAAAGTAGAGTTTACTTACTTTGGCAGGTTTTTCTCAAAAAGCTGAATAAATGCAAAACATTTATTATACAAAAATCAATGCATGTTTGGTCCATCGACTTTTAATACATTTTATCATGAAAACTTAAAACAGTTTTAGTGATTAATTTTACAAACTAATATTGGAGTGTTAATCATTTATGATTTTACTTTGTATGGAGTCAAAATGATTTATTCCAAAATTCAGCAACCCTACATTATTATATTTTAAATTTACTTCTTGTTTGAGCATTGTTATTCTGTAATAAACATGAACGCATTATTAGACCTAAAACGCCATGCAGCCTTAAACAGCAAATATGACGTAAAATTCGCCACGCAATAGATTTATTTAAATGATTGAAGCATTGTATTGCAACTTTTTTAATTTGTTCACAACTTGGTTGTATCATCTTTTGGAATCACATAGCTTGTGCTAACGCGTTATTTCGTTTGCACAAAAAAGCTATAGCAGGTTAGGACAACCTTTATCATATCGTTCTGTTCAATACATAAATAATATACTTGATTTTTGTTTGAAGCACAATTCTAGCTACATATTGATATGTAGTGGTAAATTTTAACGGGAACTAAAAGTTACAATCTACTTTTCCTCAAACTTGCTTAGAATTCCTTAACTGCATAGTTTTAGTTTAAAAAAGCCTCTCATTTTCATAGTTTCCTTTCTACGGTACTTTTAATGAGCTATTAGGCTGCCAATATACTGTCACTTGTAAATCAGATGGTGTAGCCTGTGTAGTATTAAAAAAAACGTGTAAATTTTTTTTTTTTTTTTTTATCAGTTTTTATAAATCACTCAAATGCCTGTTTGATTTGATGTGCCATATGTGGACATTTCGTAAAATTATTTATCTAATGCTTATAAGAGAACGTATAATCGTTTTTGATAAATAGCACTTTGTTTCATATTAGACTTTTCCATGGTCGTCTAAATGAGCTTCTCAATCAGAGATAAATAATTTTTTTTATCTATGTTTCTCTGACACATTCTACTAAGAGCATTTTCAGAAACATTCTAACTATTTTACTTTACATAGTAAGATGATTATTAATCTCAATGAAAATGTCAAAGTTTTATTTTGATCTATTGTGATATCTACTTAGTCGGATAAAGAGGTTAGAAGTTAAAGGCATACAAAATTGACTTCATTGTAGTTGATTGATCGATTTTAAGGGGTTTTACGTCCCAATTAAAAATATTTCATGGAGACGTAACCAGCTATAGGTGAAGTGGTAGAATCTTTTTACCTTTGCAGTGCGCTTAGGGAAATGTGCAGGGAGGGTTCTTTAACGTGCCACGTCTGCTGTGACAAGGGACATCGGTTTTCAAGGTTTCCCCGAAGGACCTCATGTTAATTGAAGTTTTGTTAAGAATTTATATTTGTATTTATGTAAATCAGTTTTGTTTGATGTTCCAAAATCAAAACATTACTGATATACATTGACATTCTCAATCCTGTATACTTGAACCTAGTCAGAGAGGAAAATCATAAATATACAAATAAATATTGTATTTGACGCGGAACTCCAGAAGATGAGGTTTTCTTTTCATTATGATCCGCAAAAGGATCTTTGGTTTTTAAGGTTAAGTCCATGATACTACACACTTTAGGATTATTTGATTTTCAATGAAATTCCTGTCGCAAACACTGCGGTACTTTAAATATATTTCAGTAACAACAGGCAGGTAGTTTGATCACTTTAACTTACTTGTAAGAAAAACGTTTGAAAAAAACCAATTGAAGCTTCAACAAAACAAGATTTAAATATCGTATTTTAATGACAAATCAATAAATCGTTTCTGAAATAACACTTATAAATTATTGTACAGTAATTATGTTGCATTTCGTTATTACTTTATAGTAACTTTCAATTAACTATTGACTTCTCAAGCTTCAAAAAGTATTAGATTGGTTGACAAACATTCTCATGTACATGATTACCTAACTTTATTGATTCGCGGTTGGAATGTGCATTTTATTGCAAAATGATATTGATTTTTCTGACTTTATTGACTTGACAGTCCAAGAAATATAACATAAAACACAGGAAATATAATAAATTCAACAGACAGGTCATCCGAAAAATACATTACATTTTACTTTTAGGATATACTTTATTACCATAAAGCTTAATGGTAATATTGTAATGTCTTAACACCTTTCGATTTTTTTATGTTAAGAGTGGTTTGTGAATTAAGTCTTCGATGTAAAATAACTTAGTGTCGTCAACCCAGTGATGAATAAATCCTAAATCAGACAGACAACAATTAATCAATGGAAAACAAGAATTTATAGAATAGACGAAAGCACTTTAAAGCAACAAGGAGCAAAATACGTTGAAATGAAAAATTTAACACCATCATGAATACTTAAGCTCTCGACTTCTGAAGGATATTGGCTCTATATAAATTACAAGACGAAAAGCGAGAAGAAAAATTAAGTTCTATTAAGTTCTATATCGATTTTTTTTTTTATCACCAGAACGTAGATATAAACCCAGAAATTAAAAGGTATATTATATATATATATATATATATATATATATATATATATATATATATATATATTAACATCTTGGTGTTCTTTCTTTTCTCCATATCAACCTGTTTCAGTATGCTAATCATGAGATGGAATCCTAAGTTTGGCTTAAACTAGCCTGTAGTTTTATGGTGTATAAAGACTAAATATGATTCAAATACACTCCCGACACGTAACCTTTATATACCATAATAATATACAAGATAAAGTAAATAAATCAACTATCTCATTGTTATTGTGTTAACGCACTTAGCAACACCAAATTGACATCAATGAAGTGATAATTGTTTGACAATATGACAATAAAGCTTTTATCAAAATAACAAATAAATGTTCAAATGGGAAAGTATCTGTGTGTGTGTGTGTGTGTGTGTGTGTGTGTGTGTGCGTGTGTGTTATCAAAAATGTGTAAGAATTAAAAAGGAATTCAATGTCAAGTTCTAAAATTTATTTTTCTGTGCCAGGCGTTCTATATCACTATAACAGCATATGTGGATTGAAACCAATGGCGGCAAAAAAAAACAATAATAAAAAATCTCATTTTTACCGAGTATATAATCTTCAATGTCTCAAAAAGATTATTTTGATAATAGTTAATTATTTGTTTAAAATTTCATTAGATAATATATTTTCCAGGTACAAAATCAGTTGTAGGTATGTTGTTTCTAAATCTGTTTAATATAATAAACATACCATTAAAATTGCATAGTTAATATTAGAAGAGTAACATTAACATATTCTTAAAATCGTGTCGTTATATATATAAATAAAACAAACATACCAGTCCTTGTCCATATCACAATCCCTAAAGCAAAGTAAACACTTTGCAAACTGGCAAAATATGTTATACACGTGAACTTCCATCAAGGAAGTGAGGCCGGGTGCTCCGGAAGGGTAAGCACCTCCTGTCTAGCTAGCTACACCCGTGCAAGTCAGTATTGAGAATAAAAAGGAACAAAAAACTATGGTAAGTCAAATTTATCCAGTTTAAGTTTGGATACAGTGACACACACTTATCAACAATATTGTGACTACGGCCATAAAACTTTTTAAGGGCCTTGATTAGCCGAGGCTTGCAATATCCTTGTGTCAACAATTTAATTGTAAGTAATTTACTTCGTTGCAGAAAATCCCCTTAGTGGGAACAAACTCGACCGTACCGTATTAACTGTGAAACATATACACCATACGCAGGAGAAGCAGGGATATATATATATATATATATATATATATATATATATATATATATATATATATATATATATATATATATATATATTAGCATGGATTAAACTTAACAACAATTTATATAAAGCCTAAATTAGAATCAACACGCTGGCTTCTTACCTTATTTGCGATAATATAATAAATAAAAGAATTTACTTATTTCATTGTTGTTGTGTGACTTAACAAAGTATTTTTCAAAGTGATTATTCCATGACAATTAAGCTTTTGTCAAAACAAAAAATCGATGTTTAAACAGATATGGGGTCTGGAAACGTGATGAATTTATGTTTTCTTCACATACACACATACGCACGCGTGCGCAGAAGCCTAGGCTTTTTAACTAAAAAAAATTAATTGGCATTTAGTTCCTGCAAGGCAAAACAAGCTTTGCTGCGCGAGTTGAACACATCTTGAAATAAAGTTTAATAATCATTAGGGAAAAGATCATCGTGGTACATTTTAAATTAATTTGTTCAATAGTATATCACTTGTCACGGATAAGATCTTCCAATGACACAACAGATAGTTACACACGGCTACTATTGTAAATGTTTAACTTCATACACTTCACGGCAGTTAACCAGATAAATTAGAAATTTTTAAGTAGACATTGGATGAAGTTAACCTTAATTTTACTGAGATTGCAGTTGGGATATGTAATTAAAGAAATGCATATTACATGTAAAATCAGTTCCATAATCTACAAAGCATCATACATAGTTCAGTTTATTAGTTTATAGGAATTATAAGCTGTTAAATTCTTGTATACGGTGTTAATTCAAATTAACATGATTAATAAAATCCTGACAATACTTCTATAACACAAAACTAAAAACAGCTGGATATCTACAACAAAACCAATAACAATACAATGTATTAAATTAACGCCTTTTGAACGATTAACATGTATTTTAAACAAATATCAATGTGTGCAGATATACGTGACCGAAAGAATGTAGAATAGTAACTTGTTAATCTATACATCCTAAAAAGTAGAATGTCAGCCACTTCAGTGCTTGGTTTTGGCTATAATAACAGAATCGATGTGTTTGTAACATTCTTGTAGAATGATGTCATCTAATGAGGCTTGACAATTTGTTTTTACAGTTCTTTCAGTTTCTGGTGATAAAAGATTAATAATGATACAGATAAAGTTAACAAGGGTAAAATATATATAATATTACCAATAATATTATTTTATAGTTTCTGTTGATAATAGATAAGTTATGATCTAGATAAAGTCATCATCAATTATTATAGTATTAAGTTTATCTGTATATTGTAATCTGTAAATCCATTAAAATTCAAGTAGTAACAACTCACTAACTACCATTTAATAACGTTCGTAGTAAGTATCTTTTACTGAGGTATTGACCCTGCTTGTTTGCATGTTCTTTATTTAAGAAAGCAAATGTTAGAACACTTCGATATGCAATAATACCTGAACCACGTGTGTGTGCGTGTGTTTGTGTGTGTGAGATGCCAAAAGCACTCGTCAACCGTTTCGTCATCATGTTCAACAGAACACATATTACACGTTTTGGTATATTTTCTTCGTTATTCATAATTTAAAACCCCAACTGTTTTGTATGACAAAACAATGAACAATTACATTTATTATTAATTTCCTTTTTACAAACGTTTAAAATACATGGATTTTAGTCAGAAGTTTGCTTTTTTAAACAAGACTATCTTGAAGAGCAATTAAATTTGAAAACTGTCGTGAAGTCCAATTAAATGTGACATCAAAATCAACGTTCACATAATATTGACCAAGCAGTCGAATATTGAAAACAATTTTTCTGTACAAATATTTAAAATACTTGACTTCATAATGTATTATTTTATTAAGAGATTAATCAGTATATGTATTGCAGTACTCTTTTCTTGTTAATCTTCGGTGAATTTCTCTGCTGGTAGGTTATATGGTACTAGTATGTTTTATTTGCTGGTATTAGCTCATTTTGTTATTCAACCAATTTTATACGACCCATTTTTCTGAGAAGGTGCACCAGCAGTGCATTTCCAAACCGTTTTCAAAATTATTAAAAAAAATGTGAGTCGGATATAAAATTAGTTTTAATAAATATTGTAAATATAATAAATAAAACAATTTTCCAATGTCTTTATGAACTTGTAAAGTATAATGGGCTGTCTCAATTTTTTGCATAAAAGGCGAAGACAGCCCATTATACTTTACAAGTTCATAAAGACATTGGAAAATTACTTTATTTATTATATTCTCTCTTTCAGCTATTTAATTTTATATATTTTAGCACAATTTATCACTAATAACGGTGTACAATATTTCTAGTCTTAAGATATTTAGTTGAAGTATAAAAAATAGCCCCAGTAATAATGTGCTTCTGTGATTTTTCAACATTTATTAATTGTCAATAATATTACTTATCACTTCCTTTTTTTTTTTTTTTTTTTTTTTTTTTTTTTTTTTTTTTTTTTTTTTTTTTTTTTTTATTCATTAATTTTTTTTTTGGTTATATTGTATCGTATGCTTAGTTACCCGAACTTTTGCTCATAATTTTAAATTTACATGTTGTTATGTTATCCAGTGTCTTACTTTCCCTAACTATTACTTAACACATCTTGCTTTATTTGTTCTGTTTTAACACACCCAATCCATTTAAAGAAGTGATGACACTTCTTATTTAAAGTTATATTCGAATTTTTATTTACCTTAATATTACAAATAATAAGTAATCAGATGAAACCATGATGGTGATTGTCCTACAACTTTTGAAAAGGCGACATACTAACAACACTTTGACACCGTCTTTCAGTATGATAGACACTGTTTCATTGACCCTACTCGGACTAATGTTTGATTGAAAAAATATGAATTTTATAAAAAAAATAATAATAATAATAAAACCATGTGTATTTATCTGAGCTCTGTTTCAATTACCTGATTACATTTCCCGCGTTAATCTGAATTAGCTCATTTTCAAAATGTTTAATTTGCTTTTTGGATTATGGTTTGGAGAAGAACTAGTATACTTGTGTTTGAGATACAATAATAAGAAAATTTATTTCGAGTAATATGCGTTGAGCGTATTGAATAATATAAATATAATAGGAATGTCAAGTGCTGATTTTGAATTTCTATTGAAATAATGCATTAAAAATCAGCACATGACAACGTTGCTATGTGCTGGTTTTGAATGCATTATTTTAATAGAAATTCAAAATCAGCACATGACAGGTCTTCCGACATTTTCTGAATATTTAATAATTTTGTTCAATCCCTCTCATCTCAATATCTTTATATGGAACACAGTTGTTTCTCGCAACTCTTTTTCATGAGATATTGTACATCATTAAAGCATTTTTTTAAAATTTAAATACATTCAAAAATGCTTTATAGTCCTATAAATGTAACGATAAAACTTAAAAACAAATGTTTTATGGCAATACCATGTATACAAATAAAACCATAATGAGGAATTTAAGGGAATATATACGGCTTTTCATTATCTGGATTTATAAATATTTGAGTTGCAATTGAATTGCTTTTATGTTCAAAATACTGACCCTTACAAAGTATATAAATGACCTTTATAAACAGGGTCATTTAACACTTTTAATTTTAATGATACCGATGACAATGTTTCGTCGGGCAAAGTAATTCAAGTAGGTCGTTTAAATCAAATAACTAAATCAAAAGTACTCTTGAAAAATTCCATATTGATTTTAATTAAATATTATATAAAATTGTTTTTGTTAAATGCAAACAACATTCCGATTCATATTCCAATTAAGTGATATTTATATATTCCGCGACTGGTATATAATAACTCCAAATCTGTAACGTTGAATATACTGATATTTGTATCTTAAAAAGTAGCTAGAAAACGCTATTTTGTCTTGACAAAAGAATTAAATTTCCTTTAACTTTGTTGTGAGTCCAGTTAGAAGATGCCGATTCAAGTAATTAAGTGATATAACGAATCAACCTTGGTTTTGGAGAAAAGTGGATTAAAAAACTCAAAACTGGAGTGTTGTTTTCATAAATTACTTAATGAGGCCAATTACAAATTAAAAGTATTGGGTTTTTTTTTTTTTTTTTTTTTTTTTTTTTTTGGTTGATATCTTTTTGTTCCACTCATGGTCAGTCGGCAAAAAAAACATGTACCATTTAGCAAAATTTTCAGCAGTCTAAATTTGAAATTTATTTAAAACTAAGGTTTGAACCTTCATGCAAAGCATTCCTTAGCTGGATTTGGACTATATAATTTTGGAACTTTAGATTCATTATTTTCAACTGTTTGGCTTATGTTTTTTATCTATCAAACTTTTCGGTCTTAGTGTCACTTTTGAGGAATGAATTTCCGAAATGTGAACATCTGTAATAAAAATTTAACTGTTTTTTGTTTTATATATACATCTATATACTCTATTAAAGTTTGTACGCTAACCCATTAGGTTTCCGGTACATTATTATCCTATCTTAACAACATTGAATGTATAGACAAAATCGTTTACACGTAAAAATGTGTGTCCGTCTGCTATATGGTCCATATTTAAGAGTTGAGTTGAGTAATGGTGTTTAATGTCCCAGTCAAGAATATTTCACTTATATCGAGACGTCGCCAGCTATAGGCGAAAGTGCAGAAATTTTGCCTGTGCGTTGCGCTGATAGCATTATACAGCAGGGCTCTTTATCGTGCAACGCCGTGACACGGGACCTCGTTTATTTTAAGTTCCCATCCGAAAGAACCGTGACTTTCATTTCGTAATGCCGAGTGCTTGGCGAAAGAACAGTCACTACCCACTTTCAAGTCTTAGGTGAGACCCGGTCGGGGTTCGAACCCACGACCTCCCACTTACGGAGCGAACACTCTACCAACTGAGCTTCCACAGTAGTTCCATATTTAAGAAAATACCTTCGAACATTAATTGTGGCTCTAAATATTTATAGAAAATTTATAAAACAAATGAGTTTGTATTAATTTTATTAATTTTATTCTGTAAATGTTACAGTTCAGTATATATATAATACTGATGTAAAGTTTTGCATATAAGTCAGAACATCAATACAAGGTTTGTAAGTTCTAATTTTCCATTATCCTTTATTCTACTAGGTCATATAGAGTCTTGCATTCCTTTCCATTATGAGTAGTCATTACCTAAAATATAAATAAAAGAAGTTTAAATAACCTATGAAAATGTCAAAAAAATTTGCCTAGGAATAGAAAATTTTTATGAGTCTTTTCTTATAAAATCAAGATGATTATCTTAGCCTTATTCAATTGTCTCTAATTAGCTCATGTTTACGGAGTTCATTTTAAACATCTTTATGTAAGTTGATGTGGTTAAAGTTAAACATGAATGGCAACATCCTACAGATATGACAATGATACCACTAATTGGACATTGGATACAACTCACTCTACAACCTAACCTTCAAGCAACCGTTTTTATGGGGTTGTTTTTAATTGTTTTTTTTTTTCAATTTCAACACTCTGCATCATAGTTTATAGATCAAATATTCATGTTACAGTTACACTTCTTGAGTTTTGAACAACAAACTACGGTTGAGCTACCTTGCTAGTATAGAAAAAACATGATCAGATTATATATATATATATATATATATATCAGGTAAGTCCCATCGACTCCGAATCTCGAGATGACAGTGTTACATAACTCACCCCCTTTTCAATATATATATATATATATATATATATATATATATATATATATATATATATATATATATATATATATATATATATATATATATATATTAGACAAAATTCCTCTCGTAGTAAGAATTTACTAAAGTTTAAAAGAAATGTATCAACATAGAAGACAATACTATTTATTTTTAAGAAGCCCCATCCTGTAATTTATGTTATAAATACTGTTAAATGAAAACGGTGTGTGTGTGTGTGTTGTGTGTGTGTGTGTGTGTGTGTGTGTGTGTGTGTGTGTGTTTAAATAATTTCATAAACAAGTCTGCGATATTGAAATGGCATATTTTAACAGATTACAAAAAAGAATGATAGTGTAACTTTATAAATAGAAATTGTAACTTGGATAGGCTAGGGATTGTAACTGGGATAGTATAAGAATTGTAACTGGATTAATATAAAAATTGCAACTGGGATGATATAAGACTATGTTATAGCCATCATTCTGTATAAACCATTGTCAAGTCAAATTGTGTCCGAAGTTCACATGAGGCCAACGCAAAGAAAGTAAATTCTAACTCTTTCCTTATAGAAACACGTTAAATCGCTTAATCATTAATTACGTCAGTTATGACTTTTTAAATACATTTCCTTTACGTGGTATCAAGTAGGATTCAGATATAGACTTCCCACCTAGAATAACGTCAATAAAATGATACATGATTACCCTTTGACGTAAGAGCAGATGAAATCTACTTTTCACAAATTTATAAATTTACCTCCGTCATTTGTTTTCCATTAAACATTCGCTTTGTTGTTACGCTGGCTCCATCTTTCATCATAGTATCGCTCATTTTCTCAACCAAAACATCCCCATCCAATGTTATTACACCCTATTAACAGAATATTGGTTTTTATACCTTTCATGTTTACATGTCTTTGCGTGAGAGAGAGAGAGGGGGGGAATGTCTTTCTTTATAAAATAGATAGTAGTTTTTGACTATTGCTAGATAATAATATCCTTAATTTAAAAACCACTGTGGTAGCTCAGTTGGTAGAGTGCTCACTCCGTAAGTGGGAGGTCTTGGGTTCGAACCCCGGCCGGATATCACCCAAGATTTGAAAGTGAGTAGTGACTGTTCCTTCGCCAAGCACTCGGCATTACGAAATGAAAGTCACGGTTCTTTCGGATTGGAACTTAAAATTAACGAGGTCCTTTGTCACGGCAGGCGTGGCACGATAAAGAACCCTGCTGTATAATGTCAGTAGCGCAACGCACAGGCAAAATTTCTGCACTTTCGCCTATAGCTGGCGACGTATCGATATAAGTCAAATACTCTTGACTGGGACGTTAAACACCACTACTCCTTAATTTAAAAATGACAAATATAAAAAAAGATGCCACATTTTATCAAGATTTACAAACTGAATATTCTTGACTGGGATGTTAAACACCATTACTCCTTAATTTAAAAATGACAAATATAAAAAAAGATGCCACACTTTTATCAAGATTTACACAATCTAAATATTCTTGACTGGGACGTTAAACACCATTACTCCTTAATTTAAAAATGACAAATATAAAGAAGATGCCACATTTTTATCAAGATTTACAAACTGAATATTCTTGACTGAGACGTTAAACACTATTTCTCCTTAATTTAAAAATGACAAATATAAAAAAAGATGCCACACTTTTATCAAGATTTACACAATCTGAATATTCTTGACTGGGACGTTAAACACCATTACTCCTTAATTTAAAAATGACAAATATAAAAAAAGATGCCAAACTTTTATCAAGATTTACACAATCTGAATATTCTTGACTGGGACGTTAAACACCATTACTCCTTAATTTGAAAATGACAAATATAAAAAAGATGCCACACTTTTATCAAAATTTACAAACTGACTCTAATAATGTCATACAGTATTATAGTATGGCAAACCATACCTGTTTGTAGTTTATGTAGATAGGAAATACAATTATACTTCAATTCAATAAAAATATGTTGTCATACACACTCGTCTGATATTCGTACTTTGCCTCTTTTACGGTCAGTAATATTTTGGCAACCACTTTCAAAAATCTTTATAAAATTTGAACATTTCCAATATTTTCAAATACATTTAAGGTTCAAAGCTCACCAAAAAAGTTGATTTTACAATTTTAGAGCTTGTGCATGTCGTTATAATTATCGATACCATCATTTAAAAGAATGAGCATGTACACAGAAAATACAAATTCCAATTTTACCAAAATGAATATAACCTTAGCATAAACTCTTTATGTAGACAAATTTAGAAGTCCCGTTGTTAAAAAAGTTTTAATATATCAAATTAACTACAAAAGTCTTAATTATTAGTACAGGGTAAATTTTAAAGACATCTCTGTTTGGAAAGGTGTTAGCCACCTATGACTGCTCGAACAGAACTGTAATTAGAACATATTTAACTATGTAAACTTCAATATGCTTACCACCATTGTTTGTTAATCAATTTATTTAATATCGGTAAATACAACAATTAATTGAGATATTATACCTTTGCTTTTGTACCATCCATAAAGACAGTGTCATAAGGTTCACCAAATGTGACGGTCATTTTGTGTGGTTGGTCGTACAATTCTATAACTGATGCAATTTCTAGCTGATTGTTAGGTAAAACCGTGTATTGAACACTCCAGTTGGCTTTTTTAAATTGTTCAGTTGCTTCTTTTGATAATCCTGAAAAATCATTTTGAAATTCAATATCAAAGATTTGGTAATCATTGCCATTTATCAGGAAGACCTGATTTTCTGGTGAAAAAGACGCAGAAAAATTCGTGATAACAGGATATTAGTTTGTGTGTAAGGTAAAGAAGAAAGAAAGAACAAGAAAACTTAGTATTAGGATTTTAAAAGACTTTTTCATGTTTCGCTTTCGATGAAGTAAAAATACATCTAGTAAAAATAATACTTGTGCTCTGTGCCTACATAAGAGAAAAATATAAATTATGATAATATTTTGAAAATAAAATAATTGGAAAAAATTCTTTAAATCTCTAAAATCTTTTTGAAAGAGTTCAACGGTGCATATAAGAAGGTAATGTACAAGTGTAACATTTGACACAGGGTTAGTTCACAAACTAGGTCATTATTATTTAGAATAATAATTTTAATATTTTTCTGCTTGCTAAAGTTTGTAAATGTCTTTAAACATTTGGTCACTCCGTACTTTTACATGTTTCTATCTTTAAAACATGAAAAAAACGTAAAAGACAATTGTAAGTGATAGAAATTATACCTAATGCTTCCATTGCTTCATCAAATCCCTCCACAGAAGAAACAACCCTTTTCCATTTTCCGTTAATTTTTTCAGCGGCCATGTTTCAGTGCGCTCTTATAAACAGTTCAATACGAATGTCCAGTGTGTAATCATTGTATGTTAAATACAAATAGAAAAGTTTACGTTTATCACGTGATCAACTCGAACAATAAATTCCCTGTGTCAATAAATTCAATGAATACCGTAAGAAAAAAGCTTTCATGAAACTCGATCAGGATCAATTGTTTGACACATAAATCTCTTTATTAAGTTTAAAGTAATTTTGATATCTAACTACATTATATCGCTTGCATAAACTGTTATGAATGTAGTAACACGAAGACTTTGCCATGACTGATAGAATAAACATCTCCAATAAAATCCATTAAAATTGTTAAATTTCATTAATGTTAATAATCATTTTATTTTGCTTCCCTTTACTTAACTATATAATGCTTTTCATTGCACAGCAATATATTTTAATAGAGTTGCATGGCCTCTTGATTCATAATTTTATTATTATCATTATTATTTTTATTTTTATTTATTTATTATTATTATTATTATTTTCCTTTTGTGCTATAGCTGAAGGCTGTGAGCACAGGTTTATTATTGTGTTGACTTGATGTAATATAAAATTATTTAAGATTATTAAGACAGCATATATTTTTTGTATTTCTTACAGTTTTAACACATAACGTGAATTTATATTTAAAAATTATATGTATTTTTACAAAATCTCTCTCGGAGCTGTGAAAGCTCTTGTTAAAAATGTGAAAGGTTGAAAGGTTTGAAATCAATATTCGCCTCTAACTAGAAAATGGAAATTTACAACCAAAATTGGTTGTATTTTTTTTAATCATGCAAAAATTAATTTAAAAAATATAGGAAAATTCTATTTTTATCGAAATGTTAGCACTACAACAGTTAAAATAGATAAAACAGAATCACCAGGTAAACTGATATGTTTCTAACCTTTTGTTATAAAAATTAAAACAATTATTTCACTCATAGTTTGGTCCAATTCATGGAAAGAAACGGTTTCAATTAATACATTGCAATACTGTATTTTAATATTTAATCCTTGTTGTCTTTTATCACACAAATATTTTAATACTAATAAGTGATTCCGATATATCTAATTTCTTTCTCAATAGCCTATTGGTCTTAAAAAAATTGGTTAACATCTCCCACTGATTCGATTCAAATCCTTTGTGGACAGGACCATCTAATTGGCATAGTGGTAGAGCGCCCACCAAGACAGCGGGATGTTGTGGATTTGAACCCCGGCCGGTCCTACATGTACAAAAGATTTGGGTCCGTCAATTCTCGATCTCATATCGATGTATTACCATTTGCACTATTGTATTATTTGATCGATTTTTAGTTGAACAATATCCAGTTTTTTTAAAAAAAATAGAATAGATGAACTTAATTAACTAGGGAAAAATAACAAATAAATAATGGATTTTTATAAATATGAGGTATACAATATAATTGAAATATTGAGAAACTGCGCATGCGCGCTTCTAACTATTTAAATAAAAATAGTTATATTTATTTTAGCAAAGGATATGACACTGAATGTGTGATGATTACATTTAACCTGACTGCATAAAATTATTTATTTCATATTTTTGTCATTAGTTGTAACGTTACACTTTTGCTGTTGTTTTTTAAAATTAAGAAACAACAGTCTTGTCAAGTCTAAAAATATTTATTTTTTATTGCAATCATTTGGCTTAAACTAAATTTTTTCGATGTTCTGATTTTTATTCGTGAAACTTTTATAACAGGCTGCAAAATACACTTAAAGATACATTGATTTTTATGTCCACTTAATGTAAGATTTGTGATTCTTTATCCTTTTATTCAACAAAATTGTATTTTGTTATACATTTTGATCCATTTTCAGGCTCTATCATTTCCTGAAAATAGAAACGAATTAAATGTAGAAGTTGTTATGTCTGGAATGGTGGAAGTTGTTACATGGATTATATTTAGCATCGACTCTGTGTATTTAATTATTGAGGTGCTTTTGATTGTCTGATTGTTGTCACGTGGATCTTATTCAGCATCGCCTATCTTTATATTATTGCTGTTGAGGCGTTTTTGGTTGTCTAAATTTGACCACGTGGATGTTATTCAGCATCGCTTATCTACATATCATTGTTGTTTAGGTGTTTTTGATTGTCTGATTGTTGTCACGTGGATGTTTTCAGCGACGCCTATCTATATATCTTTGTTGTTAAAGGTTGTCTGGTTGTTGTCACGTGGATATTATTTAGCGTGAACTCCATAAATTTCATTAATGCTGAGGTTTTTTTGGTTGTCTTATTGTTGTCACGTGAATCTTATTTAGCGTGAACTCTATAAATGTCATGGTTGTGAAACTGTTGTTGGTCGTCTGATTATTGTCACGTTGATCTATTTTAGCGTGAACTCTATAAATGTTATCATTATTCAACGTAAAATCCATAAATATCATTGTTGTGAAGGTGTTTTTGGTATTTTATATAATTTCAAAATTTTACATGCTTTAATTTTATTCTTACTATTACCTCTGTCATCTGTTTTCCATTAAATGACCGTTTTGTTGTTACAACTTTATCTTTGGACATCAAGGTATCGTTCATCTTCTCCACTAATACGTCTCCCTCTAATGTTACCACACCCTTAAATACAAAATGAAATAATAAAAAGTTGAAAAAAGCTAGCCATTCTGTTACAAATCGGTGATAGCTGAGAAATAAAAACTAACTAATTTCGATCAAACTGAAAAAAATTCCCAGCGCTTAATCGCAAACCAAAACTATGTTGATAAAAAAAATATGTATTCTAGATCGATGTTTTATTCCAACTTTTCAGTTGAATTCAACTGATTAAAACAAACAGACGTAATTGCTAAAAGACATGACAGATTCAAATTTAGAAGCAATAGACATTAAAATTAACATATATCTTGAAGGAATACAAATATTCAACAATCTGGAAAAGAAGGAAAGAAATATAACAAAAAGCAAATCTCTCTTTCCTTTCTTTCACAATTTAATGCGATGGATGATTTTGACTAAATTTGCGAAACCACAGCTCCAAAACCCATACCGAGTCCCGCCAAAAGGTCGGGATAAGAAACTATCACTAGAATCGAGCTTATGAAGCTGGTGTCATATTTAAGTTTTTTAATATGTTTAAGAAGTGTTTTTCATGACAAAAAAGTAATTAAGTGAATTCACTACATATGTGTAGGATTGTTAATGACATTTGTTATGTTGAATGTCATTGAAGAACGGCAATGGATACAAATATATCATTATACTAGTATCTGAAGAACTGTGGTCAAGCGGTATTATCTACATGCGCTACCGAAACAGATGTTTGTAACCGTCTACGTCCGAATCAAACTTTGACAGATCAGACTTGAAAAAAGTTTGTTAAGTCACTTGCCGAAAGTTTTTTTTCTTTTGGGTATTACTTTTTCCCATGTATTCCCAGACAGAACCTTTAAGTATAAAACAGATGGCTAACAGCTCCAATACTCAGCCTAATACTTGATGTGAATGCTTAATTTCGAGGAATGGTTTCAATGCTGGTAAAATGTATATTATCCTCTAACAATATATAGTTCCATCAGTACCATCTGACATTTCAGGTTACTCAGCCAATTTGTAGTTCATCAAGAGGTAAGGAAGTATTCTATTCAAGTTTACCTTTGCTTTTGTACCATCCATAAACACAGTGTCATACGGTTCATCTAAAGTAACGGTCATTTTATGTGGTTTACTGTCAAACATTCCTTCTACTACCGTTTCTATCTCTAATTGATTATTTGGTAAAACGTTGTATTTTATTGTCCAAATAGCATCTTTGTATGTTTTCATTATTTCTTCTGGTACACCTGTAACGCATTTGGGAAACATACTTATATTAGATATTTCAAGAAGTATTATAACTGAATTTTTGCATTTCGCCGCATTTCAGCCCTTTTTACACCCATATAAAAATTATAAATTTGTAACTTAAATAAATGAAGAGATTGGTTAGTGCATTTAAAAACGTAACCAAAATCAATACAGAATAAGTTTTCGGTTTAATTTATTTCAGAACTCAAGATATTTACTTAAGTGACTGGATTCCATTTAGTAATGCTGTACATTGCTCGTTTCATTGTAGTCAGTGGTCGCAAGATTTGTTAGTTGTTTTCTTTGTTATGTATAGTGCATTTATGTTGGTTTGGCCTTCTATTGATCTACCCCCTTCATTCATAACACCCTATAACATACCTATGTAATTTTAAACAGTGGCTCGCAGACAAAGAAGATCTTAAAATTAATGAGGGCAACAAAACACTCTATGTCTTAAACCGTAGTAAGCAATAAGAGCAATAAACCAAATTGATCAACCAGCCAGCCTTCCAAGGCCTTTAACTAGAATGAGCAATAAAACACCCAAGGTCGTATTCCAAAGCGAGCAACTAGACATCCAAGGTCTTAAACAAAAATTGCAAAAAGACCTCCGAACCCTTTAACCAAAGTGAGCAACTAGATGTCCGAAACCTTAAACTAAAGTGAACAGTTAAACTTTCAAGGCTTTCAACTAAAAAAGCATGTAAAGAGCTTGTCAATGAGAGATTTTCTCAAATATATTTAATGAAAATCGTCTATAAACTGAAATAATAAATCTTGATAGCTACAAGCATAGTTCATAAACTAGGACGAGTGTTTGGCCGAAGGTAGTTTAAACACAATAAACATCCTACTTTATAACATATGAAGATATTAGAAATATACACTTAAATATATGTTCAGACCAATATGTGATTTAATTTTAAAAGTACTGAATGGACTTTGGATTATGACAGGGTGGTTGTGGCTTGATGGTTGCAGTGTCTTAACACTTAAAAACTGACTCATATTTTTGGACGGTTAAAATTGGAAAAAATTCCTATATCCCTACGCTATGTTTCTCTAATATATAATGTACAAACGATTTTTAAAAATCGACTGTTTACACATATTTAAACGATAATGAGAATAGTCTAAAGTTTGATTGAACGAAGTTTTGCAAAAGTTTAAACGTTGGTATAAAATATTAATAACAAAATTACAAAACAAAAAAGTTATTCATCACACACACACACACACACACACACACACACACACACACACACACACACATATAAACTTACCCAATTTTGACAATGTTTCCTCATATCCCGTCACACTTGACGGATCTCTTTTCCATTTACCATTCATCTTTTTAGCATCCATGGTTATTTAGACAGACCCTTACACAAAACAAGGTCTCAGCAATTTAAATATTTGAGTCTGTACCTGACACTATCGTGTAATACAGGTAACGGTAAGAAGATTGTGATTTAAAAAATCGATAGAATGACCGGGATAACATTTATATATATTGGGTTTGGGTTTAAAAACTATTTTAAATCGTTAGTCGTTAGTATCTGCTGACATAATTAACAGCTTATATCATTTATAAACTCTTAATAAATAAAACAACAACTTTATAAACTGATCTTGTCATTGAAAACGATAAAAATATTTCTGTTATCATTCTATTCATTAATTAATACAAAGGGCAGGTATGATGGATTATTTTTGGAATTATCTCAAACAGGTGTGAAGTATATTTTATATCTGCATATCCAGGAAGACATGAAGTTTTTTTTTTTTCATAAAACAGTATTTATTAACTAATTAACATATTTTATTTTTAACAGCAACCATACACTAGTTTGTTGTACATCACAGGTAAGATATGATTTTATAGAGACTTCAGGAACTTAGTAGTGTAAACGTGTTCACGGATCATGCTACTTCTCACCGCCTTAGTTTGAATCCCGCTCTGGCGAACTCTAGCGTGAAGAATTTCTCAGTTTACTTGCTGAATGTAGGTGGCTTTCTCCGTGGTCTCCACTCTCCTTGTTTTAAGTGTAAAAACTTGACGGGCGTAATACACAATTCCTACCAATCCATATGTTTGATCTTAAAATAGTTGAAAGAATGACTTAAGCGTATCACACCATTTACTCACTTTTCTATTAGTTTATATTTGAGTTCAATTACTAGTATGCAAATTCCTATCAATGCTTTGCGGTGTGCCAGTTGTGAAAGAATGTTCAAAAACAAGCTTTTTTCTTCCGGGTTGACGACGGACATGGGATTTCCCCAAAACACTTTATTAGATAAATTATACATTAGGTAAGATTACAGGTATTTGTGTTATATATTCATATAGCAGGTATTTATGTTTTTGTTTTACCTGGTGATTTTTTCTAACCGTGTGAATAAACAACAAGGTATGCATATATGTATGCATGAGTAATTTGCTTTTAAGTTTCGACAGACACAAAGGAAACGACTAAATTATAATTTACAAATACATGTAGCAATCTATTACTATAATTGACACTTCAATAAATATAATATAGATAAAATGAAATAAAATTGAGGTTTTTACTTTATTAATTACATAACTTTTTCTTTGTGTTTCAGATTGTGTACTCCACGTCAGATTCAATTATGTCACTCAAAAAATTCCTGTGTGACATGCACGAAAAAAGCAGTTTTAAAATTCAAGAGGAGAAGGAAATAGAAGACATAGAGGAGGCAATCAAAGAGGCAATAGAGCGTATATCCACATATATGACAGAGAAAGATATTCGACTCTGTGCTTCGGAGTTATTGCCAGCTGGTGGTTTTTATGAAGAAACGAAAATCGAAAATCCCGATGAGTTTGATTACATGGCTGTTTTAGATGTTCTTTCAATGGAGGATGAAGTTAGAATGACACCAAGTTGTCCCGGATGTGTGACACTAACAAGCTTACACCCAGAACGATGGTCTGATTTTTGTGATGAAACAATTTTTCGTTTTTCTTCTCTACAGAATCCAAATACATTGGACACACAACCTTCCTTTATTGAATTTTTTAACTACGTTCTCGAATGCTCAGCAAAAGAGGTTGACACTGTTGTAAAAAGGGATACTGGGTCTATGCATATCATAGGATCAGGATTTAAATCAATTGTACTTTTATGGGAAAGGTTTGCAGATGATGCTGATGAGAATTACATGGATTCGGTAGAGGTCGATATCATGCCATGTGTAAGGGTTCCGGAAAATTCTATTGAAAAAGTTCTTAAAGATGTGCCACTAGATCTACACGAATGTGTAAGACAACATGGTTGCCATGTTGTTCCAAAAAACTGCGGTATTTATTCCGATCACACATGTTCACAGATTTCATTCACCAGACCAGAGCTATTTCTTGTTCGAGATATGAATTTGCACCATCTTAAATGTTACAAAATCCTGAAGTCCATTAGTAATACAATCAAAGCCCTGTGTTTTGATTCCTATGCTGTCAAAACTGCCATGTTGAACCATTATTATATTGAAAAATGTTCAGAGGAAAATAACATAGGGCTGTGTGTAATAAAGGTGTACGAGTATTTGAAGAAATGCTCGTCGGATAGATTCCTTCCAACAATGTTTCTACCAGGTAAAAATGTATGGTCACATTCCATGGTTGGAACAGAAAAAAAGAAAGCACAGTATTATTATGCGCAAACAGTTCTTGCGTCAGTCATAATTAACATACTGGATCATATTTCACAAAAGTCTGAACAAGATTATACATACGAGCCATGTATTAAAAATTTTGAAAAGTTGAAATTTTATTTGGAGAAACTTTTCAACGGCAAGATCAAAATTTATGACGTGGAAAGAAAGATGCAGTCCTTCCTCAGGCGGCAAACTGAACAGCCCAAACAAAAGTGTTGTTTATTATAGGACTTCAAATTCAAAGCGCAACTTTGACAACAATACGCAACAAACTCAATTAAAATAAATATGCAAATGAGTTGCTAGTGGTAATTGTTAAGTACAATGTTCTAATACGCACTTCCGTATAAGCATCAAATTCAAAATACAAAAACAGTTCACAGTTATATTTCTATTTATAGCAGTTTTATATGCTTTTTTTTAATTTAAATTTTAAATTTTTTAATAATTTTTTTTTAAATTAACAAAATGTAGAAGAATAATTTCCATTTTCTTGAGTTTATACGTGTTTGAAAAATATATGTTCGTGGTTCTATCACATTGTTTTTTATTTCAGTACTTTATAAACAATATAATTAAAATTACACTAGACAGTAAACCGTATATAGCCATTTTAATGTTCATTTACACAGCTAAAAGTTTTGAATATAACACCTAGAACAACAATCCGATAAACCACAGATGGTAAGCTGATTTTATTGAAGTGTTATTCGTGGTTCTTACTCGTCAAGGAAAGAAATTTAGAATTAAAATATATGCATCACTTTTGCCCTTAGAATTAAAGAAAACATAACATTTGACTTAAGAATTTAAAAATAAGCAAAACATTTTGCTTTAGAAATTAAAGAATACATCACATTTGGCTTTAGAAATTAAACATATACATGTGTACATCACATTTAGTTTTCAAAATGAAATAAATACATCACATTTGACTTCAGAAATTTAATATAAGCACTTATGAATTTAGAAATTGAATATTAACATCACATTTGGCATTACAAATTAAATATAAACATCACACTTAGCTTCAAAAAGTAAAGACAAAATCACATTTGACTTTAGAAACTAATGTACAATGTCGCAATTTTCAAATCAATCATGTTCACTTCACAACAAACTTTCAATTTGAGGAATAAAATAAATACTTTAAATTTAAATATCCAAATCAATACTCTATCCTTTTTGCCCGAATTTGTGAGATTGTTAATGATAGTTTTGTTCCATTTTTCTTGGTTCTCAGACAATACGACTGTTTTGTTGGTGATAAATTTGTGCTTTGTGGTTTCTTTTAAAGGTACGTTGTAATAAAAACTCTTCTGTCATGTGTATTTAAAGGTCAGGGTATTCACGAAAAGGACGAAGGTTTTAACAAAAATTATTGATTTCACAGTGTTTTTAAACACAGATTATTTTTATATATGTCCCTGATTGGAAGCATCAGATGTTTTGTGTTAGTGGAAATGATAATTTGTTGTTTTATCAGTATATAGTGGTAAATATTGACACTTCTTGAATGACTAGTTTTTAAAATTGTTTTATTTTTTCAGCATTCAAATAAAACAATGTATCTAGTTATAAAATTCAGCATATATTTGTCTGTTTACAGTTTATTATATAAAACTGGATTTAACGCGTTTCTTGACTATACATTACGTTGTATATCTGCTAAAACTATCCTCTGTCTACTTTTTGCCAGAAAATGATTACGAAATATTATTTTGTTTCAGTTAAATATTGTGATGCTTTTTATTTCGTGTTGGTCGGACATATATTCCGTGTTTAACTGCGATGTCGTGTAAAACTTGCGCCAACAGATCAAACGCCTCTCTTAAGCTAGGTTCTTATCCTACACGTTGGTTTTCTCCTGTGGGCCTTCTGGTTTTCTTCCACAATCCCAGAAATGATCGTCTCAGTAGAAACAAGAAATCATGACTTGTCATTAAACAGCATTTCTCCCCGTCCACTTTTTCTCATTGATGTTATAATTGTATTGTTTAATGTATGAAAATGACAATATATGGATTTGTATTTAGAACAACTCATAATTTTTAAAGTTGTCAAAACGTAGCTGATTATGAAAAATCAAGTGTACATTCTTATTGTCTTCTATATTAGAAGGTTTGTTAGCTCTCTTGTCGGAAAGGGGCCTGGGTGGCCGAGTGGTCTAAATCGCGCGCTTACGGATTACAGCGCCTCTCACCACCTGGGTTCGAATCCCCCTTGGGACAGATCCTTGTGTGAGATAGTTTGTCAGTTTGCTTGCCGAAGGTAGATGGTTTTCTCTGGGCACTCCGGTTTCCTCCACCATCCCAGAACTGACCACCTCGAAATAAGTGAAAGATTCTTGACTGGGGCGTAATTCCACTCCAATCCACTCTCCTGTGGGAAATTGATAGCAATGATTAAATAATCCGGTTTACTCTACTATTTTAGAAATTACAGCCTCGATATAAGTTTAAAAAATTGTTTTATCTTGCATAAAACACCATTAAATACCAAATTCATCAGAGCTTAAACAATTTTAAATCAAACAAAAACAGTTTTATAAACATTTGATGTTTAGGGGCATTATTTAGGACGTGTAATTTAGTCACCCGAGACAACTATATATACAACTTACACATTTGTCTTTTAACAGCGAAAAACGTGACTGTCTTATTTTCTATTTTTAAATCATTTAAAAATATCATATGAAGTTGCATTCTGGGTAATCACTTCTTAGCAGAATTTTGGAGGTTACGTAACTTCAAAATGGACTTATTTCGGAATTATTTAGCAAGATATACTTTTTTGTTGTTTTTATTTATATTCTGTGTCATCCAAGGTAAAGCATATATTGTTATATATTATTTTTATATGATTATTGAATCAGCGTATTGATGAAAACAAATATCCCCTACTGACCTTTTTAAATAAGTTTAAGCTATAAACATGTGACGCAGTATTGCATTTAAGCTAAGCCATACATAAAAAGGGTAATTAGGCATTATTTTCTTTTTGCACACCATTTTAAAGCGACAGAAGATTCTTTGAAATCTAATACCTGTAAAATGAAATTTTACATTTTAACGCATTGTTGTTTCCAAAGTATTATGCACATATTAAGTAATATGCAACATCGGAGGGGGCTAAAATAAAAGCTAAATTATTGTAATTAAATGCAAATCTGCCATGGGATTGCTTTATTTAATGTAGATTAAATTGGATTTGCTTAATGGTTTTTTACGTCCCAATCAAGATTCTTTCATAGATATCAAGGTGGTCAGTTCAAGAATGATGGAGGAAATCGCTGTTCCCGGAGAAAACCATGGAACTTCGGCAAGTGAACTGACAAACTTTGTGACAATCTGTTAGTAGAAGTTAGATTCAAACGTAGGCGATAGAAGGCGCTATGATTCGTAATCGCGCTTTTGACCACTCGGCTACTGAGACCCCGTTGTTTAAGGTAGAAGTCACGGACATAAGCAGAAATGGTGTGGTCTGTCTGTTAAGTACTAACTTTATTAAGATTTGCATCTTTGTTATAATTGAAGTACATTAGTTTTCATAAATAAATTAAAATTTGAATTAAAAAGCCAAGAAAATTTCCATTTTTGATTCAGCAAGTAAATGGATCAGGAAGTAAGTTTTTATTTAAAAAACTATTTTTTTCGTAGACATCTTGGAATCATAATTTTGGAAAGATCATTCAAAATGTTTGTAATAATTTGTTTTACGACAATTTTACAAAATAATAATAGTAATAATAATAATATTTAAAATAAAAACATAAGCCATTCATATCAAACAATGTAAAACTGAAGAATTTTCATTAACAAAAATTAAAACATAAAGCGTAATTTTCCTTCACATTCTCTGTTTTAATTTTGTTTCAATTTATATCCTTTTTAAAATTTAATCATATTATTTTTTTTCTGGGTAAACCATCCTAACCTTTGTCTCTGAATAGAAATAAACATCGACTTGTAATTTAAATTTTGTAGAGAGCTCAGTGGATGCTGTAAGAGGGGGGAATAGATATCAACGTTCCTTCAGGCGCAGTTCATATTACATGTACTACTACGATTCTTACAAATCGACTTCACATTCTCACACGTAAGTATAATAAAATATATTTTTACAGAATATGTCTAAAATCTATGGTATTCAAATACACCATTTTTTGCGTTATATATATAATATATTGTGGTATATATATATATATATATATATATATATATATATATATATATATATATATATATATATATATATATATATTTATTTATTTATTTATTTATCAGTCCATAATTGTTTGACATTTGCATCTAAACAAATTCATTGAAAAATATTTTTAAAAATCCATGTAAAATTTACTGACTTTATTGGGAAAAATAATCAGACTTATTTGAAAAGTTTCTTTTAATTCTGTGCATATAACAATTTTTTGATGATTTCAACAAGATAACAAATTTATTATGTCCAAAATATCCCTTATGCACCTTCCTAGTTAACCATGTAAGATATGTTGTCATGATTTGAATATTCATGATGATCATCCCTTGAAAAATCTGAACAATCAGCACCCAATTATTAACTCATGACTCTTTCCTAAATTTTTTGATTGAAAAAATAAAAACTTTTTGCACTATATCTATGGATGTTTTTGATATCAATGTTTTTTCATATTTCTTTTAAATTAAACACCATGTAGTAAGAAATGGGATTTGCATATAATTCATTGGACCTTTATTAACCTTAAAATACCCTGATAAAATCTTGGGTGAGGTCCAATTGGATCATTGAAGTCATTAATTTTCAGCTTTTTTCTAAAATCTGTTCTATGTACAGATGAATGCAGAGAAGATCTTTTAAAATTGAAATAAAATTGGGTTAGGTCAATGTTTTTAGCTCACCTGAGCTTAAAGTACTCATGGGAGCTATTGGTATCAATAGAGGCAGACCCTCCGTCGTCCGTCCGTCCTTCCGTCCATCCGTCCGTCAACAATTGCTTCAAACGACTTCTTCTCAGAAAGTTCTGGTCACTTTTTGTTTAAACTTGGTCAAAAGCATCTATAGAATATTGCCTTTCAGATTTGTGTATTTGGTTGCCAAATATCATTTTCTTATGTGAAGAAACATATGTTTGACAATTTTCATGAAATTTTGTAAAATACAAGTCGCTTTTTTCGGCCTTTTTCATTTTCAATTCTAGCAACCCAAGGGTCGAGGGTTCAAATCCCACTTTTTTTTTTTTTAATTTTTTTTTTTTTTTTTTTTTAATTTTCTGAATTTTTTGACTTACAGTTGTGCATGGAAGAGATTTTATGAATTTTTACTTTTTAGTGTAATTTATTTTTGAAATATATGTGACACTGCAACCCAAGGGTCGAGGGTTCAAATCCCAGTGGAGCCACTTTTTTTTTTCTTTTCTTTTTTTACTTCTGAATTTTTATGACTTACAATGGTGCATGGAAGAAATTTTATGATTTTTTAATTTTTAGGTTGCCATAGCTACATTGACCTAAATAGTTGAAAACCTAAAAAAAATTTTCTTCTCCAAAACCACTTCACTGAGATAAAATCTGATGTGATATTTGGCATCTAAAGCATCTTATAAACCAAGTTTGTGAATTCCAACAATTTTGTGAAAAATTATGTGAAGAAACATATGTTTAACAATTTTTATGAAATTCTGTAAAATACAAGTCGTATTTTTTCGACCTTTTTCTTTTTCAAATCTAGCAACCCAAGGGTCGAGGGTTCAAATCCCAAATTTTTTTTTTTTTTTTTTTTTGTTTGTTTGTTTGTTTGTTTGTTTTACAAAATCATTGTTATGTGACATCATTTAAATTAATTGAACAATTTTTTAAAAATTATTTGCAGTTGAATTTAACAATTTTTTTAAAAATATTTTAATTTATGTATCAAATTTGTAAAGTCTTCTCAGACATACTGGTCACATTTCATTCATACTAGTCAATAGCACCTTTAAACCATTGCCATTCTCATTTTTGTTTCTGGTCACTTTGGCTACCAAAAGTAGGTCACAGTGACCTATATAGCTAAAAACCAATACAATAAAAATTAATATTATCTGAAACCACTTCTATTGAGGCAACATGTTATGACTTAACCAGGTATTATCAAGACATACCAGTTACATTTAAACTCAGATGAGCAAATTAGGACCATCTTGGGCCTCTTGTTAATTCATCCTTACTGTTATTTTTATGGAAAAGTTTTGAATAAAAGAAATATTTACAAAAAATGCGTGACAAGCAATTATGTGCAAATAGTGGTAAACTATGTCTATTTTCCGTACACTGTTTTATTTACTAGATCAATTTGGACATTGCCAAATGTATTTTCAGCTAAACTTTTCTATAAAAATTTATTGTTCTAAGTTTTGTAATGAGTTAACTTTGTTTTTGACTTACAGGTCATCGGCTTCTGTAGCAGGTGCTGTCATTGGGTGTATAGGAGCAGCTATTTTTATTGCTGGAGTGGTCATACTTATTTGTGTCTGTTGCAGAAAGTCTCGAACCCGACAAGGACAAGTCATACAGCGAAACGGTAAAAAGAAATCCTGAAATAAAAACCTATACTTTGCAACAACCGATGTAACAAAAAAAAAAGCGAAGCAATAAAAGTTAACTATTGAAGTTGTTGAATTTCAGATTGCATGTATTTATGTAATGAACATATGATATTTCTGTATTTATTTGTCATCTGATTTGTACAAAGCCCCATAGTAATTTTCCAAGTGCACGTTTTCCATATTAAATATAAAACAACACCAGAGTTAACTTGATTGGACATTCAATATTCGGTATTCACATCGGAAAATCGAATATCAAATATCAAACCAAATTAACTTTGCTGAATAAAATCTATAATCAACCATCTATATACCGGGACTGGGTGTACTTTTTTTTCTTTCGAGTTACTCTCAATAATGACAAAACAATGATTATAAACACATTTGTCGCAAAATGCTAAATCAAGTGAGTGCACTTTTCATTTGGCATGACTTAAATGAATACAAGTGCTTATGAAACATTGCATAGAAAATACATTAATATTATAGTTTAACATTTTCAATCAATCAAACGGTACTTAGTTTAATAATAAAAAGAGTCGAATGTATATTTGTAGGTAATTGTAACTTTTACAATGGAACCTATAGCAGGGTAACTTTTGAACCACAACCTATTGCAGGATAACGTTTACACTATAACCTATTGCAGGATAACTTTTACACTATAACATATTACGGGGTAACTTTTACGCTAGAACCTATTGCAGAGTAAATTTTACAAGCTATGCGTGTGTTATCTCAACATTTAAAAACATTATGTTGGAATATGAATGTCAATGTTTAATTTATATATTTGTCCTCTTTTTATATCTCCAAAATAATTTAATAAATGTATGCTTTCCTCATTTTTAAACCTTTTTCTTGTTTTGTAGACCCATTGCCTCCGCCTTATACTGCAGCCCCAGTATACTGTGTAACATATGACAATAAAGGAATGCAGATGGATGAAAAACAGCTGGAATGTATCCCAACACCTCCGCCATACAACGAAATCAATCAGACTCAAGCATCACCGCCAGAATACGAACCACCCAAATATTAAAGCATACAAACTTCATGTAACCTATAAACAAAACAGTGTTAAACGGTTTTTGTGAATAACGGATAATACGAGGTTTTGTGTCAAAGAAAACAAAACCTATACACAAAGGACTTTTTTATCAGAATTTTTACTTGTAGTCCTTACTCCACATAAAAGCAAACATATCGTTAAAAATACTCAATATAAAATCAATTTAATAGTAAAGACAATCTAGGTGATGCTTCTTTGTGTGCCTCATTGCCACCACATGAACTTTAGCTATCTTTCGTACTTTTGCGCTTTCTGTTTCCATCCTATGTATCTTTATATCTCTTGGCCTTATATGATGAATCTCAGGCTTTGGTTTCCCAAATCATCCTCAGATTTACAATGTAGATAACAATCTTCGAATGAACAATGTACAGTGTACTTATGTATTTGCAATTAACATCCGTAAAACTATATCGGATTAACATTTAAAAGTTTGCTCTCTCTCTCTCTCTCTCTCTCTCTCTCTCTCTCTCTCTCTCTCTCTCTCTCTCTCTCTCTCTCTCTCCAATGTCGATAAAAATACACGGGAAAAGATAAATAATTAATGAAAAATCAGTTAAAAATGAAATAAGTTTTTTGTTCAAGAGAAAGGTATGTATATAACACAATTAAATGTATTGTCCATTAAAACATTTCCTTAAACTGCATATTTCAAAATTTACTTACATGTTGCATTAGTTATGACATTACAAACTCACGTGCTTTAATATACTTTTGCTGAAATAAAAACGTTCTAAATATATGATTCGATTTGTTTAAGCTTTAATATTTATTAATATATTGCTTGTACATAGCAGTCAAAAATATTTGCTTTTAAAGCTAATAATAAAATACAAACATACCAGTCCATGTCCCAACCAATCTAGAAATACATGTAGATGGCACCAATGTGTGTGTGTGTGTGTGTGTGTGTGTGTGTGTGTGTGTGGACTTAAGTCAGATGGTTCATATTTTAGCGCTTTGACCATATTTCTAAGCATTTTGTTGTTTCTTAGAATTTAATCTATGTTTTTTTTAAATTTGAAGAAGATATTTCAATCTGAAAATTTATTTTATATTATAAATTATTATAGGATAAACATGACTGTATTTAGACGGAATACAAATATTTTATAATATTTTTTAAAAACGTTTTATAAATTTATTAATGCTATTTTTAATGTTTTAACTTTGTTTATTTACAATATTTATAAATAAATAAATATATATATATACATCGCTTATTTTGTTTTTCTCATTTGTTGGAATGAAAATTACTGCCATTATATTTGGCCTCACACACACACACACACACACACACACACACACACATATATAGTAACAACCGGTTGAGTAACTCCATTGAAATGTTAATCAAATATCACCTTTATTCCGTAGAACGTGTGTGTTCATGTTACGTAATGGTCCCTAAATAACGAATATGGTATTTCTGAGTCACTCGTGCAATAGTGGTAAAACGTGGTGCAGTGGTAAAACCGAGAATCATGATCATTCACGAGTTTACTTATTATGGAAACTATCACACAATTAATATATCTAAGTTTATAAAATCATGTATCATACACATTGTCATTCAGATGACTGAGTAATAAAATGCCATAGGGAATCTGGGTAGTCAAGTGGTTTCCCAGTTGAAGGTTGTACACGTTCATAGTTCTTAAAAACTTGTGTGCTTGTCTTAATTACAATTTTTGTTGAGTTAAGCATTTTTCTTCTTATACAATAAATGTACACGATCTTTAAACACTTAGAAGGTTTCAAATAAACAAAAGTTTGGTTAAAAGTGCAATCAATCATCATCTATTAAATACGTTATTTGATTTTTACTAATGTTTTTTCTGTAACTTAGAAAAGAAAGTTTTGTTTAAAAAGTAAGGAAGGAAAAGAAAAAAGTAAAACACCAAAAAGTAAATTAGTTGAATGATAGAAAAAGGGGGAAAAAACTGGTTTTTTTTTTTTTTTTTTTTTTTTTTTTTTTTTTTTTTTTTTTTTTTTTTTTTTTTTTGGAACACCGATTCTGGAAGTACCACCATTTAGCTTGTGCCGAGGTAAACATCCAGTTGTTTAGTTAAAGAATCGTTAGAAGCCTCTCAATAATCCTCCTTATTTTTTATTAATTGATCCATAATAACTCATATTTTATAATTACAAATACGCTTCATTTTGGCAAGAAGTAAACAACTTTTCAATTATAAAGAAAACATTTTATATATTTATTTATTTATTTGTAAGTATTATTAATTATGACAAAAACAGATAATAGCTAAAAACAAAAATATCTGCTCAAATTCTCAAGTTTTATAACCACTGGTTTTAAACATTTCTGGTCTTGTTTTAAATTTTATTTCATTGAGTTTTATTTATATTTGTTGTTTGTTTATGTTCTTATTAAGCACTTGTTTTAAGACAGAATCGCTTTCATCTATTTCAAAATAATAACTGCAAAAAAAAAAAAAAAAAAAAAAAAAAAAAAAAAAAAAAGAAAAGTGAAATTTGATCATGCATTAGTTATTTATGAGAAATTAGTCATACGAGATCTAGACCGGTCACCTGTTACAAACGCAAACACGAAGGCGTTCGTTAAACAGGCAATTACTGCACAATATTTAGTTTATTCTACGTTTTATACACGTACATTAAATAGAAGGGTTTCCAGATTATATCGGTAGTTATCTTTTATACTTGTACATTTTATTTTCTAGAAAAAATTAAGAATATGAACCAACATGCTTATTTTGACATAGATACAAAGGAATATACAATATATTTTTAGCAACACATCCAAATATTACAAAATCACTTTTTGATCTTGTTAACAGTAAAACCCCAATCATCCAACCTTGTAACGAACTGCGTTAGCGGCGTAGATTTTGTTAATAAAATAAAATTTTTGATTTAGCCTCTATGTACTGATATCAATTGATCAATACATCGTTTCAAAGAACATCAGAAACAAATTTGAAAAACAAATGTAACTCAATGAAGGTTTTGTAGAAATTGTTAATTATTTAATTACTTTATAGTCTTTGAAATCGTGCTTCAAAGAGTTAATTTTACCTTTACATCACGCATATGTCATAAGTTTGTCACTTAAGCAAACAAGCACGCACTGTGTAAAAAAAATAGCAAAGTCATTGTTTATTTTCACACATTTTTTTTGCTTTCGTCAAATAAACGTAAACCACGGATCAAACACTGTCCGTTGGTACAATTGACAAGTCCACTCAGGTCTTACATTGTTTGTTTGTCAGAAGAAATTGTTCAATGACGTTTAATGCGGCAGTGATGATAATGATGGCGATTTTTATATACAGCAGCACGAAAACTTAATTTTTCAAATAAATTTTGACTTTCATTTAAGCAGAATTACTTCAACAACCTACACAGACGAACAAGCACAATGAGTGCTGTATATAATGTTTTTAAATTCCTAAAAGTGTTTCTCGATGTGATTAAACATCCATAATAAATATTCACAATAAACTGAGTGCAACTACATCACCATTGGTTCGACTCTGATTGCCAGCATTCGAGAAAGAGGTTTTCCTTGACACAAGGATCTACTGGTTGGCAGAGTACCAGTCTATTGAACTTTGTGGCCTGCAGAGGTCGACAGTTCGGGCATGAGATTTACATCCTTTCGCGATTTTTAATGGTTCTGGTAAACACATGTGTAAGGTTTATAGGTTTTATTTGATATACATACATGTTCTACCTTTCAGAAAAATTACCTTAAACACAAAGAGCCATAATATACGATGAAATATAGCAATTTATAGTTTGGGAAAAGCTTGTCCTACTAAGAACAGAGAGAAAAATGAAATATGGAACCAGACAACATAACAAGTTTACGGGTTATAAATGATAAATAATCTCCATAATTTACATAATGATAAATAAGAAAGAGAAAAACTAGACATAATGCTTTAAAAAGGTCTTATTAAATGCTTTGACATTTTGAGGTTGAAATGATCTTTTTTTTATTATTTTTGTTTCTCTATACAGTTTTGAATCTGCTAACTTTCTCCGCACTATATCGTTTAAGCAATTTTATTACCGTAAGGTATTCGGTTAAATGAAGAATAGAATAGAATAAATTGGGTTTTTAACATTCTTTATCTATTCACAAAAAGTTGTCCTGAATCGTGAAAATAAATGGCTGCTTTTAAGTAATAAATTTCTTAATTTTAATATTGTATTTGTTTATTTTTTCACCACAAAAAGCATTTCCCTATAGGTCAGTAACGCTTTTTTGTTAAGCCAATATGCTACATTTGTCTAGAATTTGTTGTCAACAAAACCATGCTATTGTTATTTTGGTTTCGTTACATAACTTATTTTTCTTATTCTATGATTTGACAAACCTAGTTGTTAATCATTTCAAAATAGAAATAACATATATCTTCCTGAACAACCAGGTAGCATGTTTCGGACCATCCACACGCTTTACATACAAAGTGTTTTTAACGCATATAGAAACGATTGTGTTTGTAAACAATGTCTGATAGAGCGAGTTGTTTTACAAAAATGGCCTATAGATCAAAAACACTTAGACCTTTTTAATCTATTATGATACTTCTCATTAATATAGTCTAATTATATAAAATTTTAAACTTAAAGGTTAAAGACTTCTTATTCATAAGCTTTTAATCATCTTCAATTGATTTAAAACAAAGTTTTTCTTATATCTGATTTGATTTGAAGATGTAGTTTGTAATACCCTTACAGGTTTATTGGAAAAAACGCTTTTCCAAGAGATACGGTATATCTTAATGTCTAATATCCCAGAAACTATATAATATCACGAAAAAATTAATTTTAAAATCCCATATTGTTTGACATGAACCTAATACGTAATGAGGTATCTAATACTTGGTACCATGCTTAGTCCTGAAAGCCACTATGTATATATATTCACTAAAGGTCTAGGTACTTTTTGATGACCTGTTATTCTCTGTCAGTCTCTTAAAGATACTTTTTACGAATAAGCTGGTATCGTAAATTGAGAACATTCAAATAACGATAAAACAATTTTAGTTTGTAAAGTCTGTTTATTGAAAAATATAAACAGTAAATAATGTCTCCAAAAGGCTAAATACACAAAGTTAAACATTATCGGATGCAATAAGCTATATTTAAAATATATAAAGTTTTTGTTATTATTTTTAAAAAAAAATTAAAATTTTTTTGAATTTTTTATTTATTTATTTATTTATTTTATTTTTTTTTTTGTGGGGGATTTTGATTTGGACATGGACCAGTATGTTTGTGTTTTATAATTATATTACCACAATTCGGTGCAATGACTACCCAAATGAAATACAAACAACAAAAGCTGATTCATAATGACAAACAAAATATCCGTATGATGTCTCAAAACAAAATATAACACCACATTACAATATGTCAAAGGTGAATAAAATGTACAAACCGAAACTATTTTTGTGAAACAAAACACGCAACCAGTGGAACCAGTTCAACAAAATACCAACAAACAGCCCTGTGCCAGTGAACGGCACATAATTCATTAAAAAAGGAGACAAAAAAATCTAAAACGTTATGCGACCAGTTTGCTTTTTATATTGACTTTGACATTTCAAAATTACATTGCTTTTTCGCTTTAATCATTTTCGGGCAAGTGTCATAAATGTTTTAAATATAACAACTTTTTTTTTTCAAAAATTGTCTACAGTATAAAATTCTAATTAAAATGTTATTTTACTTTTTTAGGGATGAACATGTTTAATACATTTCATGAATACTTATGGCAAAAAATTGTCGAAAATACAAAATCATATATATATATATATATATATATATATATATATATATATATATATATATATATATATATATATATATATATAACACTTATTTTCATTTTAAACTAACATCAAGAAAACAATCTTTTTTCAGAAACACGTTTATGTATTTTGTAACAAAACATTCTATATACAAACATTTCTTTCTAACTTTTTGTTTAAAAAGGACGTTCTTGAGATAAACATGTAAAACAAAAAACTTCCATCGAACAACAATTACTGTGTGCTTCACACAACAAAAGTACTTGTTGGAATCTATTGTCATTGTTTAGTTCGGTCCATGAAACGGTCAACTACTTATTTGTGACCTTTCTTAAACCTTCTTCCTGTTCTAGGCTGCCCTTGAGACAAATTCATCGAGAATATTACCGAATGAAATATTCCACATATTGAAAGTGATGGTAAAATAAAAATTGTACATGACATCAAATTAAAATCCGAAATGTGCATATCTGGCACATCAAAATTTAGCAGGTATTTGTTATTTATTTACTACCCCTGAGCGGGCACCGCTGCTAGGGGTACTCACCGAGGGCATCCATAACTCAGTAGGCAGTACCTTGATCTGTCAGAAAATATACCATTTAGCAAAATTTTCAGACGTCTAAATTTATGAAATTTATGTAAAACTAAGGTCTGTTCTTTCGTGCAAAGCTTTCCTTAGCTGGATTTAGATTCATATAATTTGAAACTTAAGATTCATTATTTTTTAACTGTTTGGCTAATGTTATTTATCTATCAAACTTTTCGGTCTTAGTGTCACTGACGAGGAATGAATTTCCGAAATGTGCACATCTGGCACATCAAAATTTAGCAGGTATTTGTTATATATTAATATTTAATATATGTTACATGTTACACACAACCAGAAACGGTGGAATGGAATCTAAAAGTTCATGATTGCAACGTTAAATTGATCAATGTTACAAGAACTCAACATAAGATTCAGAATATTCTTGATGGAATCAGATTTATTCGGCTTCTTATTTAAATAGAAATTTTCTGTCAAGTCTGGTAACGTATAAAACTTCGAATGAAAACCAATCGTAATATCTTTATGTTTTTATTCCTAAACAAAACACACGTGTGGTCTCCTCCATATTATTGTCTATTGCACTCAGTACGGATCTAACGAATCTCCTGTAGGAGTCGTTTTCCATTAGTATCTGTATTTGCGTCTGAGCTTCGTCAAAGAGATCTTTCTTTGAAGAGTCTAGGTTCCTTTGAATTTCTTTTCTGATACTGTCGCTTAGGTTTACCTACAAAAAGATATGGAAATTTGACTTGAGTACCGGTATAAAAGTTTTCTTATTTGATGTGGGTTGCAGCTAAAATTGCACGTAGTATCAAATTTCGTTATTATCGTTTGTTTTAACTCTAGGTTAAATGTTAAATAATTAATAATATATATAAATATAAAAAATAAGTCAATTTCTACAAACCTCATTAGGGGAGTCTGGTGCTACGTATTTTTCATATATCTGCATTTTCAGTCGCATTCTCATTACTTTGCAGCATCGTTTCTTGAATCTTTCACAAATGGTCCAGAAGTCAAGGTTGTCTTCACTGAATTCCGAACATAAAAACTTGTGAAACAGTCGGTAGCCAACTATAAAGAAAATAAATAATGAATAAGCTTAAGTTTGAATAAAAAGCCATTTTTTACATTAACTTTAAAGTTTGTAACTTGTGTTCAAAATACATGTCTAATCGTAAAACAATTTACGTTTTTTTATAAATATCCAAGTTCATTATTAACAGCGTGTACTCAGGCACAAATGCCATTTTACAAGTACTGAATAACTGATTTTGAAACATTGTTTATCTTTCATTTAACTTACCTCTGCTACGCAAGCATGCGGTGAAAGAGTCTGTCCATTTTAAAACCATTTCTGGCGTAGGGTTTCCTTCAAATATATCTTTCAGTCTATTCCAAACACTTGTTTTACAGTCAATTGGTAGGCATGATTTCCCAATGAATCTCGAATTTCGAGTTTCTAAATATACCAAATAAAACAAATGAAGTTCTTGTTTTGTAAAACATTTAAAACAAAGATTCTTGTGTTGTATATTTATGTTGTATATTTCTATTTACATTTCTTACTCAAAAAAGTGACAAGCAGATTTTATAATCACCAAGGTTTATTTGCATTTGTTTGGGCAAATAACCTTAATCTATTGTTAGGCATTTAATTACTTTAAGAGTGATCAGTAAACATTCGCGCAATGCATGTTACATATCCAACTTAAAGAGTCCAGACCATATATGTGAGGTTTTAGCTAATTCTCAAAGTAAATATATAATACACATACCAGTTAAATTTTGATGTGCCAGATGTGCACATTTCGGAAATTAATTCCTCATCAGTGACACTAAGACCGAAAAGTTTGATACATAAAAATATATATGCCAAATAATTGAAAATAATGAATCTAAAGTTTCAAAATTATATGAATCCGAATCCAGCTAAGGAATGCTTTGCATGAGGGAACAAACCTTAATTTTAAATAAATCTCAAATTTTAGACGACTGAAAATTTTGCTAAATGGTACATTTTTTGACAGCACAAAGTACTGCCTACTGAGTTATGGATACCCTCAAATAGATAAAACATTATTATGAGAATATTTTCATGTTCTGTGTGCCGCCTTTTAATTTAAAAACTACAATATTATGTCTATTTTTTCTGTTTAACACTATAATCTTATTATTTTGCTGAACGTGATGTTTAAACTTATTATTTTCCTATTTGCAAATTCTGAACCAAAACGCTAGGACGCATGTACATGCAAAAAAAAAATAAATATAAAAAATACAGTTTAATTCTCCGTTTTTTTACTAATCCCATTTTAATAATATTATTTACCTTTAAAAGCTGTGTTCCAGAAAACGATTTCATCCTGTTGTAACTTACAGGTTCTGTTTGTTACGGCCATTGCTGAAGAAATCTTCCGATTACACTGAAGAAAACATCTGCCTCTTACTACTTTTGTATCAGTTTCGACCGCTCCTCGAATTAGCAGTTTTGTATAAGGTAGGGATAGTGGATATCAGCCAGCCACTCAGACAACAAGATAAATTTATGAATGTTCATATAGTGACAGTTCTATGATGTCTTTCTGTAAAAGACACCCCTTCAACCATCATTCAACCAATAGGATTTTGAATTTTTTTTTTTTTTTTTTTTTTTTTTTTTTTTTTTTTTTTTGGTTTAATTTAATTTTTTGGAAAATAATTTTCTAATTAAATTATGCAAGTTACATGTTCATGCAGACAATGAGTATTGTCTTTGCACTAAATACAATTTGTAGCATAAATTTTGTTAAAGAATTATCCTCAATGATTACTTATACAGATAAATGTAAAATTGAATATGTCATTAAGCATGTATCTTAAAAAAAGAAGCAAACGACACGATTTTATAATTAAGGGGCTGATAAACGATTGTGATAATTTTTTAGAACAAATGTTTTAATAATTCCTGGTTCCTGTCAATTGACGAAAGTTTAATAATTGTACATTAATTAAATATTGGGTTTAAATATATGTCACAATTGCCATGTTATTCAACAAAATTCCGTCCCATCATTGTTTATATAAGAAAAACGTGATCTATCGTTATTGTGTTTGAGCTTGGGGGTCCGATGTAAAGCTATGTGCTCTTTATTATTATTATTAATTAAAATGTCTGCGTTTAAAAGACTTGTCATCGATTTATTAACGTATGGTTGCTTATTTTAGCTAGGCTCATAGTTACTGGACGTCTATGCTGATCTATAATTTTTTTAATTTTAGGTATTTATTCTAAACAAATGTCTGTTCCCTCATGCATAGCATTCTTTACTTGGATTTGAAGTCATAAAATTCATGAACTTTTGGAACTTTGAATTCATTAACATTCAACTGTTTGGCTAGTGACACTAATGAGGAATGATTTTCCGAAATGTTCACATATGGCACATCAAAATATAACAGGTATTTTGTTATATATTCACCTAGCTATGCTGGCTTTTCTGACTACGTGTTTTATTTACCAACTTCTTTTCTCTATTTTTATAAAATCGAATATTTTTCGAGTTGTTGACGAACAGTCTATGCTAGCGCCTGGTGCAGTGGTTTAGTTTAATTGTGTTCCATCTGCACTAACATAATTCAATTTATAAGAGAATAAGTAAAACACTTTTGACATCTAATTTATATATTACTTTTATCTTGTAGCAATGGGATCAGTAAAAGTATAATATTTAGATGTTTTGCATATCATGAAACTATATAGGATAGCTGTATAAAGAAGCGGTCATACTGATGTCCAAATCAACACCTGTTGCAATATAAAATATGCCAAATCATTTACGATTCATCGAAGAAATTAATTAATTCACAAATCTTTTGTCATATATTTAAATGTTTTTGATTGTTATTTTTATTGACCTTTTGAAGGAAAGTAGTACAATTCATACTCATGTTGTTGGTAATAAATTCGCATGCTTTATATGCTGTTTTTTAACATTAATATACTCATTAAAAATATGTTTACGAAATTTGCTGCATATAAAACAGCCTAGGTTCGATTGGATGTTATAGTATCTAAATTTGTCATCTTCCTCTATTGTTTATCATTGTTGAAGATTTCTATTCCAGAAATTTAAAACCATTATTAATATTTACCTGAGCATCTATTTGTACTGATGACATCTATGTACCAGTGCTACACATTCAACCTTGTTTTGTAAAGAGTAGGAAAACCTGTTTTTGTCTTTACAAATTACAACTCTTGAAAAATTTAAACACTCTTCATTTTAAAACAATTAGAAATTAATCCATTAGATACTGGTGCTCATGGCTTTCAAAAGAAAGTAACATTTAACAAAGAGAATGGTTTGATCTATGGTAGCATGTATATTGTTTTCCGTTTCTAACAACATACATAAATGTTAAAGACCAATTTGTTTGTAAACTAAAAAACATACATATTAAAAACACAAGTGCTCTAAAATATTTTATCTCTTTTAATTACACAAGGGGTAAAGCCCTGACATCATTAGTTTGAATAAATAAAAACAAATAAAAAGTTATTTGAATTGTCTGGATTCAGAACATGAAAAGATAAAATAAGACGTATTAAACAATCGAACAAATAACATGTTGCTAAAATATGCTGTATTTGAAGTGTTATTTTAGTTAAACTTTAAGACAACAAAGCACGTGGCAAAAGTACAGACTTATAATTTATGCGAAATCTATCTAAAATTTCGTGTTCATGGAATTTCAAAAAATAACACAATGTTTCGACAGTTAAGTATGTTGCAGCCTCAATAAGTTCGTGATGTTCAAATAAACATTCGTTGTCGTCTCTAGAAATTAGCATACAAAGAAATATACAAAAGTGTGGCTTGTCTAAACTATGATTTTTAATAAAAACAAAGTTGTGTTTTAAAAGCTCTCGCAACATTCCTTACAGATCTTCGAAATAGTTCCTTTTCAGAAGTCGCATAAAAAATCTAAGAAAAAAGTTCCCTTTATTATTATGACCTTTTAAAGGATGTTACAGATTTTCAATGGTTGTGACAGAACATTACTAATAAAACAACAGTCTCGTAACAGCTTTTATTCTATTAATCTTGAGGTATTAAAAAAACTCAATATTTTCATTTTTTTCAAAATCAAAAGAATGTTTTTCAGATATTTATGAATTTTATTTTCATTCACTAACTCCTAAGTTATATCAAGTAAAATCCCTTTAAGTGTATTTCAGATTTTTCCTAAGATAACCAGTTTTCCAAATATTTTTAGTTGAAATGAAGAAGTTTTAAAAATCAAATATGGCCTTTTAAATTTACATCCACTTTTCCAGTCTTACTCATTTTTCTAAGCCAATGTGATTTTAAACATTAAACGGAAAACAATAATCAAACTTGAATGTCTAATTTTAAGTTAACAGAATAAAAGGAAAAAATTACTCTTCCGCAAATAGATAAAAATATTTTAAGAAATTATTTTGCAATTCATTCAATCACAAAATTTAATAGATGTGAAGGGGCAAAGATTTCCTTATCTGTCTAAATAAACACCTGTTGAAATATACAAAATACAATTAATCTTATACAAATATCCTTATTTGAAATCCATTTAACTTAGAATTTACTATTTGAGATTGGCATTTGTTTTGATCTTCTGAAAGTTGTGAATTGACAATTTCTTTTCGCGTTGGAAATTAAAAAAACACGTGTTCTATATCCTATAATGATTTTATTTTATAATAAAATTAACGCTAAAAGACCTGGCTGTAATCATTTGTTTGATTGCGATGCTGTGGCATCTTCATGGTCAACCAATGCGGTTGCTTCTGCTTGATGACATTGCTGAATCCCATTTTACATTTCATTATGATAATTGTTCCCATACGTATCTTGTTACAGCCGAAAAAAAATTTAACTAAAATAATTTGTGATAGCAAAAATTCTTAAGACTATTCAGAAAAAAAACAGCAAAAATTTTCTTAATTTTTATTGTCACTACTTCAAACAGGATCTTGCATTTTAAAATTTATGATGATCCTGTTCTCAATTTATGACAGTTTAATTGCATTTTATTATCATCCGGGTTTAAATTCAGGTATATTGAAGACATTGCTTACCACGCAACCATTACAGGGATCTTTTGTATGTTGTGATTGTCCATACGTCTTGATTTTAAGTACGAATCTTCTCATTTTCCATGCTACTATGTATCGTTATATGAAAGGTTCCTAGATCTCATGTAAGTCAGAAGCATATTTATATATATATATATAATTGATTTTATTAAAAACAACAGCCAAAAAACCAAAATCATATTTACAAAAAGGGGAGAAGTGAGTGGTACAAGTCAAAGGCACATTTGTGTGACATTTAGTAAAAAGCAGTCAGCCGTCAGAGGATTAAAAGACAATTTACGTCAATCTTTTCTTTCATTTTCTCATGTAACCTTTTGAGATCTCCATTGTATTTTCTATCTTCTAGAGACAATTTTAAATTCACTGATTTCAATTCTTGAATAGATTTGACAATTACAAATTTTAAACATAATATTAGTATTTATCTTTATTTTAAACTAGTTTATTATATTAAATTACTATGTGAAGATTATAAGAAAAACACAGACGTATATGTGTGCATCAGCGCAAATAAGTAAATCATTCCAACTCTTCCTTGTACTTTGTGTAGGAAGCACAAAGCCACATGTTCTGAAGTTAATCCAATGTTTAAATAATTGTCGACTTATGATACAAAAAATAAAAATAAAAATGAATATCAAAGACGTAAGGTTCGTTTGTTCATTGTTTGATAAAATAATGACAGTTGTTTATTTTTATTGTGCTTAAGGTTCAAAAGTTTAAAGCCCTTCGTTGGTGGTGCCTCCACAGTACGGGATATCAAATGAATCGCCTTTAAAGTGAGAAATATATTTGTTGGTCCAAACATGTTGTTTTATTTTGGTTATTTTTGTCGGTAACCTTTTTAAACTATCATGTTTCATTCCTATTAGCGGTGGCTATTTTTACATACATGTTCTAGTTACATATTTAATTTTGCTTTTATTTTAATTTCATTTTATTTTTTTCCGAAAAGATGAGAATGCTGTCAATAACCAATAACGTAAATGACAGCTCAAAATTCCTTTTTTTTTTTATCCAAGTCTCATTTGTAAGAGTTATTTATACTATTCATTATCTCTACATTTTCATTTAACTCATTAATAAGCGTAAGGTCCCTTTAATTCGACTTTGTGGTAGTGATTAATACTGAAGATTAAAAGTAATTCGATTGGTCAAAAATATTGGATACCATTATAATCGACCCTATAAAACGAGATTAAGCAGTTCTCTGGAATCAGCTTTACTGTTGTTCTTACAATCTGGCCATGTTTCAGTCTGTTTCTTTGTTTACGTTTTGGTTTTAAAACTTTTTAAGCAATTTTCTTCTATGTTTTTATTTTATTTTTCTTCGTCTTCTTCTTTATCTTGATGATGATGATTATAATTATAATCACTATGGGGCTATTGACAAAATTTAACGTGATTCAAAATATATTAGCTATATCTGAAAGTCCAGTCAAACAAGAAAATTTGTAGTTACTAGTATTTTAGTAAAATCTAGCTATGTTAACTTTTTAGGACGGTTATGTTTTAATGTTATTATGAATGATTGATTACTAAATATAGTGTAAATTGACCAGAAAGATAAGCAAATAAATGTCATTTTTAGATATTGAAGCTAACTGTATCCATTCGCACAAAATGGCGAAAAAGAACATTGAAACCTTTGAAATGAAAATGCTATTTGATTTAAAGTACATTTAAAATCATGCCACCCTGGTTGTTTTGTATTGTGTTGCCAATATAGATAAGCATAAGCTTTAAGATTGTGGGTGTAGTACACTGTTTTGATAACTTATATCGTTTACTTGAGAAAAATTTAAAATTATGTCCCCGTAGGTCTGTGACGTTGTTACCATGAAACGGCATAACTATTTGCGTCATAACACCATGATAAAAATATTGTGTTAACTGAATATGCTGTGTTGCCATCGACGAAAAAATAAATACTTGCGTGATTAACACCAGTATCAATACAATAAGAGATATATTGGTTACTAAATATTAAAATGTAACAAAAATACCTGTTTAGTTTTGATGTGCCATATGTGCATATTTCGAAAATTAGTTCCTGTTCAGTGATACTAGTGGCCGAAAAAGTTGATAGATAAAAAAGTTAACCCAAACATTTATAAATTAATGAATCTAAAGAATATATAACACTTGAATACGAGATCCCATGATAACTCTTCGTATTAAAAAAAACTTAGCCATTATGAAGAAAAAGTTTATACTGTTTGAAATAAATTCTTTGATAAAAAGTCTTTATAAAAACAATTGCATTAAATATTGCTTAGTTTTGAATTGTAGAAAGAGAGCTTTTGTTGTAAAATTACTGATTTTTTAACAATTTTGTTGACGTTCAAAAGATGTATGAAGGTGTGAATGTACCACCAAATTGTATTTTCTGTCATCTTTTGAAATAAACGTTCTTTAATAAAAACATGGCGTGGAATATGAAAATAAAACAATAGTATTAATAGGTTATGAGTCAAAATTCCGTAATGAATTGAAACTAAACTTAAAATAAAATTCGATTTAGATGCTGATCATTAAGTTACTCGTATCTTTAATTACTTAACTAATAAATAACATCCCTAGAAGGTTAGTTATGTTTTGCATTTTTGGATACTCTTTATAACAAAAATAACATAAATAATAATATATCGATAAAATATTAAAGAATATGTATTAGTTTGAAAAAGGATAAGGAAAAGTGATTTATATATATTTTTATATGTGTTTGATGCCATCGTATGATTACAGTTTTCCTTTTACTTACTACCAGTCCCTGTACTTTTACCAACAAAAGTTGTTTATATTCTTATTGACCTTCTTTATTGGTGCGTATCTTCTCTTGGTTGCTGTGGACATATGTACCTTTACTTAGATACACATTATAATACTTCATTTTGATTTATTACGATCTGAATTTAACGTACCATTTGATCAGTCTATGGTCCTTTCCCATATACATCAGTTCTTAAGTCTAGACAGCTGTAAGTTTGTTTCCGTTCAAAATTTATTTATTTCCTTTTCTAAACCAATCCGTTTTAAAACAAACAACTTTATGGAAAATACCTGGGTATTTTTATTATTTGTGTGAGTATACTTAAGTATATTTTATTTTTTAATTCCTACTTTTGTGTTAAACTGTATAGCAATGTTTATAAACTTCCTCATTCTCACAAGTACTTTCAAGTACACGAATGTTCGTAAACTATATGTAGTTTTGTTTTCAAATCTGCTCCAACCAAATAAGGTTTTTTTTTTTTTTTTTTTTTTTTTTTGAAAACATTTCTCTTAATTTATTACAAGTATAATTTAAATGCTGAAAAATTCTTATATAATAAAAATAACCAAACATCATAAACATTGATGAAATAAATAATGCAGAATTTGTCTGTTACAAATAAACATAACATGTGTAAGTCACGGTTGGTGTTTTGGAAATTTCGATGCTGTGAAGACAGCTTCGAGTGGCAGAATATGGCGGACAGTCGCTATTGTTTCATTTGTATTAACTAAATGACAACGGCCAGGTCCCTCTAAGGATTTGCACTCTTAGGATTTGCACTGTTTAACTTTCCAAGGTTGGGCCCAGGTAGTGCTACACGTTCTAGGTATATTTACGTAAGCAACAGTTTGCTTATTTTCTAAAGCACATTCATTTGACGCACTCCGTTAAGGTGGGACCTTAGGGAGTGAGGTGAGGATGTGGTTTCCGGGACCGGATGGTCGAATCCCAACAAGGTTTATATGGTATACGTCATATTAGTAAGCATCGTTAAGGGGATATTACTAATATTTTATTTCTGACGCCTGTTCGCTGTAGTCTGTTAAGTGCTGTGATCCTTATAATCGACCGAACTTGTTATAGTGTTATCATTGTTATTGTTAAATAGATTTGCAGAGATTGTTATAAACTCTACAGAATAAAACTAATCAAATATTGGAACAGATTTTTATAGAGGCGTAAAGTAAAGTTTACTGTGCACAGAAACTGATGAACCATTAAGTCGTATTATTTTTAGAAAATGTAACAACAGAGAATGTTTACCTTAGAGTCTAGAAACAGTGCCTCAAAAGCATCAAATTAATCGCGTGATGTTACACAGAATATGGCTAAAAGAATAGATTCCAGACATATTCTATCTTGCACTGTCCCATTGGATTTCAAGCTCACGAAGCCTTGGCTGTGTCAAAATTTTATTAGTGTTTTTTAACACTATCTTTGTTTTTGCAATCTCATTTACAAGTATGAAAATCCGCAGATCCTAGGAACACATGTTCCAAAAGCGAGTATCAGTCAGAATTTTATAAATGAAAAAAGTAAGGTCTCCAGGCGAAGTGAAACTTCAGCTTTGCACTACAGAGTATGCTCATTTCAGACTCGAAACACGCATCTTTTATAAATCAATTTTAAAAACAGATCATAACACAGTTTATTCTAAGGCAAAAAGTGGTGGATTCGAGACTAATTCTGTGTCCAAATCATAATATTTACATTTGCTTTGCAAATTTACTGTAGAAACATGTTTAAGACATGTGGAAAAAACGGGGCAATAACTGACATTGATCACATGATCATTACACTATGCGTATGAATATTTCACTCTCTCGACTACTTTTCTAAGAAGTTTCATAGCAAAACAACAACACAACCTGAGAAAAAATAATTTATTAATTTTAAAATATACATTGAATTAAATACACAAAGGAAATTTCCAATAATATCAAAAAAGTACCATAATTTCTCCCATAATACTGAAACAGTGTGTATGGTACCATCTGTTCTATAAATTTTATTTCTCCAGCTATGAAATTTCACCACAAGTTAAAATCACAGTCAAAATTGAGTTTCACATTGGAGAATATGTCACTTTAAAACATGAAATACCAAAAAAAAAAATTCAGAGGGGGGTGTTTTATACAGACGAAATTGACAGATGTTAAAAAAGAATATACATGCAACTGAGGCGGTCGATTGTACAGTAAAATGTTAAACCGCTGCTTCAGTGCTTCGATAATCTGACAAAAATCCAAATTTGTTCAATCAATATAATAAATAGCTACAGTTTGATATATGGATCATGTTCAACCCAATTTCAAAACGCACTTTTGCCCATTTTCATACGACATATGCCATGCTGCAAAAGTTGAAACTAAATACACTCCTCGCTGTTTGCGGGCGACGGCCTTTCAGCATCTTAATGACCTGGGGTACGAAGCTCGGCACATAATGTTTATTTCGAACCATAAATGAGAAGCTTCTCCCGAACTGTCTCAACACAACAGAAAAAAACCTCTTAGTAACTCATTGTCAGAGTTAACTCACCCTGCTAAAAATTTTAACACTGAACCAGCTGTTGTTGTACCGCGCCTATATGGGCCACAATTTGGGTCGCATCGCTAACGCGCGTTATTCAGTTGGCCTGGCAAAGCTATGGCATTTATAATCCGTTGTTCAGTGGTTAAATGTGATACATCCATCGACAATTTCTCTTCAACGTATGATTACCCTCGAAGAATCGAAAAACGTGCTCAAAAAGATTAAATTAATCAGATATTGCAACATATTTTAATATAAGCTTAAAGATAAGGGTTCAAGCAAAAAAAAATGTTAAGGGTCGCAAAATAGGCGGTCAAAATGCTGATGTTGTTGCGTATAATTTTTAAAAATTAAACCCATTATGTTTTGTTCCATATATTGAAGTTTAAATTTATAAAATGGACATTGAAATTGCCCATAAAAAATGCTTTAAAATATTGAGAATATTGACAGCTAAACTTTGCAAGTAAGTCTCCCTTTTTAATTTTATACTGAAAACCGTAAGTAATAACGAATATTAGTGTTTTAGAGTGTAAAAAATCCTTAAACAGCAGGAAACGTAACATTTTCAGTGTGTGACCGGAAGTGACGTACAAAATGTTATCCAAATTGTAAGGTAGTACCTCAGTCTCCATGTTTACAGTGTTAGATTATTAACTAACTTTTTTTCATATATTTAATAAAGTTTAATATATTATATTCCTTATTTGAACTAAACGTAAAATTTGTACTTTTTATGCAGCTTTGGGTGTATACCGATTGCTTTGAACTGCAACATCTAAATGTCTTAAAAATTACATTTTAACAGAAATGAAATTTCAACATTTTTATTATCTTTTATTTTCAATGACTAAATAAAAAAATGGTAAAATACCCTTGACCGATTAACATCTGTCAGATATGTTTCTTCTTATTATTATTATTATTTTTCCTAAAAAAACTTTGTCCAGAGCACATCTCAGAGATGGTATGAAGGATTTTGATGAAATTTGGTACTAACAATCTGCTATCTTTGTAGATGCCCCTGAGATGATCAAATGATTAAAAAATTTCTACCTCGATGTTAGGTGGGTGAAAATTGTGTAATTTAATTTCAAGCATCTTTCTGTCCATTACATACACGTACAAAGAGAGATAACTCTTACAGAATCTTCTTTCTTCGTAGGTTTCTCAGATATAGGAGCGCCCGATAAAAATGGGTAATCTGAATTAATGTTTAAAGTTAAGCTTTATAAAAATCATTCAATGTTAATAGACTACAAGTAAATTAAGAGACTAGCCTCCTTCTTACATTCAGATTTGTTTTTAAAAAATTCTTAAACTGCATCAAAATGGTTTAAAATATATATAAAATTTTATCAGCACAGTGAAACAAAATAAACGCAACATTCAAACTCGTTCAAAATTTTAGAGTAGGTTCCTGTACCATTCAAGTTTTCACATCCATGGGCAATCAATGGGAGAAGGGCAGGAGGGGAGGGGCAGGAGGGCATGGTGTTAAAAACAAAAATCTCCAATTTTTCTTTAAACACTTTGCTGTGTACTATAAAACCATATATATTTATAATCCTCATCTCAAGTTGCATCAATTTATATAAAACATTTCTCCCTGTGTTACCACTAAGGGTGGTAGGTAGGGTTTTTCATAACTTTTAAACTGTCGAAATCCCCACCCCTAAACTACTAGTATATATTTTCTGATTTCTTATGATAAAATGAAAAGAATGATATTAATGGAAAGCACCTCAGGTCCTTTTCCACTGTTGGGTAGGGCTGGATGGTGCTTAGTAAATTTCAAACGGTTGAGATCCACACTCCTAATTTATGTATTTTCTGGTTCTTTTTGAAACGTTGAAAGGAGTAATCATATTACAGGGCAAATATGGTAATTCCTCTCTGTGGATGGGGCTAGGTGGTGCTGGGTCGTGCTATGTACATGTTAAGCTTTTAAATAGTTAAAATCCCTTTCACTTATCTGTATATTTTCTTGTTTATTATAGACATTTGAATATAGTGATAAAAAACCTCCAGGAAATCATTTTCAAGAGAGGGTGGTGGTGGGAAGCCAGAATTCTTAACACCCACCTTCAATCAAAAAACACGATCTAAAAGCATACTCGATTTAATTTCTTAAGGCGAGTTTACAGGATTAAATTCCTTTTCAAAGAACTCAATTGTTTATGGACTTTTGAAAAGAGTAATAAAAACCTCCAGGAAATAATTTCCAAGAGAGGGTGGGGGTGGGAAGCCAGAATTCTTAACACCCACCCTCAGTCAAGACACACTATCTAATGGCATACTTGGTTTCATTTTTTAAGGCAAGTTTACGGGATTAAATTCCTATTCAAAGAATTGAAAACAAAACAAAAAACAAATTCAATTACATTATTTCACGTTTTATAAGTATAATTGCTTTTAATCTCTTTGTCAATTATCCATTGATATGTAGGTTATGGCTACTTCACTGTCATGACACACGTCAATCAAATTTGTTGGTTAAACGCCTCACAGATTTGCTATCAAAGTTAAATACTTGTTCAATCAAAATATACCAGCTCATTGTAATTGCCAAAATTATGGATAGGACCTATGTCAGAAGACGCATGATTTTGATCTATTGAACTTGTGAAATTTACATACATTTCGAATGCGCGTTATTCCGTTTGCTTGCAAAGTTGTTGCGTTCATACTGACAATGAACACCATTTTAAAACAGTTCAATTGTTATATTTTCGTTATTTTTTTAAAAAAAATTATTCATTTATTTCAAGAATAAAAACTCCCATCTATAACACATGCACATCGGTAGAGTCCAGTAGACGCAACAGCTGAATTTAAGACCGAGAACGACACATTATTAATTTGCAATTTTTTTAATGTTGGGAAACAACGGGGATTTTGGGTTTGAAAAATAGTTTATCAGGTATTTTGATGGTATTTTCTCGATTTTTCATTAACATAATGTATTTTTGAGAATATTGGAAATAAAATAATATATATATATATAAAAAATGAAAATCAACAAAAATTTGTTGTTATTTGTGGACTATATTTCGGTCGAAAATCAGGTGCACCTGTGTGGCCTCATTTCATTGCAAAGAAGTTTGGAGTAAAAGATTGCTGGCTATATGTCGGAAGTGAAATTTGTGAATCTTAAACAGGGTAAACTGTAGCAGAAGAATAATTTTCAATAACCAAGATGTACCATTACACATTGCCTCAAAATAATAGGGGATATAGCAGCTTTGCCAAGGTAGGAAGAAATTTCTATAAGATCCGATTTTGAATTATTGGTTTCTTTCTTTTTTTTTTTTTTTTGTTTAAAAAAAACATTGTTACAACGGCGGGGTATGAGGGATTGAAAGTGAATATTAGAAATGAGTACGACAAGAATTATAATTGTACAATTCGATCCATCACAAGATCAGTCCATCAGCAGGTGTATATTTTAGACAATATATAGATTATGGGTAGTGGGGGAATCATTCCTTACTGGTATCCTGATGTGGTATTGGCATTCCTCATAGATAGTTCCAGAAATGACTGATTGGCAAATTTTGGTAAATTGAAAGCATACATTTGCTTTGAACCTCTACTTTCTGGAATTTTTTCTTTTTCTTTATTATTATTATTATTATTATTGCTCTAGGAGAATGTATTTTAAGATTCTGTTGATAGACATACTTGGTAATGACAACCCGAATTTTGAAAACCGGCAAATAAAGTTACACACGTGAACTTTCACCTGGGAGGTGAAGCCGATTGCTACGAAAGAGTAAGCACCTCCCGTCTAGCTAGGTACACCGTCTCGTCTGAAATCAAAATTAATATAAGAATAAAAGAAAAATAGCTCTTCGAAAAGTTTAGCACAGATAAAGCCCCACTTCGCTTGGGGCGATTTTTCTTTTACTGATTTGTCGATTATGATAGTTATGGAACGCGAAAGGCACAATTATTCAATAAACTATTTAAACTATTAAACTGGCAAATAATTCACATGAACTGGACTATCCTATCTCTCATTTACTGGAGAAAAAGTTAGTTTTATCTAATTTTTGTCATTTTGCGTTAGTTAACTTTAATTATAACTTTCATTTTCAGTTTACTACAATTAACTAGAAAAATAGAATTCTATGTTCACGGGAGTTTAGCTAGTTAACGATGGTAAAACACCGGAAGCTTTCACTCTGACAGTCGTCTACAAGGTCTTATTTCATTGGTCGATTACTCATGCAATTTTTATTATTTATTACTAAATTATATTAATTAACGAAGAGGCATTCAAAGGAAAAAAGAATGAAAGTTTAAAAATTAGACTGAGAGAAAAAGAGATATTCAAGAGAGAATTCAAAGGAAAAATCGTTGATTACAATTGTCTCTAGTTATTGAATTCAATAACTAAAGCAAATAATAACTCCTGGTACCTTCTTTCTTTCTTTCTTCTTTTTGTCTTATTTTCACAATGATTCTGATGTAAAAATTCTTTTGTATTGCAAAACATTACTGAAAATGAATTAAGGATATTAGTCATAACCACCTGGTAAATAGTACGAGTATAGTCCGAAATCCGATCAGAACGTTCTAAAATAATTAGCATATCTACAATCTGGTCTCGCTAATATTGATATCGAAATGTTACGATGTCAGTACCGAATCGGCTTGAGTCGACTCCGTGTGCCAAAAGTTACGCCGAGTTCATAAGGGTTCATATTTCATGAAAGTCAAAAGCCAAACACTGTATAAGTATTTATTTTGGCTGTGTATTAATATTGGTGCTATTGACGTAAAATCAATTTCCGCCAATATTAATACAACTTAACTTTAATTTTAGCTGACATGTCTAAGTAAAATAATGACAGCGCAAATATTTATACACGATAAATGTTTGAGACCCTTGGGAACGCCAAATATAATACATGCTGATATAAATACTTTCACAGTGGAGGCAGTCATAATCTATTATTATTAGTTAAATTGAATTTTTCTTCTTAGATACTAGAGCAATTCCCATTAACTGCAATTAATGTAAATAAACATAGTTTAATTGACATTAACGGAATTAAAATAATTTTAGCTGAGATTAATAGAGATTATTTAATTATTGTATTTAATTATTGTAACTTTCGCGTTCCATAGATAGTGCCTATTTATAACTTTATTCTCCAAGATCGAGAATTTCGTTATCAGTGGACGTAATATGTCTCTTTAATCTTGTTGTATTCACCTTTTAATTGTATTATTGAGTGGTCTAGGTTGCTTTGGCTGTTGCCAGTGCTATTTTTTCAGTTGAAAAATTCCTTCTTCTATATAATACCCGGTACCCGTCCAAAGTCGTGACTTTTATGACCAGTTAATGATATTTGTTATCTTTTGTCATGTTACCTTATTCTTTTGTCTGTAGCTGGACTGGTTTTATTTAAACTATTTATGACCTGATTTTATTATCATTTATTGTGCTCTTTGTCAAGTTCATATTTATTTATCTATTTATTTATTTATCTATTTTGAAGATATGAAATTCTATGGTGTGTGTGTGTGTGTGTGTGTGTGTGTGTGTGTGTGTGTGAAGAATCAATTTCCAACCAGCTACTTACGTATAATTTTTACCAATTTAAATTTTATTGCATATTATATTTTTGTCTTTTCGGTAGTTAGAAGCTTCAACTGAAATATTTTACCCCGTCCACAGGGACTGTAGTTAATAAATTAAATGTTCTAATACATGTGTTCTTCGCTTTCTTTATTGGCAATACTTTCAACAATAAGAAAGGACTACGAAAGACTCAAATCTATTTTTTGTATTGTTTATGTTTTATTTTCATTCATCTTCATTTGAAATCTTCTGAATGAGTCTTTTTCCATAAGATGTTCAATTTCCGTCTTTGCTTCGTCAAACATGTCAATTGTTGGAGTATTTAATTTTTCTTTTATCGCATCTTTTATTCTGGCATCTAAGTTTACCTGAAAAACCAAAATGTTAAATGGTCAATTAAACAATGTTTGTTTGTAATTAAAAATTAATTAATTAATTAGAACTACGGATAGTTGCAATATTAAAAGCAACGAAATACAAGCTCTTAACACATAAATAAAGTTGAAAGTAAAAAATCCCGGGAAATTTAAGTTTGATTTTTTTATTCTTATTTTGGTTAGGTTAGTCTGTTTACAAATAATTTTAATTGTGTGCGTGCATGTGCGCGAGAGAGAGAGAGAGAGAGAGAGAGAGAGAGAGAGAGAGAGAGAGAGTCGGATCAACCTACCTCTGATTTGGCTGTTTCGGATATGTATTCGCTGTATATTGCACGTGCGAAGAAAGATATCGTTGCTGAACTTTTAAACTTTTTGAATTGAGTGCAGATATTCCAGAAATCCAAATTTTCTTGACTGTGTTCCTGGCGCAAAAAGTTGTAAAAGTTTGTTCTGTCTTCTATAATATAAAACAAATAACATTAAATGTACATTGTGTTACAATAATAAAAAAAATAATAAATAGTTATACAGTGTTTGGTATATTACATTGGTGTTTTACAGCAAATTGAAAACTACTAACACTGCAAACCTATTGAACCCTAATACACAAATGTACACTTACAGCTTAAAAGATATAAAATAACCAAAATGGTTCGATACCTTTTAGTATGATCTTACATTTTGTATTAAAATTAGGCGTGATGTTTCCGAAGCCAATACGGTTTGCTAACTTGTTGCATATTATATCTTATAAGGTGAATATAAATACTTAAAAATGCTTATTTATTTAATTATTTATTTATTTCATTTCATTTTTTTTTTTGACTTGCAATGAGTAATGTATAAGTTAAAAAAAAAAACTAGGAGTAGAAAAACGAATTAAAAACATGGAGTTAAAAACTGCAAAATGAATCAATTTCTTTTCAAAAATCTTGCTTTTTGAATTAGTTTTATTGGTTAGTGGGGGTGTCCTTAGACTCTACTATTTTTGTATTTAATACACAAAATGTTATAAATGTAGAATAATTCATGAGATAAATTTAATACTATTTTTATGGTCTACTACTTAGCATAAGAATGACCCGTGACCTTATCAATTACATCATTGGCCATCTGGTTGGGTTACGTGTCAATTTGAAGTAAGATAAGTTGGGTGTCGAAAGGTGTGTTTTCAAGCCCAATAGCAGCAAAATAATATTCCCTTTATTCTATAAAATAAGTTACTTATTCCAATAGTAGCTTCCAAGCCACATAGAGCAAAATAATATTCCCTTTATTCTATAAAATCAGTTACTAAATCCAATAGTAGCTTCCAAGCCATAAAGAGCAAAATTACATTCACTGAATGCTTATAAAATAAGTTACATATTTCAATAGTAAAGTAAAACAGGTCGTTACTAGAAGGGTTAATAAAAGTTCAGTCAAAGATGTTACGTAATTTAAAAGTTAAAACAATTACCTTCGTTATTTAGTGTTGTGTTGAAAGATTTCCAGTTTTTTGTTAATGTTAGTCTCATCCTTTTGTTTTCTTCATCTTTACTTTCTTTATCCAATCTAAAATACAATATAATGCAAAATGAATTTAAATAGGTTAGTTAGTCGAATGATCAAAATGAAATATATATATATATATATATATATATATATATATATATATATATATATATATATATATATATATATATATATATATATATATAGCTTAACGCCAGGTAAATGTAGCAAAGTTCAACAAACCGATGATTAAAAAGTGTTGAAAGAACAGTCCTGTGCCTAGACACCAATTCAACATGAATATGCTTCAAAACAAGATAAAAAAAAATGATATCGTATTGTAACTGTCATATACCACTTTTTGAATGTATTTTTATGATTAAATTCAAAAAGTGGTATATGACATAACAAAACAAGAGGCCCAAGATGGCCCTAATTTGCTCACCTGAGTTTAAATGTAACTGGTATGTCTTGATAATACCTGGTTAAGTCATAACATGTTGCCTCAATAGAAGTGGTTTCAGATAACATTATTTTTATTGTTTTGGTTTTTAGCTATATAGGTCACTGTGACCTACTTTTGGTAGCCAAAGCGACCAGAAACACAAATGAGAATGGCAATGGTCTAAAGGTGCTATTGACTAATATAAATGAAATATGACCAGTAGTGCCTGAGAAGAAGTCTTTTGATGGATGTATGGATGGGTGGCAGAGTTCCTATCCATGACCAAAACTCACATGAGCAATTTTCAGATCCGGATTTAAGACCTTACAGATTTGACACATTAATTAAAATATTTTTTTAAAAAAATTGTAAAAGTCAACTGCAAATTACTTTTAAAAAAATTGTTCATTTAATTTAAATAAAGTCACATAACAATGATTTTGTAAAACAAAACAAAACAAAAAACAACAAAAAAAAAAAAACAAAAAAAAGAACAAAAAAAAAACAAAACAAAAAAAAAAACAAAAAAAAAAGAAAAACAAAACAAAACAAAACAAACAAAAAAAAAAAAATTCAAGGGTTTAGCTAAATCTACATATCAGTATCACATGTTTTCAAAAATAATAATTCAATAAAAAGTAAAAATTCATAAAATCTCTTCCATGCACCATTGTAAGTCATAAAATTCAGAAATTAAAAAAAAAATTGCCTCACTGGGATTTGAACCCTCGACCCTTGGGTTGCTGGAATTGAAAAAGGTCGAAAAAGCGACTTGTATTTTACAGAATTTCATGAAAATTGTTAAATATATGTTTCTTCACATAAGAAAATGATGTTTGCAAAAAGAATTCACCTAAATTTATTAATATTGTAATTTTGGTAAAAAAGTACTATTTACAATGTATAAAAAATAAATGCAAAAACACGTAACCTAATTTTTCACAAAGTTGTTGGAATTCACAAAATCGGTTTATAAGATGCGTTAGATGCCAAATATTACATCAGATTTTATCTCAGTGAAGTGGTTTTGGAGAAGAATTTTTTTAAGGTTTTCAACTATTTAGGTCAATGTAGCTATGGCAACCTAAAAAGTAAAAATTCATAAAATTTCTTCCATGCACCATTGTAAGTCATAAAAATTCAGAAGAAAAAAAAGTGGCTCCACTGGGATTAATTCCTCGACCCTTGGGTTGCAGTATCGCATGTATTTCAAAAAAAAATATTACACTAAAAAGTAAAAATTCATAAAATCTCTTCCATGCACCATTGTAAGTAAAAAATTCAGAAAATAAAAACAAAATTAAAAAAAAAAAAAGGCCCCACTGGGACTTGTACCCTCGACCCTTGGGTTGCTAGAATTGAAAAAGAAAAAGGTCGAAAAAAGCGACTTGTAATTTTACAGAATTTCATGAAAATTGCCAAACTTATGTTTCTTCACATAAGAAAATGGTGTTTGGAAAAAAAGTTCACCTAAATTTATTCATTATTGTAATTTTTGTAAAAAAGTACTTTTTCCAATATACAAAAAAATAAACGCAAAAACGCGCAACCTAATTTTTCACAAAAATTATTGAAATTCACAAACTTGGTATATAAGATGCCGTAGATGCCAAATATCACATCAGATTTACTGTATCTCAGTGAAGTGGTTTTGGAGAAGAAGATTTTTTTAGGTTTTTAACTATGTAGGTCATTGTGACCCACATTTGGTAGCTTTGGCAACCAAAAACACAAATCTGAAAGGCAATGTTCTATAGATGCTTTTGACCAAGTTTAAACAAAATGTGCCCAAAGTTTCTGAGAAGAAGTCGTTTAAAGCAATTGTTGACGGGCGGACGGACGACGGAGGGTCTGTCTCTATTGATACCAATAGCTCACATGAGCACTGCTCAGGTGAGCTAAAAATAGAAAATCTTTTTCCTTTTTTTTTCAAATCTGGTCTTTGTTTAATAAATCGGGTGTCGGACATTTGAGCGAAAGCTAAATAGCTCCTAGAGGACATTTTAGATGTTACCTGTAATCTGTCATAGACATTTAAGCGTTAAATAAAAATTCTAAAATCCATTAAAAATCCATAGCACTACCTTTCATAAAAATTTGATGAAATTTACATACACATGTTCTAGGTTGATTCTATTTAGTAAACCATTAGCAAGATAATAAGTAATATAGTAATATAGGTGTAGATAAATATAAAACAAATGCCTGCCAAATTTTGATGTGCCATATGTGCACATTTCGGAAAATCATTCCTCATCAGTGACACTAGGGACCAAAAAGTTTGATAGATAAAAAACATAAGCCAAACAGCTGAAAAATAATGAATCTAAAGTTCCAAAATTATATGAATCCCAATCCAGCTAAGAAATGCTTTGCATGAGGGAACAAAGCGAGGCTTTAAATAAATTTCAAAAATTAAGACGAATAAAAATTTTGCTAAATGGTACATTTTCTGATAGCACAAAATACTGCCTACTGAGTTATGGATACCCTCGGGGAGTTTTACTCCACCAAAGTAAGAGATAACTTAGTTAGAAAGAATTGTTAGGCAGTATTGTCTTACGGCTTCGTTGACTGTCTAATACCTAAAGTTTCATATAAAAGTGACTTAGGCCAATCTGGCTAACATACGTCATTGGTCTGGCTAAGGGAAGAGGTTAAGAAATTTGTCGTTCCAATGTCTATTTAGAAATTCGCTCAAGTGGGTTCAAACTCTGTCGCTCAAATGTTCATTTCTCTGTCGCTAAAATGTGGGGGTTTTTTTTCGCTTTTTTGCCCTACGGTTTCGCTCAAATGTCCAGAGCTGATAACAGCATTATTATACAGGTTGAAATTGTTATTATCACGCAGCTTATATGGTAATTAATTTTAACGAAGCCAAAATTCAAATTATTTCAAATATTACAAAGCAATAATTTGTCAATTTAATTTTTTTTTTAAATCATTAAAATACTTACGATTTCCTCCGTAAAATTTCCTGTGTGTGATTTTTAACACAGATATTCATTGTAATAATTTCCAAAAGGTTTTGATCAAAAGCTAAAGGGAAAATAAACGATATGATATGATTTAATATATTTATAGAGATGTTGTTTGTATATCCAAGGCAATAATATATGAGAGTGAATAAAAAAGTTTGTTACTCCTACAACATAAACATTTAGTGTTATAAAAGGCATATTAACGACTACGGTCTTAATTGCAATAAGCTTATTAACATAACTTGCAATATCGACAAGATATTGGAGTATCTTCATTAACAGCTAAGATTCTGTTAATCATTTAGATATGAATATATTAACAAATTAAAAAATATTAATCCAGTTTAGTTAACATAAAAAAAAGATATCGGTAAATTGTGTAGGAGATGTTTATTAAGATTAAAAACATATTTTATATAAACAGGAAATGATACATTTTATTCATTTAATGATCACTTTTTGGGGTTACAATTTCTGACTATAAAAAGCTCACATTTAAAAAATGATGAGTTTGAGACATTTTAGTTTTGAAGAGAGTAACTATTGAAACCCTTTCCCTTTAACACTCCGTTTGTCGGTCGGACTTATTCAATCAATCTACATCTTTTCTTATTCTCTAACGTACAGCGTATCAGAATATTAACTTGCAACTGAAAAACCTGCACTTTTTAACAACAGTCAATGAAATGTCCTTTTCTTTGCAGAGTCTGTTCTCGCACGAACATGTTTCCTTCTGTTGACGCCATTGTTTACTTGTGCGTACGACTTCTGTGCATGCTCCAAGCTGATAATTCACATACTATCGAGCTGGTCAAACTTTCAGGATTTCTATTTTTTCTATTTTTCACTTTCTAAGAGTGAACTAAAGGTAATAAATCGAACAGATCGCAATCCCAATACATATTGATAAAAATGCAGCTTTAACATACTGCTTCTTTGCAAAGCGTCTGGCTGTAAGACTACGACGTATCAATGGTTCATCTGGTGTCAGGATAATGTGAATGGGGAGTAGTATGCTTGTCTTCGGAATAGTGACTCGGTGAGCTAACGTCTTAACAAAAAGTCGCCTTCAGTACACGCTAGTACAGGTTAGACACACACTAGCACATCACACGCATACACAAACTTGTTTTTGGGTAATTCCTTCGAAATAAATAAAGTTTACTCGTTACAAATACCTAAAAACATGTTTATGCTTCGATAAACAACACTGCAACCTATCAATCAATAACAAACAATACATGTACCCCAAAATTATCTCCAATGCACCATGTCATACTCAATATCATTTACGCGTACCTACAATTACCATTTTCCATTGACTCGCTATAATTTGTTGTTCTTCTGTAAAATGTAAGTTATTCCAAGGCGACATTTTCCATGAACACAAAATCAATGGTTTTTTCTATCACGTGGTACTTTGATGAATCCCAAAACTGTGCGCTGGGCGCGACAACTCGATGCTTCGCGCGTCATTGAAATGTTTCTCTACCAATAACATATACTGTGTAAAAGAATACCCATTTAGTTTTTTGCAAGCAAAATGGTTTACGCTATATTGCTATTATACATTCCTTCAAACAAATTGTTGCATAACGTAGGTTATACAAAAGACAAAAGGTATATACTGGTCATACTAAGGAATTAAAGGGGTCAACAACTAGATCTGAGATGTGATCCAACACAGTAGCAGTTTAAGTCATTAACCTCTTTACGAAACAGTATTTAGTTACTGAAGATTAGAAATTGCATTAAAGTTGCCATAGTGAGTGAGTTGTAACACACACACACACACACACACACACAAACACACACACACACACACACATTAAATGGTGCGTGGTTTTCCCGATTCAATACGAGGACCAATTTAAGTTTCCGGTTGATTACACAACTCTGATAAGGCGGATTCTTTAATTAACAAGAGGCTCATGGGCCTTAACGCTCACCTAAGGATATGTTCAAAAGTGTTTGCAAAATGCCAATATATTAATAACACAAGAGACCCATGGGCCTTAACACTCACCTGAGGATATGGCCAACCTGAGGATATATCCAAAATTATTTGCAAAAATACATAAAATATTGTAATATACATGCCTATACAAAAAGTTAAAAGTTTTCAAGATAATTAACAATTTGAGTCTTTTTATGCATCTATGACCTTTACCTTTAAACGTAAGACTTGAATCTTATATCAGAATAATTACCATAT